>CM031863.1:18372573-18393828 GCA_018697195.1 Certhia americana
ATAGATAGATAGATAGATAGATAGATAGATAGATAGATAGATAGATACGTGTGTCTATACATACATCTCAGCAGGATAACCATCTGCTCTGTCAGCATTCAGGACACACACTTGAGACTGTAAATCCTTCACCTTGTAATTCTAACAATTGTACAGGAGAGAAATTGAGATTGTACAGAGTTAGAAGAGAGTTAGACACTTACAGTAACGCAATGACCAGGTTAGAGATGGATATGTATGACATCTATACAGAGGATTCATTCTCCTTCAGTTCTTAACATCGTTCCTCACTTGCAATGCCATTCTTTCTATTTCTAAAAAAAAAAAAAAAAAAAAAAACCTATTTTCACAACATGTTACAGATGTCTTACAGATAAGTACTAAGTACTGAAAGATGTGTTGTATTTATATCAGGTTTTAAATGCAAAGACCCTGATTTGTTGCTGCATTTTAAAAATAGAGAGCAGATCCCATGTTTAGCAGAACTGTCTACAGCATAGAATCTTATTTTGATTTTTGGCTTTGGGGCAGGACCCTAGCAGAAGAATTAGCAGTGAATCTATTAAGAGGATTTAAGTTGATGCAAAATTGTTCAGTCATCTGGTCTGCCATTACATTGATCACAGGTGCTCAGTACTGTGTGCTGAAACCATTCTATTCTGTCTGATATGGGTATAATTATAGGTGTATTTCTGTGCCCCCACCAGCTGCAATATAAAAAGTCCCTTTATATGGAAGACACTGAAATAAACTGTTAATTGATGCCCTGTAAAGTATGGAATCAAACTTCTGACCACAGCTGATGTCCGTTTTCACAGGTCTCAGAATTGTGGGCTTGCTAGACATTGACATTAAAACCTTTACTTATTGGGAGCTATATGGGAACTGTTTTCTTTTTTCACTGGTTCCAAGCAGAATAGTGTCACTCAGGTACTGTGATATTGCAAGGGCAACCCTGGGAGCCCCAAAGGCAAATGGCTCTTTCTGAGATGTGAGTGGAATTACCATGAAGACCTTCCAGAGGAGAGGAGGATTACTGTAAGCAAAAATTTGCACACAGTGGCCCCATTCTTTAATTGCTTTTAGTTCTTCAGGAATAAGGCTCACCATGCATTTTGCCCCCTTCTGTGTCATTTGCTGTAGTAAAGTCAGCTGTAATGGCCTGATTGTGGGAACCAGCCCAGCATGGATTGCTTATGAAGAAATTGGGACGCTCAGCTATACAAACAGGAGTGGCAGGCATGAAAATGGCACCCTTAGAGCTGCATGCAGGTTAAACTTCAGACCTCTTTCTATCAATGCTGGTTTTTTATACTGCATCTGGTGGACTCCTGCTAGTTTTGGACATTTTCAAGATTTTTCGAAGAAGTCAGCTGAAAATTAGCAGGAAATCCCTAGCAACTAAAGTCCATCTGTTTCTGAAACACCTTTCCAGTGACACAATGGGGCACACATTCCTATGTTAGGGACTGAACTTGACTATGTCCACATTTTGCAAGTGCTGTCCTCACCACTTGTCTGAAGTCAGAGACTGGAGTTACCTGGTGTGGTGAGTTTTATTTCAAGCAGTACTTGTGTCTCTTCCAGTGAGAGACAGCACTGTTCCCTGGAGCCATGTGATCTCTAGTGAGTTAGGAGATAAGGGGTGGGAGGTTGAACATTTTTTATTACCAGGTGAAAGAGCAGCTCTCCAAATGAAGGACAGGAAATAAAGTTGTAGTTAAAAGGAGGGCAGAGGGACTGAGTCTAGGTTGAATTTGTGAGCTTGGATTGTGGTTTACTTCAGTCTATGTGAAACGCTTTATCTTGAGCACTTGGCCATACTACCTTCAGTGCACCAGTGCTGCGCTCACCGTGCCTTTGCACATGACATATGTATGTGCAGACATCTGTGTTTGAAGTGAGTGAAAGCAGACAAAGACAGAGAAGTGTGCCAGAGCTGAGATGGCCTTCAAAGCTCAAATTAAATAAATGTGTGAATTCTCTGATTCTCTTGAACCAAAAAGCTGAATTGTTTCCTTTAAGTCACCTACTGCCTACTTCTTTTCCACATTCTACAGGTAGCAAAGGATGCCCGAAGTGATGTTGAGTCAAGCTCAGATGAGGAAGAAACAGTACCTCGCTCAAAGGCCCCGCACAGCACTGTCACCACAAATGGGACCAGCGGTGCCAATGGGACAAATGGGTATCTTACTGGTGCCACTTCCTCAGAGGAGCATTAATCCTTCAGTTCAATTATGAGACACAAACAGAGTGAACTGTTTGCTACTGGAAGTAAATTATAAGTTGTGAATGCGGTTTATTCATGTATTTCAGCATCAGAAAAAATTAGGAGTATCAAAGCATTCTGATAGCGCACTGCCATATTTCCTGTTTGTGAATGAAGACAGCACACCATTCTGTATATGTAGGCATGCTGTATGTGTATGTAACTGACACAATGGGAGCAGTATTTTCACTTGTATTGTCTGAACTGTTCTTTCTTTTTTATTCTTTTGGGAACTTCTGGACAAAAGGGAATAACCATTCTCAAACTTTGTGTCTTGGATTCTCAGTAATGGAGAGCATCATGCTCAGATCTCTTCTGTCCATCCCTGTTGCTTTTGCTGAACTGCTATAAGTAATAGTTGCTTGATTTGTTACCTACAGTAAGATAGCTTTATAGATTTTAGATCTGCTTCAGATATTTTTGCTATCTTTGTGTTTTAAAATACTGGTTTTGAAATTGCCTATCAAATCAAAGTTACTGTTCCTCCAACATAATTTTGGAAAAAAATGTGGTAATTGTGGGATATTATTTTAGCATAATTTAAAATTCAGTTTGGTGGTTAATTGCATTAGAAGTAGACTTGATTTGTTGTTCAAATACCCAAAAGCATTGTTGTCAGCACTTAGGTAAGAATTTCATTCTTACCCTTTTTTTTGGCCTTTCAATTTTTGATCCCTACAGATTTTAGCTTTTTGCAGAGATTCCATGTAAAAAGGTGTTTCTTCAAATGCACCGTTCTGAATCCAGACCTAACTCCTGAACCTGTTCTTGCACATTCACCTGATTGACAGCAGGGGTGTAATGGAAAAAACAGTAGATGAAAAGTTCATTGCTTCCTTGGACACAGCTCAGTCTAAGTATTGTTCTCAAAATTATTGCCACTTCTTGGCAGAGTGAAGAGAGAGAAGGCAGAATGTCATACATTACTAGAATTTGTTTCTTTCATATGTGTGAGAACTTGAGCAAAATTCGTGTAGTGTAATTCACAGCAACCTTTGAATGCTCAGCAGTATTTCATCACCTCTACAAATAAAATTCGGGGGCATCTGTAAAATAATTTTGCATTCCTTTTTCATGCAGGATTTATGAATAGTGTCCCAAAGTAACCCTCTAAGTAAACGTCCTTTTAAACATTATACTTCTTCCAGTCTCTAGATCAAAGTTTGATGTAGGATGCTAAGGATCATACTGCTCTTGCAGGACACTCTTCTGTGATTTGTGACAGCAGTGCCAAAAGTAGGCAGGGTTCTTGGGTAACAGACTCTATGCAACCTACTATTCAACTGTATTGTGTGTGCACACAGAACCAATGTGCTTACAGACCAAAGACTTTTATATATATATATATATATATATATATATACATATATATATATATATATATGTATGTATGTATGTATGTATAAAAGGTTAAAACATAAAGGAAGGAACAAACCAGGAAAAAAAAAATCTTAAATATGTCTTCTATATACAAAGGGATTGGGGTGCTGTGTTCAGCTGGAAACCTGAGCCGTGAGGTCATTTCTGATTCCTTCCACCTATGCAAATAGTAAAATATAGATGGTTTCTGATGCCATAAAACATATTTAAAGACTCTATTTTAATACCGACTTCATTGAAGAAAGTTGTGTTGTCACTTCTTTCTTTTGAAAACTGAGCTTTGTCCTATTCTATTGGTCACTCTTGAAAACTTCTAAAGCTTTTATTATCCATAGAAATTCCTGTGTGTTACGAAAAAGGAGGTGTGCTTACGTAATCAAGGTTGGAATGGCATGAATGGAAATAGTACCTCAACTTAGTAAAGAATAAAGAAAACTCAGAAATTGTAAATCACAAAAGGTTTTCTACTAACCACACAGCATCTTTTGTAATCCAGCAGCTGCATAGTTTATATGGCCGTGAGTATATCTGAGGGAGCAAGGGAGCCTTACTTTAATCTCTTTCTCCTTCTCCCCAGAAAGTTTTATCTGCCTCTAATTTTTGCATCTGCCTCCTGTGCACTTGATTTCATACAATTATCTGCAGGACAGATTATACATGTGAAAATACACTGCAATAGAAAGTATCCTATCCATGGTGTTTGCAGCTGTGTAGTAATTACTGTAAAGATGATGCCAAGATTTTAAAATAAAACCATCCTGGGATATATTAAATTAAGATTATAATTTGTGAAATCTGACCTGCTAAAATGATAATGGAGAATACAGTTTAAACACACCTCTTTCATGGTGTTGATTACTACCTCCACTGAACCACTTCCCTTTTGCAAAGATGGTTACAAAAATGGCATTCTGGCAAAATATTTTGTCTTATATGAGAACAGAATGTTGCTCTGAACTGTCAACATGTACGACATAGACCACTTGCTGCAATGTTGGTGATACCAGGACATAAAGCAGTCCCCAAAAGCAATCCCTGTGCCAGACCTTTTAGTCCCCGTTGGTCTTCTTCAGCAATGCTCTGTAATGTTCATTCCGATGCAGGGTCAAGGCTACAACCCTTGAAATGATTTACCATCACTACATATGCTATTAGGGTATCACAGAATCATAAAATGTTATGGGTTGGAAGGGACCTTGAAGATCATCTAGTCCCAACCCCTCTGCCATGAGCAGGGACACTTCACACTAGACCAGGTAGTTCAAGACCTTATCCAACCTGACATTGAACACTGCTGGGATCGAGGCATCCACAGCTTCCCTGGGCAAGTATCTCACCAACCTTGAAGTAAAGAATTTCTTTCTGATAGCTAACCTAAACTTTTCTCCTCTTTGCTTCAATCCTCTAATCAGTTTCATGACCCTTCTCTGGATATGCTCCAATAGTTCCATGTCCTTCTCATGTCTGGGACACTGGACCTGGCTGCAGTACTCTGGGTGGAGTCTCAGGAGAGCAGAGGGACAGAATCCCCTGCCCTGCTGCCCACACTGCTGGGGATGCAGCCCAGGGTACATCTGGCTTTCCAGGCTGCAAGTGCACACTAATGGCTCATGTTGAGTTTTTCATCAACCATCACCCTCAAGTCTCTCCACAGGGTTGCACTCAATCACTTCTCCACCCATCCCAGCACTGTAGGAGTGCCTGGAATTGCCACAACCCAGGAAATAGGACTTGGCACTTATCTTGATTGAACTTCATGAGGTTTCCATCAGCCTCCCTCTCAAGCCTGTCAAGGTCCCTCAATCCCCACTGTTGAATGGTGCATCTGGGATTGAAATCTTCCTTTGAGGTTTAGATTCAGTTTTCTCTGTGATATGCTAAAGCATGTACGCAGTTACCTTGGTTCAGCTAACACCCAATGTTACTTATCCCCTTTAATATCTTATATACTTATCCCCTATAATCCTGGCTTTTTGGAGTCTATTCTTTGCAGTCTAGGATAAACTTCATACAGATATGTCTGGAAAGTAAGGGAGGTAAGAGATTCAGATGACATACTTGGGGAAATAGGGTAAGAGGAAGCCTTAAGAACTTCACCAGCCTTTGCTAAACAATGACTGATCTTTCAAGCTAGAGGTTTATCATAAAAATTATAAATTCACACTTTTTTTCTCTGTAGTGGGAAGGATCAAGTGATTTAGTGATCAGACATGGCAGTGTGCTTTAATTGTTTTAACTAATGGGTGTGAAAACTTTGGCTTCATCTTCCACTCTGCAGAGAAAATGCCATGCAATTGTTTCCTTTTTCATTTGAATTTGTTTGCTTTTCTGATGAAGAGCTTTGCAAGGTGCATTTGGAGGCCATCAAGTATTTAAAGGTTAATTGCACATGTTTTAGAAGATTGACTGAAATTATTTGCATGGTTCATGGCAAATGTGCAACCTTAAAAGGTTCTGTATATTTACACATTTTGTAGAATTGTCATTTAGTAATTTTAGAAATGAGAGTTTGTACTCTATAACCTCTCTGTCTTTGAGTTCTATGCTCCTTGTTTATAGTACAGTACATAACACAGTGGTTGAGATATCAAAGTAGACAAATGAGGAAATTAGAGTTTATTAGTGAATAGTAAGAATTTGTCTTCTCTCCTAGACAGCCCAGATTATATTAAAATAAGATTCAGGTTACCCTTTGTGTACTGTTTCCCATATTGGCATATTTTGTATCAAAAGAAAAATACATGGTGGGTTGGTCGTTTTGTTTGGTTGTTTTTCATAAAGAGCAACATTGCAGAAAATGGTAAAAATACCTGATCAAACAACAAGGGTGGACATTGGAGTCTTTTTGGTCTTGATCAATGTTAAGTAGTGCTAGTTTTGAAATACCAAAGTGCCCCATGCTATTTCCTTGTTGCCCTTTTGTAGTTTTTTCTATCTGTTATTTATTTAATGATTCCAGCAGAATTGGTACAGGTGTCACAGCTCCATACCTCCTGCCTCAGCCTGTGACCATTCTGTGACCATGTGATTGCCAATGCCAAATGCTTTTTCTGAGACCCAAGTACATGCACTAAAGCTTTCCTTACAGTGAAGTGATTCTTGTCTTAAATCTGTATCTGATTCAGGTGAAAATCACTTTCTGGTTCTGAACCGGACATGGGGCAGAAAGCCGTGACCAGGCAGCACATGTCACTGATGATAAATGCTGGTTGATTGAGATACTCTGTGTTTTACACAGAGTGCTCTAGGAGGAAGCCTAATGCCCATTTCATTCATTTTCTCATTACCACAGCCTTCTGTATCTCAGAGAAATATGGGCTACCATTGGTTTTATACAGCTGATGCTTTGGTATTTTTTTAATCTCTTTGCTACAACTCATTTTTGTATGTCTCCTATTGTCTACTTCCTGTGACATTTGTGGGAGAGGAGTATTAAATACTTTTTACCCTTCCTGTGATGTAGACCCTCTTAGGCCTAACTTCAGTGTTCTGCGAACTACAGTTGCCTTTGAACCATGGAGCAAAACCAGTTTGTATTACTTTTTTTGACTGGTTTTAATTTGGAAGAGAGACCTAATGGGAACTTCAGTAAGACAACATTATTCTCTTTTCTCTTTTAAAAAGCTCTAGTGGAGGTTTGGAAAAGTGTTGTACATGTCTAGCCTTTAAACTGTAAAGATTTCTGATTGTAGTTGCAATGAAAACACAGTGTTTGAGTGTGTCTCTACAGAAGTATCAGTCTTTGAAATTGCTTTCAGTTAAAAAACTGGAGGAAATACCATGAAAGCATGTTTTGGAGTCATGTCAATGATCACACGTGTCAGACAAAAGGCAAAAAATATTGTCTTACATGGCTTAAAATGGGTGCAACAAAACACATTTTCTGGCTTTTGCTGAGCTTCAGCTTTTTTGCAGTTCTGGGGTTTAACTTTACACAAGCTCTCATACCATACTGTGCATATTGACTGCTGCAGGGCAGGGTGAGGCAGATTTCACCTGTGTTTTCATGACAATCCTGTGCTTGAGCAACTCTTTCAGAAATGTGGTGATGTGTAGGAACTCCACTGTTCTGGATACAGTGATGCACTAGTCCTTTCATGTATAGCTATTGTGTGGAACTTTGGGAGTTATTTTATTTGACTGGATTTGGGTTTTTTTCTAATACAGGGAATAATTATTCCTCATAAAATCTCTGGAACCAACCAGTATTGTGGGCTCTTTTAATTTGGAGACACTTTCATAATAAACATAAGTATTAGAAATGTAGTTTTTGTTTTCTTATTTTTTCTATGACATGCAGACAACATTTTCCTTTGTTTTAGCTCAAAGATTGTTACCCACATTGTAGACTCCAAGACTTTGGACAGATCCAAGTATGACTTTGCTGTGTGCATCACTGCAGTATTTTATGTTATTTCTTGTATGAAACTGTTTGTAAAAGGAAGTGTTGGAAGGACAAGTTCTCTCTATACAAATTAAAATACTTTCATTACCCAAAAAAGGGACATTTTTCTAAGATTTAAACATCAACATTTTGCATGATAATAACTCCTGAATGTCCAGCTGAGCCCGTTTTGGAAGAGCTGTCTTTTTTCAGTCTAGGTGAGCAGAGTTTCTTAGAAATGTACATTCAGATGTTTCCTTTTAGGCAAAACTGTCACTCAGCAAAGCACCACCTACTAACCTCTTGTGGGGGTGAGAGAAGAGAGAAAAGAGCCACTCTTGTATAGTAGTTCTCTTAAGTAAAAGCTGCTGTTCACCAAAGTAAAGCCTACAAAACATCATTATGAGGCAGGCTCTGGTGCAGCATTAAAAGATGATGAGGAAGTACTTAGAAATGGAATGCCTGAAAAAATTCTGATAGCCTCAGCAGGAAATTTAGGCAACAGTTCTCATAACACAAGTATCAGTCATAAAGGGATCTTCACGAATCAGTTGAAGTTTTGCCCACTGGAAGAGAAGTAAACCTGGGGATTTGCATTGTGTTAAAGGACTGTAGGTCTTTAGCAGTTGTTAATATGTCCCTGAGATAATATATAGAGACGCTTGTGTAACATTTAATATAGCATTTCAGTTCATGTTTATTGAAGATATTTATGAAGAGATTTACTTATGTGGAATATTGTCCAGTAGTATGTCTAACGTCTTTTGCTCCCTATGTTGCATATGCTCCTCAGCTTATGTAGCACAAGGGAGAGCCAATGTGTACAGAACACAGCTCAGGATAATGTGATAAAGAGCAAGACTTTATGTTCTGGCTGTAAGTCTGAAAAGGACACTTTGTACAGTGGCTCTTGGAGGACAGCAGGAGATCTGCTGCTTCAGGAGAGTTAGAAGGCAGTGACACAGTTTCCTGTAGATTTAGAAGGTGAGTGGAAGGAATCCAAATGTGCAGCTGTGCCAGATGAGCAGATTTCTGCATGATTCAGTAGCTCATCCTACTCCCAACAGAGGTTAGGACCTTATGTGGAGGGAAGTTAGTCTCAGCTCTGCTAGTGTGGGTGGAGGATTCTTGTTTCCCTAGGTTGTGCTGGGGTTTTTGGTCTTTTTGGTGATCCATTCTTCTGCAGCTAGTCCTGCCCCTGGACAGATTTTGCACTGTCTACTCTTGTCAGCCAATAACCTTCTTAAGTGGCTTAAGTGTGTTTCACAGAACAAGATGCCAATTTGTGTTTTATGCTGGCCTTCAGCCCCGAGTCTTCCAAACCAATGATTCTTGTAGAGGGATTTCTTAAATGCAGTTGTATGCAACACTGATATGTTCCTGAGGTTCTGACTTTCAAAGGTAATTGTTTACATGTGGCACAGAACTGTTAGCTTTTAGTCACTGGAAAGTGCAATATAAAATTAAGTGTTAGAAATTGAGTATTTTGGATTTTTTCTGTAAGAGCAACATGACCTGCTTGTAATGTTACTGCTATAGCTCACTGATAGGTGAAAAGCTTACTCTTTTAAGCTACTGGTTGGCAACATATATTTACATTCCCAAATTATTGCTCTTTCATAGACATCTGAAAAACACCTAGTGGGTAGGTTTTTTCATACTTTTTAAACACTTCAAAGTATGAGGTACTCTCCCTAGAAAATTGCACAAGTTCTCACTTTTCTAGAACAAACAAGAAAAGTCCCTGTACAACTGCCATATTTCTTGTGTATTTACACTTCTTGCAATCTTCCCTCACAAAAAAAGACCGGGAATCTGAAGATGAAATGTGATGCTTCCTTAATTAAACTTGCATCAGCTTTCTCACATTAATCTAACCAGCAATTTTATGACTTATTTCTGAGCCTATTATGAAGATAACCTCATCTTTTAATTCACACTAATGGTAATTTTAATTACAGTTGGTCTCCTAAGGTATCTTTCAAAGAGCTGCTTCCCACCAGAAAGGCTTGCTATTTCATAGGTTTTTTTTGTTTAGTCTCTCATTTAAGCTTAATTTAAACTTAATTCATACAAAGCATTTAGGTGTTCCTGGATCTCATTTTTATATGTGGTTTCTCACTGAACTATCTCCCAGTTAAGATCACTGCCCATAGCTGTTACTTTATGGGACAGTCTAATCATATTTCAGTTCCAGAAAAGGATTTGCAAGTAGTCTAGCTCAGTTACAGGTACAAAATCTGGTCCTTCAGCAATGTTGAGGAAGTGATGACCCAAGCTGTGGCATCCCCTGGACTGAGTGGATGTAAACAACAGCTAGGACTCCTGTCCAGACTAGAAGCAGCTGCCTTTTCACATGATTTTTTTTTAATAACTGTTCCACTTCAAAACCAATTTCCTAGTAACTGCATCTCATTTTTTCCTAAGGCTTTTTTGTTAAAGAGTGTATGAGCCATTGAGATTACATGTAGTTAAGATGTGATGGTCTGCACAACTTGCAACTTGTCCAAGCACCCAGCACAAACAGAGCTGTTTTGCATATAAGAACTCCTCTATAAGATTTGACAGGTAATTGTTATAGACTGCTAACTATTATTTGGGAGAAGAATAATGGTTTGCTAACAGCAGGAGCAATTGGGAACAGTAAACCCTTTTTCTCATGTAAATTGCATTCACATTGACTGTGAATTTCATATTTTGATTCAATGGGATGCCATTAACACATTTAGTAAATGTGATCCCTAGTGTACTATAGTCCCAAACAGACTGTCAGAACTGTGGACTAACCTTAGAGAAGACTGGAGCCTAAAATGACAGGTAATTGCTGCAGAGGTACAGTTGACATCATTGAGAATTGCATGCCAGAAGAGGATTTTCCTCTTTCCTTTAGAAACATGAGTTTATCAGATGGCTTATCTACCTTTGCAATAAGTGGAGGAAAACACAGGGCAGTAAGTCATGCTGATACAATACTAAAAAAATAGAATTACAGTTTGCTGCATTGTCTTTCCATATTGAGGTTGTGTCATACATGGAGTTAGATAAGCAAATTTCTCTCATTAGCTTTGCATGGGAATTACTAATTGTTTGCCTGTTTTTAACCTATGAGGTAAGCATTTACATTAATGTATTGTGCTGTAACTTAGCTAGTAAACCACCCACGAGGTCACCTATCACTTCAACCTATTCCTCACTTAGCCAAAAGGTTAATGTATGCAGTCTTCTCTCAAAAGCCTGGATTCCTTTATGGTAATTGCAATTGCAATCACTATGAAGTGTAGCATGCTTCTAAAGGAAAATAATGATACATAGCTGGTGTTCTAACAGACCTGTTTCTCTGTCCAGGGAGTTATTCCAGCCGAAGCTGTGGTGTAGAAGATAATGGATAATGAAGAATTGAGCCCATGATCCAGTAGCCAGTGCAAAATAATCTATTGAGGCAAGTCAGTCAAAGAGCACGTTTCCACGGAGAGAGTTTTTCATCAGTCACAAATCAGGTGAGTCAGCAGCAATTAGCATTGTTCAACATGCTGTGACTGAAGAGTAAAACGATCACACTGATGCTAATTGTATCTTGTTTCAATTAATCATTTCAGTGCATAACTATTTATATATATATAAAAGATGTCATATGAAAAACCACCACACACTTACATGACTAAACACTATTTTTAGCTTCTGTCAGTCTCCCCAACAACTTTTGAATGTGTTGCTTAATTAGTCCAAATTTGAAAAGGAGATTGTGTTGCACTTGTCCCTCTGTGTATAATGTACATGAAGTCAGCAGTCAGGTAAAGAGGAGAGCCACAGATCAATGAACTGGATGATGTGTAGACAGGGTGCAACTGCTGTCCTGCAGCTTTAGCAGCAGCAAAGCAGGGGCCAAACTGGCATAACTCAGGAGTGGTTCTATGGCTCTGATCCTTAGATTGTAAAGAAGAGCTGAGAAACCGCAATTAAGAGAATGGCACTGTTTAAGGACAAACCCACAGATCTGTAGGAAATCAGGTTTCATTGCCTCTGCTTCTGCTGCAACAACTTATTTATAAGCTTAAGACTCTAAAGGGTTCTCTGAGTATAGAGCTGTCAGAGTGATTAGGGATTATATGGATAAAAAGAATAGAGTGTCACTGTCTGGAAGTCAGAGCAATTCCTCCCAACTCTTCAGGCAAACAATCCTGTTTTAGCAGTAATTCCTCATATAACTGAATTGCAACTATTGCTTTCAGAAAACTAAGACTAATACCACAGTCATTTATTTTAGCTTATTCACACAGTTAAAATATATACTTTTACTCTGCCTGTGGACTGATTTATGTGTGCATATGTTTGTTATATCAAGTTCCACAGGGCTTTTAAAAAGTTATAAATCACAAGTGAGTTCACAGCAATGTTATGGTATTACAATGACAAAACTAATTTAGGCAATTTCAAGGTACTGAATAAATTCAGTTTATTGATGCATTAAAGACAGTATGACACAAGCACAGCATAACTTACATGTCTGTTGTGATTTCACAAGTGTAGAGAATACTTCTTTCTTTGCTTTTCAAAGTACACATAATAATATCCAAACCTCCACTTGTTTGAATAGGTGTGTAAAAGAACTATTCTGTTAGCCAGGACTCTCACAGTAATTTGATTTATTTTCAAATCTGACCTACAGCTAGCAAACAAACAATAGTAATAGTGATTAAATACATTTAATACATATGCTATTAACATTTGATATTACGTTGTCTTCCCAGCAGTCTTTAAATTTATAGTGTATTTCCAGTATCTCATCAATTCAACAATTTTCCTCCCAATTTTACAACATGAGATACATTTGATGAAGTGCTGAGTACCAGTACATCAGCAGTTTGCTGTATGGTCAGCATTAGTTCATGGCACGTGCATTTGAGATTTGATCCTTGGTAACTGAGTATGGCTCAGCACTTTGGAAGGGAAAGCAATGTCCAGCATTGGGCAAACTGATTTATGAAAAAAGCCTTTACTGACCTTCATCAAAATCTGTGTTTGCCTTGAGATCCTGCTAATAAACAAAGCACCAGCATTAGCTGATTATGTGTCACAGCCCCTAAGCTGCATACTTCTTTCGAGCTCAAGAGCTTTCCCATCTGCTCTTTGGGACATTTCAGTCTTTATCTGTGTATTATCCAGCACACTGGGTTCCCAATAACTGTATATGTTAGGTCAGTCTATTGTGTTATCCTTATTGTCTTTACTGTTATTTGATATCACTGTATTGTGGAGCTTCATAACAAATAGAAAATAGAAACAAAAATTCCAAATTATCACAGATCCAGGTGTATGGCATTCTATAAACACTAAGTGCACATTTAAAACAAAGGTTTTAAAATGTCAAGATCTTCCTCTAGAATGAGGCTGTTTCATAGAACTCACAGGCCAGTTTTACTCGTATTTTAGAATAAGAAGCAAATCTATTGTATGCACTTTCCTAGCTTTAACCCTCTTTTGGAATCCTGGCTCTGTTTTAATGGAAGTAAGATCTCCGTCCGATTTGCACTGGCAAATATAAGCAGGTACATTATTCTAGCTCCAAAGGAGTTGTAAAGGTTTATATTACACACAATAAATATTTCAAACTTCTTGCTTTAGGCATATGCACAGGACGTTTATAACCAAGCACATCATATTCTCTAGCAAATAATTTCTAAGAATGTCTATTCCAATAAAGTAGTTGTCACATATTTTATGTTCTGTGCATAGCAATCTTGACAAATTCATTTTGTCACCCAACCACTCATGCCTGGGATTAACAAGAAAACAAAATGGCACTAAGTTTGAACATCCATCTTCATTACTCAAGGCATTTCAGTTTCTTTCTCCTCTGAAGATGATCAAGTCACATATGTTACAGAGGGTGTCTCAGCAGCAAGGACATCCTTAATGATTAAACAGCTCCATTTTAAATCATGGAAATGAGGTGGTTGTGTTCTGCCTTTTTGCTTTCATACAACAGCTGTTAACTATTTGGTTGAGCAAGCTGAAGTTTACTTTCAGAGCAGAGGTGCTTGGCACAGACAGGTGAAGTAGGGCAAGGGTGTGCTTCAAAATGAAGTCATTCTGGATATGAGGGCAATGCCATTAATGAGAAGCCAGAAGGGAAAGGCTTTCCCTCATGGAAGGTAAGGGCTTCTGTACAAGAAAGAGATGGCATCAGTAGCCATAATGCCTCAGAGAGACGACAGAAGTGGGAAGCGCAGAGCTGGCTCAATACTTTTTTTATAACTTCTGCCTAGTGTATTAACGTCCATAGAAATGCCTACAGCACTCTTTTAGTGGTAGAAGCAATTAGTTGAAAGAAATACCTGCAACTTAAATATTCCTGTTAATCTGATTGAAAAGGAAGCAAATCTACTAATGAACAATGAGACCCTTGAAGACAGGTTCCCATCCTTCAACCTCTTCGTCCCATTGTGAGTTACAGAATTCTCAAAGAGGACAAAGGGTTTATGGACAAAGCAGTACTGAGGATTTCTTTGATTTAAGATGTCATTATAGAAGAGCTTGGAAATTCTCTGCTGCCATTCTGCTGCAAAATTCCAGTGTAATCAGTTGGCACCATAGCTTGCCCAGACCCAGACTCACTCTTGATTGGTGTGCTTCCCTCCGACTCTGCCCCTTAACCTACCTAACATAAGTAACAGTTGCACCCTGGCCCTCCCCTTTTGTGGTTAACCCTGCACAGTGCTTGCCTTTTCTCCACTTTATTTTCTAACATTCAAGTACTTTTCTCTTTTCAGGTAACCCAATTGTATCCCTCTCTTCTCTTGTTTTATTTTGCCACTGTGGGAGTTTTGCCCTGAAGTCCTGTTCCTGCAAATTTCTGAGGCAAATTCAAACCAATGGAAATAGGGGGAACAGAGAAAATTCTTGCAATGTTTGCATAATGCCTCTTAGGGATGATGGGAGTGAGCCACCTGCTCACCCTAACTATGGTGATTTGTTTATTGCTACTGGGGCACTTGTTCCAGAGCTGTCAGTAAAAGTCTTTGGCTTGCTCAACCCCAGCAGGCACCTTTACCCTCCTTACTGCTCATTGTGTATAACTGGCTGTAATGCAAGAAAAAAAAATCAATAGGGAAATAACTGCACTACTTAGAAAACAGCAAATTATGTCCTATAGGGAAAAAGAAATGGAACATTATCATTATCTCTTTTACTTTTTTTTGTTAAGTTGCACTCCTGGAATATGAGGGCGTAGTCTGTGGTGCATCCATCAAGCTGTATGATTAAGTTTAAAGTACAGTTCATATCTGACTGGGAAATATTCAGATAATATCTGACCACCAGATTTTAACATGCCTAAATGACTAGTTTTTGATTCACTAGAATTTCTAGGAATGAACTTAGTCAAAACTTTATTTTAACTATGGTGTATTATCAAATGAAGCATTTTCTTTCTTGTTGCAACAGTCCTTTTAAATATTCCGTAAAAATGAAAACACTTTACAAGATCAAAAAAGAGTACTTTAAATCAAAGCTGAACACTGTGGTAGTAATAGTCTTCTTGATAAGATGCAAAATGCACACATGATTTATCTGTCACGACCGTATTTCATACTTTAATACATTATACGTCAGGCTTTGCCATGTCAAAAGATTTCCAATGACAAAGTTTAACAGACCAGAAGAAAAGCAACCATTTAGATGCATGAATAGAAATGCTCACTAACACTGTAGAGTACAAGTCAGTGTAAAAATCATGACCTATGACACAAGTAACTGAAGTAAGTGGTAAGCTTCAGCACACTAATTTTTAAATAGGTCTCAGGCCTACTTCAGCCACACAGAAATTTGAAAGACACATCAGTGCTTTTGGAAAAGATACACAAACTACAGAAGGTACTTTATTTTTATTATCTCCCTGGGGTAGCAAAATACAAATCATTACATCATTAATGCATGTAATGGATCATAATTTACATGGCTAGAGGCATTCAGTTAAGGCAGTAGTTGGTGATACTGTTGTTCAAAGAATGATCCAAAATGTGTCTAGATAAGAGTGGACTAAAATACTGATAGCATTATCTTTATTTAGGAATTAAGAGTTAGACATGGATAAATACACCATTTCACCAACAGGAAGGAAACAAGAGTGCTCTACAGCCAGAAAGAGAGGTACAAACAAGTTTCATGCAGACTGTTTATACGATAAAGCAGTGAAAGCTTTTCTGATGTTGGCAACAAATGCAGAAAAATTGTTAGTTTCTCTCAGTTTGAGCTGTAACTCTGCAATACAGTCCAGAGGAGGAGTACAGGAAGTCACTAAAATGAGAAAAATTTGCAGAAGATTAGAACTACTATTAAGATAAATCAATATCAGTGTTTTTCTGCACCTATGAAATACTAATGTAGTCTGTTACCTTTTTATGTTTTAGCTTCCACCTGCATTATTTTTGATTAGCCTCATTTTCTTTCAGCAAAGAGAAAGCCTCAAAGAATATAACAAGTTTTTTGATTTAGTGACCTCACATTCAGTGTTGTGCTCCTACCTGAGTTGTTACAGCAATTCCCAAGAATCTATAGCCTGCTCAAAAACTGATACACATCCCAAACCTTTTTGTTGCTCTGCAGGCAAGCAGATTGTAAACTGACGTTGCCCAGCATGTGACTGACTTTTAACTTCAACAGTTTAAATCTGAATTAGTAAAACCAGAAAACTGTTCAGTTCATACCTAGAGACATGGCAGAGCCCCAGTAGCATCTGTCTACAAGCTATCCAGCACTCAAATTCCATAACTGAAGTAAGATCTATATAGCCAAACCAGCTTTGAGATCCAAAAGGCTGTGCCCTTACAAAAGAGGAATGCTGGATTTCAAGTTTTGTTCTTTCATCTATGTCACCCTTTTTCTGCCCTCTAGGCTTCTGGAACAAGTTGAAATATGCCTGTCAGCATCTACACCCGCTGTAGCAGAAACAAACTACAAAATGTAGCATCCTTATCTCTATATCCTCCTTCTCCTGCTTTGCTTGATACAAAGTAAACAGCATCTCCCAAAACACAGGGCAGTGAAGATAAGCAGTTGTATTTTCATGCAAGTTAACCAGGCAAGGATATTTAAAGAAGCAATATTACCATTCCAAGATTTTCCATTCAGAAATTGGAAGATAAAAGATTAAAACTACACTGCACTTTACTCCTCTCCGTTTTTCAAACAGAGGCGTCAGATTCAGTGCTATTATTTAAGGATTCAAAATTCACATACCTTCATAGTCCCCTTGTTCATTTATGAAAAGGGTACACATGTATGGCTTGTCAGGATCTTTGTGGTTGATGTGTCTGAATATAAACTGTAATTGCTCATCTAAAATAAACAAACAGAATTAACACCATTAATCTCTGCTGCAGAGTCACAATGATGACTAACATCACAATACAAAATTAGTTTCAATTAATATTCTTAGAACACTGAACAATTAAGCAAACCTGGTCTCTTTGCCAGACAAATGCATTTAAATACATTTTGCCATTTGAGGGACAACTGTAGTAGCTGGGCTAAGCCAACTGATCAGGTGTGTGAGCTATGTGCTCTTCACTGCACAATCCAACAGAAAACCACATTGGATCACTGCACACAGAAACTACAGAAACCTACCCTGAATTCGACGCATCTCCAATCCAAGATTCTCTTTAAACAATGTTTTAATCTTGCTCACTTGTTCCACTTTCTCCTTGGCAGCTTTATTTTTAGAAGATTTTACTAGAATTTTAAAATCCATCGTAAGTATCAAAGGCAAAACAGGCACATAAAAAAAAATTTAGAACAGCAGAAAACCCATAAAGAGCAAGTGTCGAAAACAACCCCTCCTTCAATTAAAAAAATTTACTTATTATCCTTTTCTTACTTACTTTCCATTTTCTTCATCACCTCTTCTTTGAGCTTTTGGATGCTGTCAGTCAAGTTCTTCTGCTGCTCCTCTTCTTCATTTAGCTTAGATTTTATTTCTGTCAACTGCTCTTCCTTTTCTGCTACATATTTGCTCTGATGGAGAATCTCTGAAAGGAGGCAAGAAAATATGAACATATACAGTTGATTAAGTATGTCCCTGCTATTTAAAACTTAAGCAGTTTAAATTTACTTACATGAATAAAACACAGTGGAATGCATGCTACCTTAGCTGCAGAGAGAAGTCAGCTTATCTATACGAAGAACATCAAATGAAAGCTTAAAGTGAAAGTTATTCTAAGAGAAGCTACAAAGTATGGAGCTGCTCTGATACTTTTCATCAGATGAAATTTGTTTCTGGTGCCAGCACTATGTACATCTTCAAAGCATTAAGATGGTGGCTCCTGCCCACAGATAATAACAGAAAGCCAAGAATGGAAACACTGACTGATATGAGAGTTGCAATAATTTTTACCTGATATTCTGAAGTTTACAAAATTCACACAAGTTAACCTTAGACTGATAAGCTGATAGTATTCTCTTACTAATATGGAAAAGGCATAAATAACCTCACAATTGCTTTACTAAGCAATTTCATTTACTTTTCCTACTGCAGTCACAAAATTCTGATCCTCTATTGTTTTAAATATGCTCTATGCAGAAAACTTTTATAAGTTTGCATCATCAATTAAGTTTTACAACAAATTGCTTTTTGAAATTTGCACTGTAATTTTACATTGGAACCAACCAATTCTGCTTGGGTTTAATTCTGTCTTCATTCTGATGTTATTACTTACCTTTTAAAATGTGAAGTTAAACATACTATTCAGCTGTATTAAGTTAATTTTATAAAGCTTGGACACAATAATTAACTGTACCGTTGTTATACTCCTGAATTTTGTCAATCATCAGGTCCTCTTCTTTCAGCTTCTTGGACCATTTCTCTGTAAGGGAAAGTTACTTCAGTTATCTGAAGAAGTTTGATGAAGTTTGATGATAACTTGCACAAAAAGCAGAGTTAATAGGAGCATAGAGCCTTCTTACCTGAAAGAGCTTCTATAGTCTCCTTGCACAAATCTCTCAGCGCTGAAGTCTGATTGTTCTGTTCAGTGCCATAGCTGATTTTAAACTGGATCCAAAACTCTTTCATATCTCTTTCAAAGAGCGTTACTTCATCTTCTGCCTGTGCATTACCCATAGCGCTGTACAAGCCTGTAAGCGAACAGACCACGGCAGGCAATGGCAGCAGGCGTGACTCACGGGACAAACGCTCAGGGCTGGTTTTACCGCCGCGCGTTGGTGTTCAAACCTCTTGGCGCAAGTTCTTTATGTCGTTACCATCGGCTCGCAGGAACCGCGTTTCCTCGCAACTCTCCAAGCGCTCGGCTACCGCGCGGGAGGCCTCACCCGCCCAGCGCCGTGCCGCCCTCACCGCCCGGGAGCCTTGCCCCGACACACTCGCCTTCCGAGCCGCGCCGCTTCCGCACACAACGGCCGCTCCCGCCCGCCGCAGCAAGCGCGCCGCTGATTGGCTGAGCCCCGCCCGGGCCCGCCGGGCCGTTGCTGCGGTACCGAGCGCGAGCGTGGCCGCCGTGAGGGAGGGCCGGGCGGGCGTGACGGGGCCGTGAGTCCGGCCCCTTGCCCGCGGGATTGACTCCTTGAGATGCTTTTTACCATTGCTCATGAGATGCTTTGGCAGGTCTGCTGCTGGGGCGGCGGCGAGGCTGCCCCCATGCCTGGCAGGCGTAGGCAAACCGCCTGCTCCGTGACGAACAAACACGCCTGGCTACTTGCGCTCACTCTTAAGCCGCAGCTCGTTTCCAGTGTCTGGGTTACTCACGGAACACACTTGCGGAACAGGTCTTAAGTTTGTGAGTTTCCGAATTGCCTTTTAATGCGCCCGGCCTGAATCTCGAGAATGTGGATGTAGCTCGTTCTGACAGGCGGCTGAACCGCAGGGGTAATTTCAGTCCTTTTTTGGATGTGAACACAAGCCACCATACAGTAGCCCTGCCTGTACCCAGAGAAACATTTGCCATAAACCTCTGTCACAGCTGATTTGCTCTTTGTGACAGTGTGACTGTTTTTTCTCCAGTTGTTTATAATTCTCTTTAGCTCTTGATAAGCAATAGTTTGTTATCCAAGGTAGACACCTCAGTTTAGCATGAAAGGTACATTTAAGATTGTACCATAGCTTGTTGTATTGCTCCTAATTTAGTTTATGCCAGGCTAGTTAGGTTAATCCCAGAATAATGTGTGTTTAGCATGGCTTTGAGGATTGCTGCTAAAAGTGCCTAAATTACTATCTTCACCAGTGCAATGCCATACGTAAAGTCTGAGTTGGACCATTAGCTATAGTATTCCATTTAATCTTGTACAAAACTTCGTGTATAACACTTTTACCCACGTATTCCTATTCTCGTTTGACTGGACACACTGCTTCTCCAGATTTCACCATTTCCTCAGCATTGTTCCTAAAGCTGATAGACCCCTGTTTCTTACCTGCTTCACACTTAAACGTCCTGAAGTTGGGCTGGTCCAAGGATGATTAACCTAGCCACGTATGAATTTGGGCCTAGCACCTTATTGCTTTTTATTAGGAACATTTTTTGTTGCGCAAGTGCCATGTGTTAGTATAGTTTTCAGTGTTGCCCCTGATATTGGTTAGCCTTTATTATCTGAGCTCATAACTTTCGAATACACAATTTCCCAGGCCCTGGAGTTTAGTAAATACAAGTTAAATAATCTAACAAGTCCTGTTTTAATCCATGATCTTTGGTGGGTTCTACAAGCTGTCTCTCCTGATCCTTTCGTTAATACAGATTAATGGGGTTGACCCCACAGTAGGTGCACTAGCTCACAAAATATTAGATATCTTTTCTAGATTTCATGTCCTATCCTTGGTTTTACCGTTTTTCACCCACCAAAAACCTAAAATACAGCCTGTGACATGTACTGGCAGAATCCATACCTTACATTGATATATTTTCTGATTGATTTAGAGGTTTTGGAGAGATGTAATTGTACTATAACCTATTCTCAACCTTTACACTACTGTCCACCACCAGTTTACCAAGTGTGTGTTTCAGGAAGCACAGTGACTTTGGAAAGTCTAGTTTTCAGTGTCAAACGATGGGTTTTGCAGCTAAAACAGCAATGTGGCCTCGTGGTCCAAACTAGTGCAGGTTCAGTGCTTCTTTTTTTGTATTTTTTTATTCAAACCTCTACTGGATCTGATTCAAGGAGGCTCCATCGACAGGAAATTGATGGTCAACCCACCATAAATCTTGCCCAGACAATGGTT
>CM031863.1:18394946-18458452 GCA_018697195.1 Certhia americana
AGGGCACCATAATAAAAAAAAATTTTAGAACAGCAGAAAACCCATACAAGGGAAGCAAGTGTCGAAAACAACCCCTTCCTTCAATTAAAAAAATTTTTATTTATTATCCTTTTGGCTAACTTTACTTTTCATTTTTCTTCATCACCCTTCTTTGGAGCTTTTGGATGCTGTCAGTCAAGTTATTTCTGACTGCTTCATCTTTCTTTAGTTAGCTTAGGATATTTCTGTCACATAACTTGCTCGTTTCCTTTTCTGCTAACATATGTGCTCTGATGGAGAAATCTCTGTAACGGAGGCAAGAGGAAAAAAATCGATGACATATTACAGTGATTAAGTCATGTCCCTGCTATTTTAAAAAAACTTAAGCAGTTTAAAATTTACTTCATGACTAAAACAAAAAAACACAGTGGAATTTGCATAGCTTACCCTTAGCTGCAGAGAGAATTCAGAGCTAAACTATACGGAAGGAAAAAACATCACATGAAAAGCTTACAAAAGTGGAAAAAGTTATTTTTCTAAGAGAAAGCTACCCCAAAAAAAAGTATGGAAAGCTGCTCTTGATATTTTTCCTCAAGAATGGAAAATTTGGTTTTCTTGGTTTAGCCAGGGCACTATGTACAATCTCCAAAGCATTAAGAGGTGGTTGGGCTCCTTGGCCCACAGATTAAAAACAGGAAAAAGGCCAAGTAATCGGAAAACCATGAAGGTATGGAGAGTTGGCAATAATTTACCTGTATCTGGAAGGTTTACAAAAAAATTCCACACAAGTAACCTTTAGGGACTTGAAAGGCTGATAGTATTTCATCTTACTAATATCGAAAAAGCCATTTCATAATCTTAACCTCACAAATTGGATTTACTAAGGCAATTTTTCAAATTTTACTTTTTCCTTTACTGCAAGCACAAATTTGTGAGCCTCTATTGTTTTAAAAGTCTTGCTTCATGCAGAAAAACTTTTTATTAAGTTTGCATCCATTTCAATTAAGTTTTTCAACAAACAAAAATTGCTTTTTGAAATTTGCACTGTAATTACAAAGGAACCACAATTTCTAGCTTGGGGTTTAATTCTGTTCTTTCATTCGGATGTTTTTATTTATTTACCTTTTAAAAAATGTGAAGTTTTTAAATTAAACAAAAAAAAACATACATTCAGCGGTCTTAAAGTTAAAATTTAATAAAAGCTTGGGACACAATAATTAAAAACTGTACCGTGTATTTACTCCTGGGGAAATTTGTCAATCATCAGGTTCCTCTTCTTCAGCTTCTGGGGACCAATTCTCTGTTAAGGGAAAGTTACTTCAGGTTATATGAAGAAGAAGTTTTAGAATGAGATTGATGATAACTTGCACAAAAAAGCAGAGTTAATAGGAGCATAGAGCCTTCACCTGAACGAGCTTCTATTAGTCTCCTGCACAAAATCTCTCAGCGCTGAACCAGTGGCTGATGTCTGTTCAGTGCCATACTGATTTTAAACTGGATCCAAAACTCTTTCAAATCCTTTCAAGAGCGTTTACTTCATCCTTCTGCGATGTGCATTAACATTAAGCGGCTGTACCAAGCCTGTATAAGCGAACGAACACACGGCAGGCAATGGCCAGAGGCGGTGGACTCGGGGACAAACGATCACAGGAGATGGTTTACCGCCCGCGCGTTGGTGCTCAAGACCTCTTGGCGCAAGGTTCTTCTGTCGTTACCCATCGGGTCAGCAGACAGCGTTTCCCTCGCAAACTTCCCAGCGCTCGGGCTACAGCGCCCGGGAGGGCCCCGCACGCTCACAGCCCTCGACCGCCCGGCAGCCGTGCCCGCACAACAACCGCCGCGCACCGTTGAACACCGCCCTCACAGCCCGCAGCTCGTGACCCGCACACACGCCTCACGGCAGCCGTGCCCGCCATCACCGCCCGGGAAGCCGTTGCAAGCACACACCGCCGGGGAGCCGTGACAGAACACACCGCCTCCCGAGCCGTTGCCCCGCAACACACCGCCTCCGAGCCGCGACGCTTCCCGCCACCAACGGCCGCTCCCGCCCGCCCCGCAGCAAGCGCGCCGCTGATTGGCTGAGCCCCGCCCCGGGCCCGCCGGGCCGTTGCTGCGGTAACGAGCGCGAGGCGTGGCCGCCGTGAGGGGCGGGCCGGGCGGGGCCGTGACGGGACCGTGAGTCCCGCCCCTTGCCCGCGGGATTGCTCCTTGAGATGCTTTTTACCATTGCTCCTTGAGATGCTTTGTCAGGGTCTGCTGCTGGGGCGGCGGCGAGGCTGCCTGCATGGCTGGTGTAGGCAAACCGCCTGCTCCGTGCTGAACAACAGCCTGGCTCACTTGCGCTCCTCTGAAGCCGCAGCTCGTTTCCAGTGTCTGGTTTACTCACGGAACACACTTGCGGTAACAGGTCTTAAGTTTTGTGAGTTTCCGAATTGCCTTTTAATTCGCCCGGCCTGAATTCTCGAGAATGTGGATGTAGCTCGTTCTGACAGGAGGCTGACCTGCAGGGGTAATTTCAGTCCTTTTTTGGTGTGAACAAAGCCACCATACAGTAGCCCTGCCTGTACCCAGAGAAACATTTGCCATAAACCTCTGTCACAGTGACTTTGCTCTTTGTGACAGTGTGACTGTTTTTTCTCCAGTTGTTTATATTCTCTTTTAGCTCTTGATAAGCACTAGTTTGTTATCCAAGGTAGCAGCCTTCAGTTTAGCATGAAAGGTACATTTAATGATTTTGTTGCCATAGCTTGTGTATTGCTCCTAATTTTAGTTTATGCCAGTGCTATTTAGGTAATCCCAGAATAATGTGTGTTTAGCATGGCTTTGAGGATTGCTGTCTAAAAGTGCTAATTACTATCTTCCACCAGTGCAATGCATAGTAAAGTCTGAGTTGGACCATCAGCTACTAGTTCCATTACTCTTGTACAAACTTCTTGTATAAACACTTTTACCCCACTGTATTCCTATCTCGTTTGACTTGGACACACTGTTCTCCAGATTTCACCATTTCCTCAGCATTGTTCCTAAAGCTGATAGACCCCTGTTTCTTACCTGCTTCACACTTAAACGTCCTGAAGCTGGGCTGGTCCAAGGATGATTACCTAGCCACGTATGAATTTGGGCCTATACCTTATTGCTTTTTTTATTTAGGAACATTTTTTGTCTGGCCAAGTGCATGTTGTTAGTATAAGTTTTCAGTGTTGCCCCTGATATTGTTAGCCTTTATTATCTGAGCTCATAACTTTTTGAATACACAATTTTCCCAGGCCCTGGAGTTTAGTAAATACAAGTTAAACTAATCTAAACAAGTCCTGTTTTCTAATCCATGATCTTTTGGTGGGTTCTACAGCTTGTCTCTCCTGAATCCTTTTGTTAATACAGATAATGGGTTGACCCCACAGTAGGTGGCACTAGCTCAAAAATATTAGATATCTTTTCTAGATTTCATTAGTCCTAATCCTTTGTTTTACGTTTTCACCCACCAAAACCTAAATACAGCCTGTGACATGTACTGGCAGAATCCATACCTTAATTGATCTATTTTCTGATTGATTTAGAGGTTTTGAGAGATGTGAATTGTACTATAACCTATTCTCAACCTTTCCCACTACTGTCCACCACCAGTTTACCAAGTGTGTGTTTCAGGGAAGCACAGTGACTTTGGCAAGTCCTAGTTTTCAGTTCAAACTGATGGGTTTTGCCAGCTACAAACAGCAATGTGGCCTCGTGGTCCAAACTAGTGCAGGTCAGATGCTTCTTCAAACCTCTACTGGATCTGATTCAAGAGGCTCCATAGACAGAAATCTGATGGTCAACCCACCATAAATCTTGCCCAGACAATTGTTCTGAAATGTTTTTTTCTTAATGTCTGTCCTAGCAAGCCGTGGAGTAGTCATGGATGGAAAACAGTTTCAACAATGATTTACCCTATTTTTAACAGTATAAGCTTGGCTGGAGACAATTAATTGTGCTATATACCCCTTTTCTGTATTTTCCTGCTCTTCATGAGTGTCCTCTTAACCCCAAGTTACCTGGTTATACTCTGGGTTCCAAGGGGCACAGTAGCAGCTGCAGCATTACAGTTCCCTGCAGTCAAACCGAAGGGTGGAATGTTGCTAACAAAAATCTTGTGCATTATTTTATTGGTAACAGAAAGTTCATCCTGAGCTGTTCCAGTGCTGGGTGGGTTAAGAGGCAGCTGAAAAGTTTAGCTCAGAGTTGGAGAGCTACTGCAGCTTAGGAGGATATTCTGAAAGAACACAAAATTGACAAACTGGTGCTAATAAACAGACTCAGCTACTTCTTGTGGCAGGTTTCTGACTCCCTGGGCTATGGGTGACATAGGGCTAGTTTTAAGAACTAGAGCAGGCTAGTTTCAGGGATTAGAGAATGACAGTAAAACAGGAATCTTATTGGAAAGGGAATTGAAAAAATGGGTAGGAGATTGTTGCCTTAATGGGTTCATTACCATTTCTGCCTGCAGTTCATGGAACTTGAAGGAATTTTATCCTCTCTAGATTGCTTCTAATTTCTAAAAAAGTAGATCTTTATACTTAAAAAAGTAAAATTCCTTAGATGTGACTTTTTCATAGGCATACCAGAATTATATTCCATGCATTGTTTATATAATGTATACTGTTGCACTTATAAACAGAATGAAATGTAATTACATTACTAATTTACATTACTAATGTAAACAAGTGCTAAGGTCTGGCAGGTCTGGTTGTTGCTATAGTTCACAGATTAGTTTTGTTGGCTTTGTGTGCTTGCATAAGTAACTTTATAGCAAAGAGTAGTGACTGTACTAACTAGGAAAGATTAGATTAGGGTGGCAGAATGAAGAGAAGGAGACTGGGTCATGTCAACTATTGCTAAACCTCTATTGGTCAGTCCAACCCTAAAAAAGCCTGGGTCCAATGAGGAATGCTTGAGGACATGAGATAAGAAAGAAAGTAAAAAATGTGAGAGAGAGGGCGCAAGCTTCTTGAAATATTCTTCTCTTCCTAATTCAAAAGTTAAGGTGTATATTCTCAATGTTCCACTTGGAAAATATTCATGCCTGAGAAAATACCTGTCAGCTGTATATGGTGTCTGCTGGTGAACTTAGTAAATTGCTTGTTAATCCTTGTAGTTGCTCCAGTGTCAATGGAAATACTGGTGTGGAAATTAATGTTATTGTTCAATTAACTAAGCATAATGTACCTGAAAGGCCCAGTACCTAGGCCTCCATTAACAGTGTTTCAAAAAATGTTTGCTTTGATGGCTTTTCCCTCCCTTGCAAACATTTACTTAACAGCATCTGTTGACTGTTATGTAATATTTGCTCTAATATGTAGGTGCAAAGCAGCTGTAAACATTTTATCCTCCCTTCAGTGGATCATCAGCAGACTCTTGTTCTTACATTTTGTATGTGTGTCTGTGTGTATATGTATATATACACATACACACACGTGTATATATGAAGTGTCTGGATTTTTGTGTGTCTTGAAAAACATAATCAAGAAATTATCAATAAATTAAAAAATATATGAACACAGAGGATTTGAAAGGTTTTTGCTTTGAACTAAGAACTAATTTATGGGAAGGCCAGACCTTGGCTGTCCAATATCAAAACAAGAGAAAGGCAATTAAGTTTCTAAATTGAAGCTACACTTTGTGACCATTTTGTATAGATTATTAGGTTTCCTGCAATTCCTCATACTAAAATACAGCAAATAGTTTTATTTCATGTATTATCTCAAGTGACTTTGAAGCACTAGGGGGATTACAGAAGCTTTTTGCAGTGCTTTGCATAGAGGAGTGAAGGAAGGTCTATTGAGGAAGTGTTTCTCCTTTGTCAAACAAGTTATTAAATATAGTATTTCAGGACATATCACCATCTTTGCTGATTATTACAGCTTGGAAAGGCTTTAGTGTCTCAGGCTTTTATTGGTTGTATAATATGACAGGCTGGACAAGAGATTACTAGCATGTCAGTTTTTGATTTCCTCTTGGATGGTGCAGGATCATGAGTGATTCCAGGCACAGTGAGAACTGCGTCTCCCACAGAAACATGCTTACCTGTTCCAAAACTTCTGTGGTGTCCGTTTTGTAGATTGTGGATTTGTTGTGGTTTTTTAAACACCCTTTATAAGCATGACTCCTCTGATATCTCTCAGGTGAGGATATAGGAGCTTCTGAAACACTCAGAAAGAATGTAGGTGAAAATGGAAGCCTTTTCTCTTGCTGTTAGCTGTTAGTCTTTGCTATGACTAAGGTGCTTATCTTTCTGTCTAAGCATTAGAAACAGCAGCAAAATCCTGAAAATTAATATCAGGAGGTCTTCAGCATTTGTACTGAAAAAGGTTACTTTACTGAAACATTGCCAAGACATATCTTCAAACATTAGATTTACAAAGTTTCTGGAGAGCCAAAGTGTGCCTGAATGGTTCTGTGTGAAGAAGAGTTGAGCCTGAGCAGATGCATCACTGTCCTAGTGCATAGATAATATGGGTGGATGGGTTTGAATTTATAAATAAAACAAACATGGAAAAAGTTATTGCAATACTTCTGCAAATCCTGTGTCAGAGGCAATTTTTCAGATACCATTGACTAACAGTGGTGCCATTAAAGAGGGACTGTAAAATGATCTATTACTTGGTAGACTCTCCTGAGGACATTAAATATTATCTTGATGGAAACCTACATACTGCAAAATCCTTTTCCCTAATAGAACAATAGTTATTTAGACTTAATCTCATTATAGTTGTCGCTCTTTTAACCAAGTACTAGAAATAAGTTGTCTGTTATTCAGCTGCCAACTGACTTGGCCTTTGCACTCATGTTTGAAGCTAACTGTTCTTGCTAAACTAGATTGAAAAACAGAGCAAGACCTCAGATTTTCTACATTTTTGCATAGTAAACCCAGACATGTCTAAAAGAGTGATTTTTTAATTGTTGTAGTAAGTCTTACTTATCTTTAAAGGCAAGATACTTTTGCAGTTAAAAAAAATGTAGCAAAAGAACATTTTCTTTAGCAATAAGGTACAAAGAGTTATTAGAGAGAGAGATTTCTAAACAAGTGTGGTTTTGAGGAACTACTGGGAGAGAGAAAATTAATTCCATCCATTCATTTCTATGACAGTTGCTTTGCTGCACACTCTGAAAACCAGTAAGGTATACAACTTAGCAAGGAACAAACCTCCTCAAATATGTTCAACTAAAAAACTAGGAAATATGTTTGAAATAGCATTTTTTTTTAAAATATCCTGAAATTTTGAATTTGGAAGGGTTTCCCTTGAAATCAGATAACAATAATTAAAGTGAATAATTCAGTCAATATATAGAAAAAATATTGTAGTTATTCAGAAGCAGTACATAGAAACTTACAACTTGAAGGTTTTCTATATGGCGTAATGCAATTGATAGTAATAAACATATAGCATTTAAATCTTCTAAAAATTTTTTGAAACCAGACTATTGATAGCTAAAGTAAATGGGAGTAGTTAAAGTTAACGTGAGCTTGTGTCAGGAACAGAAATCTTCTACAAACATTTAATTGTCATGCCTTATTTGTTGAATTTACTTAATGTTTCCATGTGACTTCCCTAACCACACATCGTGAAGCCCTCTTATGCCATTAAGCCCCTCTTCAGCAAAAACAGTTAAGTAGTTCATGTCTTTGTCTCCCCAGCTTGTACACTTTAGCTTGAAGTGCATGGAAAGAGTATTAGGGAAGTGTGCAGTACATATATAGAGTTGCTTTTGTCTTCTGACTCACAATGTTTCAGATACACAGATAATAGTATGATAGAAGATATGAATACATCAGAATATTAGAGCCTGATAAAGAGCTTGAAGTTTTCCTATAATATAAGAACTTGGTATCATCAGGCTTTTAGTATCCATTTAATCCCTTGTAGAAAAAGTTCTTTTCATGGAGCCACCCCAAATGAACATATTATTCTATGTTACAGTTATTAGTACTAATATTGATGAGTCTGATATGCTAATATATTGTCTGCTGTAATCTTTTAAACTCCTGTTGTGTGGAAGAATCTGTTAGCTCTTGGCTGTTTGCTCTGAGAACCACTGTGCTCCACTTGGGAATAGTTGAGGGAAATATTCCTGATTATGTGTTCCCAGCCTTGCTCTGGTTTGTAAAGCAGGTCTCATTTCTGCCAGGCTGGGTAGCAAGAAGGGGGGGCTGCACCTCCTGGCAGAGGGGCACAGGACTGGCATCATGTGAGCAATGCTCAAGAGTGGCAGTACCAAAAGATGGCTCAGAGACTGAGCATCATCTGCATTGGGCCCTGGATTAACATTCCTCTTGTAGGAAGGAAACAATTCTTTTTCAGTATTTTAAGAATATTGTTGGTTTAAAAATAAGTCCAGAGCTCAACAGCATGGTTGATATATGGATGCTTGGTTGCATTTTCCCTGACTGAAAAAATGTGTTGTGCAAAGTATAAGTTGCAGCCAAGTTCTATTTCAAAGTGCAATGTACAGCTTCAGTGACAGTTCTGCAAAGATCAGTAATTTGTGTATTCTTTCTATCCTTTATACAGGCAACACTTAATGAAGTACACACATTACTAATGTCCATCCTGCAGAGAAATGAACTGTGAAAAAATTTAAGCAAACATGTTCCAACTGTGCATACAAAAGGATTGCTCGAGTCACACATTGTGTTTCCACAAAACTTTCCCCACAATTTGCTCAGCATGCACTTCACTTAGCCTCCTACAATTAAAATTTGCAAACAGAAAAGCTTTCCAGTGCTAACAGACTCATGTGCTCTCCTGGAGATTTGAAGCCACGTGTTACAGGAATGGCTGGGTACACCACACCAATACAATATAAAGGCAACGTCAATCACCTTCTCTCACTTTTTTAATAGCTCCCCTCCATGATTCTCATTCTCTGTCGCTAGAAACTTAAGATTAAAGGAACTTTATTATATTTCAAGTACAGTTGAATCCACTAAAATGGATCTTCTTCACAGCAATGGAGTGCTTATCATTCAGCATTTACAGAGGGACTACAGGGCTTACCAGGATTTCCTTAATTTTATGTCACATGTTGGTGATCCCCGGAATATATTTTCAATTTATTTTCCTCTTTGGTTTCAGCTCAACCAAGTGGTTGGTACTAAAATGATATGGGTGGCAGTCATTGGTGATTGGTTCAACCTCATATTTAAATGGTAAGAAGTTGGATTTGTTTTAAAATTTAGTATTTTAATAATAGTTATTATATGTACCTCAAATTTAGAAAACTGTTCTGTGAATAATGTACTAGTAGATTTTCCCTGGTAATTATAAAATAGGAATTCACAATGAAGATATTTAAGATATGTTTGAAATAGCATTGTAATAAGATGAGAAGAACCTGTAGAACTATTATAGAATAGCTTTGGAAATATAGCTCTTCATATTCTTTGTAAGATTATTTGTCATGCTTTGCTGAGGCCTTCTTATGTAAAAATCCTTTCATTTAATTTCTGCTTCATTTTATTTTATTTTTTTGTCAGGATTTTATTTGGCCATCGCCCTTACTGGTGGGTGCAAGAAACAATGATTTATCCTAATCAGTCAACCCCATGCCTTGAACAGTTTCCTATAACATGTGAAACTGGACCAGGTAAGAAATGTTGGAGATTACTTGGTACATTTGATAGGGATAACAGCTTCAAGAGGGAGAGAATGGGACTTAGGAAGGTCTTACATGATACACAGATCTCACAGAGTTCATGTACAAACATAGCACAAAAAAAAAAGTAGAGGAAAAAGGAAGAAATACAATAGATAGGTGTTTGCTGTATGACAAGAATATTTCCATTATTACCTTTAAAAGATGCAGGGGAGGGGGATTTGCTTTCAAAATAACTACTACTAGAATGAACTGGCATATTGGAACGAAATTTTCATAAAACCTGTGAAATACATTGTTTCATGTGTTACAAGACAGAGCGCGGGGCTGTTGAGTTTGAGGGCTTGTTCAGTGTAAATAACAATATTTATTCAGCAATCAATTACAGACTGTATCACAAGTGGAAAAGAACCAGACACTGGCACTGAATGTGTGTGGGAATATGTGTACAAATATATGGGGAAAAATTATTTTTTAAATGTACCTTTTCAATATATTTTCACTTGTTATGTCTTATTATCTTCTCTGTGGAAATCAAATGCAACAATGATGAAGCTAAATGAACTTGTGCAACTGTAATATGTGCAATAAGATGAACTTGCTTTGAGCTAACTGAATTTAGTTCAATTTGTTGTGCAATAAAATACTGACTGTGGAAATTATGGTGCTTTGCATCTTGTTGATGCCACTGAAAGCTTTTAAGCAGTTTGCATAGCTGTATTTTGTTAACAATATCCTGCATTGCATCTCAATGTAATTGTGAACAAGAAGTTTAAGCCTTTGTATGAGGCAGGGTTTAATAATGCCTGGTCTTTATGTGATCTGCAGTCTCCTTCTAGTTAATTTATTTGGGACTTAACACAAAGTATTAAAGTCCTTCGGATCTTATCAAAAGTCTTCAGAACTGAGCCCATTCAGTGCTTTGTGGATCGAGCCCTAGCTCAGAAGACAGTGTGTTTCATTTTGATTCATTGAACCACAAGGCATTTTTTCTTGTTACTGTCTTTCTGAAAGGTCATTCCTATTTCTGTCCAGTGGGTACAACTGTCATATTGATTCCTTCTTTGCACTTATACTGACCATATTTTTTCCCACCTCCAGACTTACACTGGACCATTAAGACTCTCACTGACCTGTTTCTCATTAGCAAGAGGAGGTGCAGTCAGTGCAGCTGTTAAGTGCACACAATCATTATGTGAGCTTACATGGTACTTCGCACACTTTTTAAATAGCAATTTTTATTAAAAGATTAGAGAAGTAGCCACAGACATGAGAAAAGCAGATCCAAATACTGCTAAGATACCCTGAACCCCAAACTCCGTGTCTCGGCAAAAGGGCAAGCTGAGGGAATTGTTCGTACAACTGCAAGGCAAACAGTTTAGGACCTGAATTTGCTTTGTACTTCTGGAATTGACTGAACTAAGATCTTGCATCCATTTTTCTTCTGGTATTTGTAAAACTTAAAGAACATAAACCTTAAGGCAGAATTTATGCTGTTTCGAGTAGATTATTTGCAGATGAGCTATGAAATATTATTCCTAGATGACATTTTCCTAGATGACAGCACAGAGAAGCTTTTCCACTGCTGACATACATTACTGTTTCCTCATCAATGACATTTGTTCCATTGTGAGGTTTAGGTTTGCAAATCTGTTAGGAAATTAACAAAAGAGCTGGCAGAGTGACTCTAAATGTACTGCCAAGCAGAATAGCAAAAATGAATGCAGGGAGTCAGGAAACATTGTGCTTGTCCTGCCTAGACACTTCTGCTTTGCTACTGCACTGAAACGTTCTTTTACTCTACACACTACTAGATAGTGCTTGTTCACAACACATTCTTGAGCCAAAATTCTGACAGTGAAATAACCCTGTCCCTTCTCTTTTGTTTCCACAGAAAGCCAAGATGTAAAGGTCCCAGATTTACAGATTCCAATGATATAATTTTCTCTTTCCCTATTTTTATTTGTTGAATGTAAATCTGGTGAACATGAGAAAGGAGGTGACAGTAATTTTAAGAATCACTTCTCTTGCATCTTTTTCGGGGGGTTTTTTTTGTGATTTTCACAGTTGTAGGAACTTTTGTGGCTTTATGAGGCTTCCAGTAAAATAAAAATTTTACTTTTTCATTGTTCTGTTGATAGGAGCGTTCCCTGTTACAGACTACTGTAGGTAGACTATTGTGCTGTACTTTTGGTACAGCAATTAGAGCATCATTTCATGTGCCAGTTTCATTGACAACCTGCTTTTAATCTGCTTGATATTTTACAGCACCTTAAAATTTATAAAATTAATCAAAGTAAAGCATAAAAACAGTTTTTTCATGCTTCAGATACATGTCTGAAATTATTACAAAACTGCCCAAAATGTTAATTACCTGGATTGTAATATTGCTAATGAGACACAGCTCACAATTGTTAACACCATGGTAATTGCAGAAGCAGATAAAAGTCAGCTTGGAAGAGCTATCTAAAAGTTATGTGGTACTTTAGAATGTTACAAAGAGCTAAATTTCTGTTGCTCACGTTAACTATGGGGAGGCTCATTCAAAACTTTTCTCATGTGATCCTCATACATAACTTTTACATTCCATGCCTCAGCTCTAAGACAGCCCTAGATGCTTTTTTAGATTTTTTAGTCCAAGTAATGGGAAAATGCTATGTTTTCCTATCAAGATTCTGCCTCACACCAATATAAAATGATTCAGCTGTTATCTTTTTGATTTCAGACAAGTATTATGGATTCCCTATAGATGAACCTTCTGAAAAATTCATATGGCAAAAATTAACTTCTGAGAAGTAGCTCATATTCTTTCAGCCTTTGTTAGCCATTTCCCTTCTAAATTACTAGGTGCCTGAGTAATTGTAACCAGTCAACATTTTCTGTGTGATAAATGTCACAGTCTTCATTCTTGAGTTGAATATTTCCTTTTTGTTTTCATTAGGAAGCCCATCTGGACATGCCATGGGATCATCTTGCGTCTGGTATGTAATGGTCACAGCAGCACTTAGCTACACAGTTAGATGGAAAGATAAATCAGCTGTTACCCTTCACAGGTCAGTGTCTTTCCATGATTCCAACTCATTATATTCAGATATTTCTTTATATACATGCTATGTTTTCAATAGACTTAATTGAAACAAATATTCACAGTTTGGTCTATTTTGTAAAAAACGCAACAAACTTTTATTTATGATCTACTTCAGCTGAATGAAAGGTATATTAAAATATATAAAAGTATATTATCTGTTTGTATAGGCTGGTATTTATCAACTTACAGACATTGCGTACAATATCTCTGAATCAGTCCTAAATCTTCAGTGCTGGAAATTTTTAATTCTATAATTGTCACTGTGTATTGGATTTTTTTGGTTAGTACATAAATTTACTGCTTTGATGGCCGTCCTTCACCCATTTTAAAGCAAGTGTACATAAATGTTGACAAAATTCACTGTAAAGTGTTGCTCAGCACTGTGGGAAAGTCCTGCAATTGCTTTGGTGGCTGTTCTTTCTAATGCTGACAAGGTTATTTTCACACTGTGTGGATTTTGTCATGAAATAATTGAACTTTTGCATATAACTATAATTTCATGATGAGTTATACAATGTATTTGTCCTAGTTCAATTGTTGACTTTCATCACTTAAACCATAGAAGTGTCTTGGACCTGAAACTCCTGTGATTTATTCCTGTAACCACTCTTGTTATTATTTTAGTACTGACGTCTAGTTTTTAGTCATCTGATTCTAAACTCCTGTACTTAGTAAACATCTGTTTACTAAGGTAAACTGTTAGGTACTTTAGTTACCTCTGCTGGTAAGAGTGTGAGTCTTATGTGATGAGGCTTGGGATAAATAAGTAAATGAAATATTGTCTTAATTTTTAAGCTTCTTCCTTTTCCCTCTTAGACTAACATGGTCATTCCTCTGGACTATTTTTTGGATTATCCAGATCAGTGTGTGCATCTCAAGAGTATTCATAGCAACACATTTCCCTCATCAAGTGGTTCTTGGAGTATTTGCTGGTAATGCTGCTATTTTTTCTTTTCTTTTTAACCTATATGCAAATTTTTTTTCACAATGAGAAAAGACAATAAATTTTTAGTAGTTGGACTCATCTCACAGCCCCAGTGGTGTTCTCCACTTTCTGTAAAATCAGAGATTTGATAATAGTCTGAAGGTAAAATTTGTGAGGTAGAATGTACCTGCCACCTACGTCATTCGCAGTGAAGGGAGCGAGCCCTTGTCCATCTGCCAGTTGATGCTGACTGTATTGTGTCCACACTGCTTCATCCTAGCTCTGACTGCTTTGTTCTGGCTGCATCTGGTCTTTAAGTGTGCTGCCTGTGTGGCAGATTAGAGAAGAAACTGCTCCTACACAGCTCTGACCTTTCCTCTCAGAAGGGAGTTATTTGGGTCACTTCAAATGGTGTCCAGGTGCAAAATAGCATGTGTGCAATGTGGACAAACAAAGACCTGGGGCAAAATATAAAAAAAAGTAAATCGCAGGACAAACTCGCCTGGATGATTTAAGATGCTAAGATATATTTTTCAGAGTTACTTAAGCATATTATAAATTGGTATTCTGGGAGTCCAAACTGTGGGCAATACCCACATGTGGTATATATCTGATTTTGAGGAGGGTGACCAGTGCATTGAGCAGGGCTTCCTGCTCATGTTCTCTTTCATGGATGCAGTGCAGCCTGGGCAGCACTGGCTAATGGCTTTCCCTCTTCACAACCAGGATAAAAATGAGTACAAGAGAAGATAAGTGTTTTGTGTCTTTTCCTTCAACACTCAAAGCCTGTGTGGGAACTGGTGTTGAATTCTGCATTGCTGGAGCCAGTCTTTGAGTGAGGGACTCTTTTGGAAAAGGAATGTTCCAGTTTACATCTAATATTTGATAGGTTGTCAACTGGGAGATGCAGTCAGGCCTTAAGGTATGCCTCATATCAAAACCATGTAGTGCTTGGTATTTTTTTTTTTTTTTTTCCCAAAGTGGCAGCTTTGAGTGGGAGGAAAGGTTTTGTAATGTAGTGCAAAAGTGGTAAATTGTGTGTGTATGTATGTATGAATAAATATATAGAGAGAGACACACACATACATAGGTATTTATTACGTAGATATTTTCTTCTGTCTTGGAAGTCAAAATCTTCAGGGACAATGTAGAAAATGCTTCTTCAAAGTACAAGTGTGTTGTTCCCTGTAACACTGAGTTTCTAATCCACAGGCATTCTTGTGGCAGAAGCATTTGAGCATACCCCTGCTATTCAGACAGCAAGCTTGAGAATGTACATCAAGACAAACTTGTTTCTTTTCATCTTTGCCCTTGGCTTTTATCTATCCCTCAAGCTTCTTGATATTGATTTGCTATGGTCTGTTCCAAAGGCCAAGAAGTGGTGTGCCAACCCAGACTGGATAAACATCGACACAACTCCATTTGCTGGACTGGTGAGGAACTTAGGTGCACTCTTTGGTTTAGGTCTTGGAATTAATTCTGAAATGTTCATCACGAGCTGCAAAGGTAAAAATAGCCGCAAGAAAAGTTTCCGCATATTGTGTATAGCTGCTTCTTTAGCTACACTGCAGCTGTATAATTTTGTTAAGATACCTACTCATACTGAGTATTTGTTCTACATTCTCTCTTTTTGTAAGAGCGCAGCTATGCCTCTGACTGTAGTTGCCTTGGTTCCATACTGTGTCCACTCATTAATGAGGACTACTGAAAAGAAACTTAATTAGGTAAAGTTTCAAAATGGCTAGCCATGTGAGGATGGATGTGAGCTGTTCAAGAACCCTCTACAAAGGCAGTTTTGCTAATTCATTTATACCAAGGGGATGCCACTGCATCTTTGATGTACTCCTGGTAACTATCCAGTGCATCCAAAATTAGTACACTCAAGAATGACTTTGGCAGCTCAGAAATATTAGTTGCTGATTTTATTCCTAGAAATATTGCAAGCGCACTGCAGTATGGTTAGAAATGGCCCAATACTCTGGGTCATAGCAAAGTTCTAAAGTATAATCAACCATCTTTGTTTAGCTATATGGTGGTCTTTTAGTTCTGTCCATCTCTAGCTAGATAAAGCTTCAAGCCTCAGTTGCTTGAAGCATCTACATCATAGCAATACTCAACATTTCATTTTTTTATATGTAGATACTGTGTGTTAAACTGCTACATAATGGCATGACAGTATCACACCACCTACCACTTATCTCCTGAACCCAGGCACTGTGAAAAAGGCCAGCATAGTTATAAACAAGGCTTTAGATTTAATTTATTGAGCTTCCTGAGCAAACCAGCTTCTGATTAAGTCAGATGAGAAAAAAAAAAGTTTATTTCCATTGGACTCTGTAGAATATATTCTTCCATTACTGTGTGGTTTTTGTCATTTTTACTTTTTGAAAGTGGTTGCATCAATCATGAATGATACAGATCACACCTTTGATAAGGAAATGTATAAATACGGTATAAAAAAATCTTTGGGTTCTGTACATCTACACAAAGCAACAAATGAAAAAAAGCTGTCAATAATGAAATTATCTCAGTGTATGACCTCAAGAATATTGTTCATGCTCCTGTAATGCAAAGGTAATTCTCTGCTAACTCACTCAGATCAACAGTCACAAGCCAGAATCACTGTTAGTAGTTGTGTAAATCATGAAAATATGGTTGCAGGCTGTCATTTCAAGTTTATATTCATCAGCTTTGTTTAACTAAGCACACAGGTAACGTAAGTTGATGTTTGCCATATAAAATGGATGTTCTAAATAGGAAAAAGGGGTATTTCCATTTTATTAATTATTGTTGTATATTCCCTTTCAGTGCACAATCTTTAAGCAATATTTTGCTGATACCATCCCATAATACTCAATATATAAAGTAGATATATATATATATATAGAGAGAGAGAGCCTTGGTATGCAAGGTTATAACATGGGTAATGAGGGCTGCATATGTATGATCTGAAAGCAATAAGGCTTAGAAGATGTAAACATGATGTTGCTTCTAGACTTCAATTAGGTAGGAGATAATTGAAAGAATCTTACTTAATTGGGTAAACAAGGTGAATAGTTTGCTGTTGGCCTTTGGGAATGAACAAATTACAGAAGCAAATCAGAAACAGGCATCCTTAATTAAGTGCCTAGTTAGACTACCATGACTTAAGAAAATTAGTCATCTGCTTTTAACAATCTGAGGAGTGTTTTGCTCATGCATCTCCTGATATATTCTCTAATGGTTCTCTGAACTTTTTTCCCACAGCAGCTGGCCTGAAACCACTCTTTTCTATAATTGTGACTCCTTAAGCAAAATTACTAAGTTAATGAGACTAGACATAAACAATGAAGAACAAAGACAGCTATAACAAAGATTTCAGGTGTTTTCAAGTTACTGTGTGCTTTGTTATTCCCTACCAGTGAGATGACCTACAGAGGCATTGCAGTGTTCTGTTCCTGGCTCCTCCTAGCCAGCAGTACTGGATTGGCACACCATGTAGAGCCACCTGCAATCCAGTCCCTATGCCTAGCTACCAGAGGTTTGTAATCAATTGGTTGTCAACAGCACATAGGAACAAAGTGGCAGGAGGTGACATCCAAGAATGTGCAACTGTTTACACAGTGAGTGCATTCAGTTGGAGTAGCACCCTTCCCAACATTTAGCTCTAGGTGTTTTCCAGATGCCTCAAAAGAGGATCATGTTGCATTGATGAGCAGCAGCACTACCACTCAGCTTGGGCTGTGGCCCTGTGTTCCTGCAGGGAGACAGCAGGCTCCTGTGCAGACAGGGGCTGGTGTCCTTGATTTGGCCTTCTCAGCAGCTCCATCCTGAACAGCAAACCCTTGTCACAGACATGATACTTGCTGGCTGCTGCAAGTTACTCATGTGCTTAGCTGAAGGGCAAGAGAAGAAATGCTAGAGCACAAGAGCCAGTAAAAAAATACGATTTATTGGTTTAATTTGGGTCACAAAGGTATTGTCCTTTAGGAAAAAGAATTATGAAATAAGTATTCAAAGTTATTGTAATTTTTAATGAAGAGTCATTCTTTTTCTGTGGCCTTAATAATATTAATTAAATATCATATACATATGCCAGCAGGTTATTGATAGTCACTCTGTCAATGACAGAGTTTCAGTCCTGAGCCATCAAACTACTTGTTGCTCTGAAATGTAAAAAGGCTCAAAAGATTACAACAAATAATGCAGCTTCTTCTTTTACTTTTCAGTTAAGATTTAAAATACAGACTTCCCTAGACAAATAGCCATTTTGGTGCTGGCTGTGTGCGTTAATATGGTATGTGGCAGTGATTCTGCTAGTGGAGTTGTATAAAAGTTGAAATTGGGTTTTGCTGCCTGGAATTAAGGGATGTATCCTAATAAACTTTTTACCCTTACAGCTCTATTTAAGTACTTCTACTGTTGCAGTATTTTATAAGAGGAAGTGTGACTTCTTAGAAAGTGAATGGAAACCTGCCAGCCCACCCCCCCACCCAGCCCAGGTGCAGATTTTAGGACATGGAGAATGACTTTTCCAGTTAATACTTTGTTGGTTAAAATCAATATTTAAATATTGAAACTGTAATCTACACTTTCTTTCTATTTGCTTTTGTCCAAGATCCCACTCACTAAAGGAAACAGTCCGGTTATGTTGCAGACAATAACTATAACATATTTCAGTGAAATTTGTGGTAGATCTTATAATAAACTGTGTCAGATACAAGCTTCTCCCAAAAGAAGCTCCTTCCTGACCTTTGTCATTTCTGAATATATTGTTGCTCTGTTTATCAACTGTATTTAATACAAAGAGCTAATTATGCCTATTTTTAACACCTTCACTCATGATTGTCATAGCTTCTGAAAAAGAAGTGGTTTAAATAACTGATGATTAACCATAGAATTTTATATTAATTTAACCAAGGCATTTATTTCTATTCAAAAATCTTTTTGACAGCTGATTAGAGTGATGAGTTAGCTGGAGAGTGGTGGGCTAGGAAATGATCCTCACAAGCTTCTGTCCCTTACCTTGGTTGCTTTCCTTACTTTTGTGGAGCTGCCTTTTTTGTAAGTACTGACTGGTTTGTTGAAGGGGCACAGCTGTGTCAGTGCTGCAGATGCACACAAGGGAAGCCCAGCCTCCCCCAACAGCACCGCTGCAGTGTGTGGTACAATGGCTGAAAGAGTGGGGCTTCCACATGCACAGGAAGGGCCTCTGTTGTAATCATCTGCAGACCAAACATTAGGACAGATTTGATCCCTTCAGATGTACAGCATCATTTGGGGGGTTGTTTTCACTCATTCAGCTTACCTAGAGGAAGGGCAGTTTCCAGAACACCAGAGTCTTCCTTGATTGCTAGTTGAGGCATAACAGGACTGTGCAGTCTGACTGCAGGTAGAGGCAATGCCCCAGATAACCAGAAAAGATCTTTTCCAGTTTCAGGCTTTTTTTCCCTTATTAGTGGGCTAAGCTACTTCCTGAATGCATCAGCCTGTGCTTAGTGCCTTGCATGTGCTGGACAAGTGTGCTTGATGCAGAATGCTACATACATTCAGGGTTCCACAGAACTCACTGTATTGTAGAGCACACACTCTGTAGCACAATGGAGCACCAACACATACCTACCACCAAGTATTTGCTTACAGAAATCGTTCAGATTTAGAATCACAGTAATTCAGCTAATCGGGGCTCCAGTAGTAACAAGCTTCCAGTAGGCTCCTTCCATGGCCATCAGTTCATCATGAGTGCCCCTTTCAATGACGAGTCCTTGTGACATCACAGCGATGATGTCAGCATTCTGGATGGTGGACAAGCGGTGGGCGATGACAATGCAGGTGCGTCCTTCTCTGGCTTTATCCAGTGCTGCCTGCACAGTCTAAAGGCAACAAAGTGTCAGAATAAAAATATGCAGATTGTACAGGGCTCAGAGCTGGAGGAACCCAATTGCCTCAGATTAATTAACCATATTGTGCAACACATGTAAAAGGAACAGTGAGACTAAATTAGAGGTTCTGATATTGTTGTGCTTAGCTGGGTCATGAACTCTGTTTACCAGCAGTACAAATAAGGAATAGCTAAAAGTACACAGAGGTAGGAATTAAGGAAGGACTTTTTACCCTGCTGACATACTAAATGTCAATTGAATGCTTTGAAATCCAGGCAATTCAGACATTTCTGAAAAAATGCTGGGTCTCATTAGTAGTTTAAGAGCACTTGGGACTGGCTGCTTTCTCTTATAGCTGTACCTCCTGCACTTCTTGGAAAGATCATTAAAGGATGAATTCATGATGTGGAATAGCATGCAATCATATAGTGGAGTATATTGGCATATCTATAAAACAGAAAAGGTATTGTATGTTGTAGGCCATTGTAATAACTTTGCCTTATTGATTGTCACTACACATTTACCTTTTCACTTTCTGTGTCTAAAGCAGATGTAGCTTCATCCAGTAATAAAATTTTGGGGTCTCGTATGATGGCCCTTGCTATGGCAATCCGTTGCTTTTGCCCACGAGACAGCTGAGATCCCTGAGCCCCAACATTAGTTTCATATTTCTGAAAAATATACGAAATGAGTATTTTATTCAGGTGTAAGTTAAAACAGCAGTACACAGCCTAAAGAAAGAGCAGGAGAGAGGCAAGAAAGCCAACCAGTGCTGACCACTTGTAGAACCTGGGAATGCAGAAACAATATACAGCAGTAAACGTGTTTGTGGTGAGGTTTTCAAGCTGTGTTTTGTCTGCACATGGCCCTAAGGCCCAGGTAGCACAATGATGAGCCTGGAAGGACAGTGTGATAGCAAGATGTTTACTAATTTGTCTGAGGAAAAAAGAATTCTCCCTGCTCTAGATTTGGGAGAAGAGGCTAAAAGTGATTTAGGGCTTTCTACAAGTGCCTTCTAGAAAAGAGCTTTGTTTGGGTGCCTAAATTGTATCCATACCTTTTCCTATATTTATTTCAGTGCATTTAAATACTTCTAAAGTGTACATAAGCAGCCACCTTCAAATATTTTTTCTAAGTATCATGTCTGACTCACAAGGCAAATCTCTCACAGCTGAGAAGAAGATTTATGTATTTGCATACTGTGTAACAATTTAGTAGTAAGTCACACCCAGACTCTAAGGAGCACAGGAAACGGTCACAGCCCCATCTTTGCTCCTACTGTCACAGCTGTAAAAGGTCATAAATGGTTAGTGCATGTAGCAGGTTTAACTGGTTTCGGAGCAACTCCTGCTGCAATGAACATTGAGCAGCCAAGGTCCCATGGGTACTTACATTAGGCAGAGACATGACAAAATCATGCAGTTGAGCCTTCTGGGCTGCTTCTATGACTTTTTCCATCGTTGCTTCTTTTGTGTTAAGGCCATATTTGATATTATCAGCAATGCTGCAGTCAAATAGCACAGGCTCCTGTGACACTATTCCAATTTTTGATCTAAGAAACTTCACATTTACGTTCTTAGAGTCATGTCCATCTATTAACTACGAGGAAATGGGACAAAACTTGAAATATCATTAGAAAACAACAGCTTGCAACACCCCAATAGTTTATAATAAAACTTAATGGTTTAAGCATATCATTAAAACACAAACACAGCTTATTTAAAGTGATTGATTGAATTGCTTATCTCCAACTCCTTTGTGCATGATGTGTATTTTGTGTTATGGCTTTGATCCCACAAAACACACTAGACCATTTGTTCAATGTAAGTCCTAGTGAACTGTTTAATTGCTTAAGGTCAGGCACATCTTTTATTACCTTCCTGACATAGTGATCACCATACAGATTTTTTCTGGAGAAAGAGAAATCAAATCTAGATGGATAAGCATTTATGTTAGGAAAACATATAAAAGCTTTTTAAGCTATCAGTAATTGAATAACTGGAAGTTAAATCTAGACAAGTTCCAGACTCTTTGTTGCTCCATTCAGACTTGATTTTGCTTGTGCTCTCACAATGTACAGCGCACATTTGTTTCATACAGAAGTTACCAAGTCAAATGCCAGTGGCCTACATAATGCACGAGTGCACCTGAGGCATGTAGTTCTCTGATCCTGTCTGAATATGTCTGAGATAATATTTGGGAACTGTCCAAATAGTCCACATCTGTCCTTTCAAGAAGAAGATGAAGCCTCAAACTGCATATGTCTGAGCCACCACTGCTAGGCTGTGCAGTAGGACACAGGCAGAAGGCCCTTGGAGTATTGCTGAAAACCAGAGCATTGAAACCACATTTACTTAGCTTACCACACTTCCTTTCTCAGGGTCATAGAAACGCTCCAGAAGTTGGACACTGGTGCTCTTACCACAGCCACTACTTCCAACAAATGCCAAAGTCTGTCCAGGCTTAACAGATACAGAGAGTCCTTTCAGGACCTGAATATCAGGCCGAGAAGGGTATGTGAATTTACAGTTAAGAAATTCAATGCTTCCCTTGAAATCATCCTGGTGGAAAGAAAAAGGAGAAAGATGTTACAGTGAGCTTGAGCTCAACCCTGAATTGTAAAGTACAAAACAACTCTTCCTCAGATCCATTCTTACATATTTTGCTTAAAATATGGCATTTGTACTTACAAAATTATCTCAGGAAAAGGGAAAAAACTATACTGGAGTAGCTGTCCTAGAGGTGAAGCTATTAGTCATAACACTATTTCTCTGCTTACACTTCCCTGCACAGTACTGGTCAGAGGCATAAATTGGAAATGGCATTGCCTTGCTAATGGGCACAGTTTTCATTTTAATAGAAACACTGTGTATAAAATAAATAATTTCAGTTTTCTGGGTCTGACTTTTCAATTCATCAAAAACTGAGCATTTTCATTTTGTCTGCCTCAATTCTTTGCCTCCTCGTGAACACCCCACACCAGTTTGATGTGAATGGAAAAACCTCCATTATAAAACAGCAATAGTCAGATTTGTCGTGAACTGTAAAGCAGGAAATAAGAGGTTGCTGTTCTGTGAGTCATCCAAATCAGTTCCAATTTACAGGAAATTCTCAATGGACGACTTTATACTACTCTTCCCGTCTAGTACAGATCTTGCTTCCAAAAAACCAAAGAGAAGTAAAAATTTTACAATCAGCATAACCTTCTTGTAAAACATTGATCTTCATTGACTCCTAAATCATTAGTGGAACATCCATGCCTGTAGTGTGACTTACATCACAAATTATGCATCTCCACTCTTACCCATTTTTCCCCTTTTTCGCTGTAAACATTGATTTTAGGAAGCCGATCAACCAGTTGAAAAAAGCGTGCAGCAGATGTTTTGGCTTTGGCATAGTTTGGGGTATAGGAAGAAGCTTTTCCCAAAGCAGTTCCACTGGTGACAATAGCAGAGATCACCCTGTGGGGAAGGGGGACATGGTCATTATTGGGAAGCCATCAGGAAACTGAACACCACACTGAGTCCAGAACTTTTAGAGACCTGTTTGTGGCTCTGGGCAGGCTCTCACCTGAACACAAAGCTGTAATGGAGTCCTTCAGCTTCAACAAGAAATCCCCCATATCGGTAAGAGACAGAGTTGGCAATGAACACAATGCTCTGGGCAAAGCCAAAGCAGAGTCCGTACACGTGTGCTTTTTTGGTTGCAGCTCTGTAGGGCATATCTAGTTGCTTCTCAAAATTATCAATAAACATTTTCTCTTTTCCTATCCCAGCTACTGTTCTGATGTTAGATACAGCTTCACTGGCAATCTGGAAGAGGGGAAAAAAATGGGTAAAATCTCCTAATTTTTACTTGGAAAAGTAGAATGTAGTCTCACAAGTTCATGATTCTTTCATGAACTCAGGACACTAATGCAATATATAAATTCAATCAGACATGGTACAGACTGGCCCAAACATCAGACAGCCCAATGAGAACCTTTCCTACAAGCAATTATCTGTTGAGTTCTGCAAGAGCAAATGCTCCACTGGAGCTGTTACTGTTACTGTAAGCACTCTTAGGGAATCAGGCAGATGCTCTCACTTGTGACTTATTTCACATAATGTGAATAAACATAGCATCCATAAAAGGAAAGATTGTTTTAGGAACTTCTTTGGCTGCATGGATTTATTAAGTAAATACTTCTATTTCAATTGTTTTGTGTTACTTTTAGCAATAGTCAGAGAAAGAGTTAGAATGGATAGCATCCCTAACTTCCATTTCATAAATTGAACTCACTTGAATTTACTGTTTCCTCACCTGTTCACCCTCTCTCCCTCTCTGATGTCCAAAAGGCTGATGAAATGGAATATATAAATCTTCAGTGACACTATTTCCAAGACTTTTACCTTGTACATAGGCAAAGGGTAAGCAAATGCTTGCCTATGCACATAGAAAAATGCAACACAGGAAATTACGAGATAATACCCACAGAAACTCGTGTGGAACTTTTATTAATTGTAGGCTTCATATTGTAATTTATTGCAGACAGAATTTGGCTTTATGTCCCAAAAAAAAGAGTGACACAATTTCATCTACAGAAGAAAAATTACAGCTTGTTTGGTCAAGCTCATTTCACCTTTTTAATCTGAAATAATTATTTTAAGAAATTACTTTAAAATGCTATAGTTTGTTGGACTTTGATAGTTTCCTTTGGGAAGCAAGTGTGACATTATAGCTTATGAATGTTTTCAGCATGTAGGAAAAGATCTGAATGTAGACAATCAGAAATCCAATTTCAGGGTTTTTTTTCCTGGCCAAGATTGAGAGTCAGTGTCTTGCATTACCATTCAATGTGAAGGAGCAGATAATAGATACTTTGAATTGGATTGTGCAGACTTTTTCCATGTTTAGCATGGCAGATAGACAATCACTTTGGAAGAACTCAAATAATTTAGTATTTGGATGCAGTGCTGGCAAATAAATTATAAAATAACCCCAGACACAATCAATCATCGCTAGAACTGCTGAAGCATTGAGTGTCTTCATCACAGCCTCTGTGTTGTCCTATTGAGTAAGAGCTGTTGCCTTTGACTGATTAGTGAAGGTTCTCTCCTTGTCAAGAAGTATTTTAAGACTTTTATAAATAATTAACCATTCTGGGTGCAGGCAATTGGTCAGGTCCTAATTCTTAAGATGGGAAGGACTAAGGGCTTAAGCTGGTATGACTCACCAAAGGAACAACTGTCTTCTCTAAAATTCACATACTGATTTGTGGTTCAGTGCCATATTCTCAGGTGCCAGCATTTCTAGGTGAACAAGTATCACTGCTTTATGAGGACAGCTTAATCACAGAGCATCAGCAAATGGGTGTTTAAATAAAACCCAATAAAGGTGAACCAGACTGCTGAGAGATCTGTGTCTACCACTTCAGTCCAATAACTTTTGCAAGGTCAGTTACATTCCACGCAGCAAGTGCTTTTGCAGTTAGGGAGTTCCCAATGCTGTTTCAATGGCTTAACAAGCTGAAATATTGCAACTTATTCACAAAGCATTGCCAGTTTTCATGACATTTTAATTACTGATGGTCCCTAAAGACTGATTTTTCATTTACCCGTGACTGCAAATATAAATTAGTCTTTAAACAGCATTACCCGTCCAGTAGCTTCCAGTGCTTTCTTGTCCTGCGAGGCAAATCCTGTCAGCATTTTAGCCTGCACAGCTCCAGATAGAGCCAAAAATGGCAGAAAACACATTATTACTAAACTCAGTTTCCAGCTGAAGTAAAAGGCAATGATCATGGCAACTCCAATGTTAGTAAAGGAATTGACAATCATTCCTATCTGCGATCCAGTTGCCTTTGAAGAAAAGAAACAGACATGATTGGTTTGTACTTCAAAAGCAAATTAAACAAATCTTCCTATAAAACGCTAGAAAACTGTAAATTAACATAAGGCACTAACAGGTACTGACTGCACTGGAATTTAGCTAGTCTGCATATATTGTTTCAAATTAATTAGTTCAAGGAGAGGAATGCAAATGTCCAATATTCCTTTGATCCATCTAATTTTCCATTGAGAATTCAGAAGATTGTTTCTACTGATTGTGAGAAAGATAATCTAACTGTTGAAATCTGATGCCTAGGTTCCCTGGAGAATCACTCCTCTGAATATATTGTTTGGCCTCTACATTTATCCATGTAGATATAAATAAACAACAGGACCATTTTCTAACTTAGCTATTAACAACAAAGCCTCAGCTGTGCTAAAATCAGTAAGCAACATCACTGAAAAGGGATGAAACAAAGTTGTATTTCTGCCTATCCCTTTATTAAGGAAAAAAAATTAAATACAGCTTTGATAACATCTTTATTGAATGCATTTTTCTGCTCCTTATGTACGTTAACAGTGCTATTCTTTCTCATAGACTTACTCAAAAGTCATTTTCTTTCATAGCACTAAACAGCACCCTAATTAGGAACTATATTGCTATGTATTAGAATAAATATAAAATCACATTCAATATCCGTGACAATTTTCAGCCAAACTCATTTGCAGGGTATGAACTTGGCAGTACAAAACACTCATCATCTCCTCCTCTGACCTGCAGCAAGGTCTGTGTCAGGCAGTGAAAGGTGCAGGACACTGCTGCTCTGGTCTCCCTCACCCCCTGCAAGCTGTGGGCTGCATGGCTGTGCCTCACTGCTATGCTTTGAAGAAAGATGTCCCTTAGGAGGCTATTAAATGGTTCAGTCAGAGGTTTAACAGTTTATTTATTTCAATTAAAAGATACCTTGTAAGTGCCTGTGAGGTTTGCAGCAGGTTTCTCTGATTGTGTAGAAATTGCTGCTGACAAGGGTTTTGGAAACCTCTTCTCTAAAACCCCTGTTAATAGTTTTTTAAAACTAGCTTGCAATCTTCAGTCAAGCTGAAACATGACAATTTTTGCAACAAAAGAAATCTGTACATCTCCTTCCTTATTTCTAGAAAATTCCTTGCATTGGAGCCCAGCAAATGGCATCTGACTTACTTCTCCCACAGGATCAGTTCAGATAGGGAACATATATAGCTCAGCATGATTTAACCTGCAGCCACTAAAGAACACAATGAATGCAGTTAGTGTCTCACTTTCTGGAACAGTGAAACTGGCTGCAGGATTCCCAGCTGGAGCACCAGCCAGTACTGCAGATTGGTTTTTCAAGTGAGTTGTCAGTTTAGATCAAAATTGCCACAACATGCACAATACAATGCTGAAAACTGGAAAACATGGTTATTAGTGACTGTCACTAACATACTATTTTGACATGTTTTTGAAATAAACAGTTTAATATTGTGGCAAAAAGCTAATTCATCTCCAGAAAAAAAAATAAAATCAAACTTCTGCTGGAGGAACTGGGCGTTCCTTCCCTTTCCATTGTTGGTTGGTATTTTATTGATTTTTGTGTTCTTGTTTGTACTTTTTGGCTATACCATATACTACTACTGGTTCCACAGTGGCAGTTTGTGATTAATAGAAATAGCTTAATTGGCTTACCAAGAACTGATCTACACTGATCTGGCTGGTTGTATGCTAGCTAATTTCTGTTACAACATGCCAAAATAGGCCTTCAATCAGTGCCTATAGTAAAATGATTCATAAGGTGTCAGGTCTTACCCCTTGGACCTGTGAGGCATCTGTTGCAAGTCTGGTAGTCAAAGCACCGGGGCTATTCTTCCGGTCATCAAACCAAGCAATGTCTTGCCCGAGCATAGCCTGGAAACCAATTTTCCTTAACCGTCTTGTAAGCAGCTCACCAGACTTGGCAAAGGTGTATCCCTGGGGTACATGAGAATCAATAAAGACTGTGCAGAGAGAGACACCCACTGAGAAAGGGTGCAAAAGCAAAAATATGTATTGCTAGATTGGACTACTATTACCTGTAGAAACTGTGTGAAAAATGAAAGAACTCCGACTAAGACAAAGAGCACACAGACACCATTGATCTGGTTTTTTTGATTTTCTTCATCAAGAATGGAGAAGGTCTTTGAAAAGAAATAAATAGAAATGTCAGTTTTGCTGTGTGTGATGTTTGTTCTTGGCTCCCAGTTGCCAAGTGCAGAAACCCATCCTACAACCAAAGCCCGAATGCAGAGTTCTCCCTCACCCCCTGCAGAGGTCTGATTCCTTATTTTTTGTAAGGTGAGCCTGGGTTAAAACATAATGGGTTTTACTCCTGTTAACCAACAAGTTCAGTATACTTGGTGACTGCACACAATACTCCTACTTGTGGCCTATCCCTCGTTGCAATTAAGCACTCACTCCCTACTCTAAACAATGATAACCAGAGAATAGCAACATAAGAAACAGCATAGCAACAAAGTAACAGTGCAGCAGCATCTTACCTCCTCTCTGCTCTGGGCCAATTGCAGCTTATTGGGCTGTACAAAATAAAGTCTCTAAATAATTATACCCCAGTGTGACTCCCTGTGTGACATTACAGATACTGTAGTTTCCATAGGTAGGCTCCAAGAGGAACCCACTGTTTTACTGAAGGAGTGTGGATACAAGTCATTAGTGTACTGCTGGGTACTTTTGAAAAAGCATTAGTGCTTAAAAGGGCGCCCCTCCACCCCATTCAGTACCAATCTCCATAATATTTTCATTTTTTAATGTCTCGTCTTTTTTAACACCTGCCAATGTTGTGGGCTGCTGCTGAAGAGGTGGTCCAAATTTATCCTTTAGCGATTCCTTTCAATCAGAGAAGATTACCTGTCTGAAGTTCTTTATCTAAACTACTTCTTCTATTTCCATATAGACATCAAAGCTCACATCTGTACTTCTCCACTAATTTTAAATTAATACGCACTGGATTTCACAGGTAGAATTACTATAAATTGTCTAATCTCTCAAACTTATCTGCAAGATATTTTATTATTTTATTATTTTATGTAAGATTTTATTATTAAAAATAACTTAGGCATTCAACTTCTGCCTATATCAAAACCAGCCTAAATTCTTCTAACAGTAGAAAGTGAAGGAATTTTCATTACAGCTACAAAATTACATGAAAACAAACTTCAGTATTAGTCTTAAAAGGTTAACCCGTGTTCTTCATTTGAAATAAGCCATACCTCAAAGTAACAGAAAGGAACTGGTGCATGAATTTAAGAAAAAGAAATAGCTGTTCACTAGCAGAAATTCCACTTCAAGTATCTTAACTTTGTACATCAGTCCATTGGCAATAAAATTAATCCTGTAGATTCCAAAACAATAATATCATAACAGCCCTTAGTGTTTCAAGCTAGTAGCTGTTCCAACACCTTGCTGTCTTATCAATAGAAAGTATATTACTGTCTTAGATGAATCTTTATTTTAAAGAAAAAAATATCACCAGGTCTGTTTTAATTTGTCATAGTAAGAAAAAAACATACAATGATCTGCAGCTGCTCCTATCCCGGTAATGAAATCCACCGTACATTCAGTAATTCATGTTTGATCCCAAACTGAAAAGGCTGTCAAGCAGATTTCATCTGTCTTTGTAAGTTATGTATCTAGAAGAGATACCACTGTTTTGGTTTTGTTCGTTGGGTTTTTGTTTTTATTGTTTTGATTTTGCTGGGGCTTTTTCTGTCAGAAATATTTCAGTTAAATACTTAGACAGAACAAGAGACAAGGTGCACTCATAAACTGTGACCTGTGATGATTCTAGATTTTAAAATTGCTGTGGTATTGTGATGGTATTTTCTGTGTCATCATTGTGTGCAATAGCTAGACATGAAAGGGAAAGTGGTCATGCAGTGTAGTAGTGGTCATGCCAGAAGCAGAGCTAGCCTAGAACATAACCAGGGGAATAACTAACAACTCCTTAGTGTGAATATTAGTTCATGTTGATGTCATGCAATTGCAGTGCTGTGGTACTTTTCTGTATGAAAAAATATCAGCAAGATCTCTGTTGAAATTAACAGGAATTTTTATGAGTACAACTAGTAAACAGTATGATAAACACAGTATATGATGGATGGTAAATACGTAGTTGTGAACTGGGATGAAAAACACTCCTCTCTAGAGATACTGATGGTTTTTTCATAAGTGTCCTGAGTGTTGTCTCTGCCCAGTCATCCAGAAACATTGGGATGGTCCCAAACATGGGTTGAACTTAATATTTCTTCCTTTCACACTTTGAATTTTTTCTCTCTAATCAAATAAATAAATGTCAAACACAAGACTGAGCACTGCAAACAGATATAAATGCTTTCCCTAGGACTTTTCAGTGAGTCCCAGTAAGTATTTATGCTTTTTATAGAGAAAATTTGGTCCATTGCTTCCTTATGGCTAGATGGTGGGCAAGATTAAGTAGGATTCCTCATTTCAAGAAAGTTAAAGGCAACAGAGTTTCTGATTTCAGGAGGCTGGATCCATATTCATGCTTATGAAAGGTGCTTATGAAAAGGGAGAATGCTGTGAGCCTTTGCATTAATTTCTATCCATATCACTCACATTCAAAGTGGCTCCCCTGCTTTTTCTTATGCAAGAAATATGTTATGAAAAGCCTTCCCAGTTCCTGTACCCAGCCTCTCCATTGCACCTAGATAATGGCTGAAAGAACTATAATGTTTGTCACACACCTTGAGCATTTCTGATGAAAACAGTTATTGGTCAGCATGGGATTCCTCTTGCAAGCTATATATTAATTCAAGACAGAATGGGCTTAAGAAAAGAATGGTCTGAAGTACGTGCTTACACTCTCCCTAAACTGAGCAAAAACAATTTATAGTCCTGAAGAAGGAAATGTGGATAACAATCATCAGGAAGAGATTTTGGTTTTGCAGAGGATTTTTTTTTCCCCTTTACAAGTCTGTCCTGTAAAATTGAACTATCCCATTCTGAAGCTATCCTAGCATGGCCAGTTATGGTTTTAATCTGTGTTCTATATTAAACAAATAACACTGACCATTGCAACATGCAGCGTGGATAATAGCAGCAGGTTTATAAAAAACGAAGATTTGTAGCTGAGGTGTCCATATTCAGATGGACAGTCATTCAGATGAAGTCTCAGCAGTTTTAGTGTGGCCATGGACTCCATGCCCAACAGCAGTAAGAGCACATCTTTTACTTGAGTTTCACTGGAAAGGATCCATACTCTGAGACAATTCCACAAGGAGAACCAAAACATAAGTAAAAGAAACTACAGAAAACTTTTTTTCAAAAGGTACATACATAGTATTATCCAGTTCTTCACTGACTTCTTGGGATTAATTTCTGAAAACCTTCAGAACAGAATTAGCTAAATTTATCCTTTCACATCATAGCTGTGGGGATTTTTCCCTCACTTCCCCAGCATATTTGTCCCAGAGTACAAGCCCACATGTCTGACACAACAACACTGCAGATACTTGGACAGATCTTAAAGCAGGTGTATATTCCATCTGCCTGACTTCCTTGGCACCAGGCAGAAATATTTTAAATTTATGAACAATAAAACACAGATATTGGACTTCCCTCGTTCATTATGGCTTGCTTTTTCTTGCAGCATCTCTCATTTTGAAGACTGAAGCCTTCAAAAGTAGAAATTCATCCTTGGCAATGAAGGTATTTAGCATCTTGCAGGATGACACCGGCAAAAGACCTCCCAAGGTCTAGAGGACTCCTCTCCAAAGGAACCAAAGGTAAGATTCACTGTGGAATGCATATAGCAGTGTCTCACCTGCTGTCCAGTGAAAGCCACAGTCCTTGACTGTGAGGGCTAGACTCTCAAAAAGTGTTTGGAGGTGTCATACCTATGCCTAAAGGCCAAGCACATTGGGCAGTACTAAGTGGATCAACAGCGTCTGGAACATCCTTTACTCTCCTGCTCACAGGAGACAAATGTGAAACTGCAAGTAAACATGATTCAAAGTCCTAAGCAACTTCCCAGAGAGAAATGTATAAGCAAAAACAATATCCCCCTGAAAAAACAAACAACAAAAGGTCAAATTTTCTTTTGATAGACTGCTCTTAGAATCCTTTCCTACCAGGACCTCAAATTCTGGGTCATTCATTCATTCATTCATTTGCTTTTTCCTGCCTGTAAGGTTTTTGCCCTCCAATATCTGTCTACCTTTTAGGACATGTATTTTTGCACCCATATGTACCTACCATGACCTATGCAAGTGAGTGGGAAGCACAAGTTTTATCAGACGGGTACCAAACCCACAAAAAAACTAGTGGCATTCCCGTTTTGTTCCCAGTGTTGTTACTTTACTTAATAAGATACAACATGAACAGATGGGTTTTCTCTAGTCTAATTCTTGAAAATTTAGGACACTTTCCTAGGCACCAGTTAGAGCAGCACTGAAAATCTGCAGGCAGCCCTTCAGTTACCCACTAACTTGGAAAGAAATTCCCTAGAAAGCTTTTACACAAAAGGGGAAGCATCCTTTTTCTATCACCACAAGTTTTTGAAGAAATAGACACTGCTGGCTGAACTTGACAAGTTTGAAGAGAGGCAGTGGATTTTGAAAATATTGTATCTTTTAGTGAATGTTAAGGTATATAGCATATTCCTACTTCCTGCTTCCAAACCTGTTGATGCAACTCTTTGCTGGTGGCTGGGAACCCAGACACAATTATTTACTTCTCCCTGGGCATTCTGCAGGGAGCAGCAACAAAAAGGTGCCTGAAATATGTAAACAAAGAAGTGAAGTATTTTTTTAGATCTGATCCAAAGCTTTCTCAAAGGCCTGCCAAGCCTGTAAAATAAAATTCTGCAGAGAGTGACCTTTGCATGCGTCTCTCTCTACTGTACCTGCCTGTGAGATATATTTTGTCTCATCGTAAATAAACTGTATGCAAGTATATAAACCTATTCCAAACAGTTCCTGGAGAATGAACAAAAGAGATATTGAAGAATACATGACAAATGCTTATAAGCTTACCCCTTCAAAGAGCTCTAATGATAGTTTGATGACAGAGCTATAAATATCTCTACTAAGTTATTGTTTATAGGCAAGAGGGTCTACCCCATTTACTTGATGAGAGCTAATGATTTGCCAAAACATGTCAAGTTGTGCAGCATATATTCACCCTCCTGTGTTTCACAGCTAAAATACACTTTAAAATGTTACCATAACGTACCCCAAGAATCTGACTGAATAACAAAGCATACAGTGGATTGACGGCTCCATTCACAGCTGCTGCCAGAGATCCAAGCACCAGGTATGGCCATTCAGAGGCATTGTATTTCAAAATTCGGGTAAATGATACAGGTTTGGCATCTTCCTCCATAACAGACTCCTAAAAAAAACCATGTTGGCTTTCTGAAGTAAATGCATTCCATCAGTGATGCTCTCCCTTTGACCCTGAGATAAAATAGTAAGCCTGGTTTGTTAAACCAGTGGCCCAAACAGCTGCTCTAGCTTTGGACAGGAGGGGCAGAGACAGCTGCTGCCTGGAGCTCTTTTGCGGCCCTAACAAGTCAAGTTTACTTTACAAAAGGCTTACATAAATAACAACCTTTATCATCCCTGGGGAAAAAGAGAGATATTCATACCTTTTGCAGCTGTAATTGTTCCAGCTGCAGAGGTTATTTACAATCAGTTTAAGATTTTCTGCTACTGAAACTCAGGATATTCCCTTTCAGCTGTCTCCAGACAAGGTGTGATGAAATACCCAGTGCCAAATCTTAGATTCCCTCCTCACAAGCAGCTTTTTCTGTCACTCATTCCATCTCTTAAATATTAAAGTATTGTGAGTGACTACACTGATCAGACTGCATCAAAGCAACATATATGTGATATAATTTAAACAAGAGAGATTTCAGAGTGATAGCTGGATTCAGGCTTTTTACATGATAATTGTGCCTCATTTCTGTGAAATATCCTCGGACTATATGCTGAATTCCCATAATTATGCCCAGTAAGAGCAGAATATTCATCATCAAATTAGAACTTATCCTGCAGTTTGATTTGTGCAGAATTTTTGTAACACTTAGTGTGCTCAGCCCTGCTCATCTCCCTCAATTCATATGATTAGAAACAGCCAGACAAAAGAAACACTGTGGAGACCTATCTTTTGGAAATATGAAGGGAGGAGTGGGTAGAAACAGCTTGTATTTCCTCTTTTTTCTGAGCTGGTGCCAGAGTGACAGCACTCAACCCTCTATTTATCCACATAATAGGCTTGGCAATAGCATGAAGATTAACTTCTACCTGAACAACTGCAGCCATGCAAATTGATGCAGGGAGCTTCATAGGCACTTTGGAAACCCACTGTGCATATTCCTACATGTTCTGTATAATTTTAAGGCATGCTGGCCTTTATTCTCTATGCCAGTTGGTTTCATGAAGACACTGACAGCAAAAGGATTCTGGGTTAGGTTGCAGTGAGGGTGTCTTTTTGCTCAAATCTCCAGATGATTTGTAGATGAAAGTGAATTTTTTCTTTATTGAACAAGAAGCAGTGCCATTTGTATCACTGAGTGCCCCTTAAATATATTTCACAGACTGCTCAGTTTGCTTTTTGTCACTTAATTCAGCATTTATGAATGTATGTTTTTCAACTAAATCTACAACATATATCAACTTACCAACAGTAGAGAGGATATAGCAAAATTTCTCCACTAGAAATTTTATATGGACCAATAATCAAAACAGCCATCAAAATGCAGTCTAGGTTTTACACAGAGATAAGAACTGAAGCTGTGGTTTTGTTTAAGGAGAGAAAAGGATCAAGCCAAGATGTATCTGCCAAGAACTCCCAAGCTACAAGCACATAGCTATGGGTGATCATTAACCTATTCAGTAGTAAAACATATCCAGTTGAAAATTTCATAACAAACTATTGGACCTGACCTCTTTTGATTTTCCTTCATCTTCTCCATAAGAAGGCATAAGATAGGTAGACTCTGCAGGATCTCCTCCAATAGACAGTGGAGGGTCAGGGACCACATTAGAGAGCTGAGATCTTGAGCGCTGCCGAAGCGAAGCTCTGCAAAAACAGAAATGGCTTGCTCTTTACAGCTTAGTAAAAACAATAATTGCTTGCAAAGCAGGTACAAGTTTCGTATCAGCTCAATCAGAATGCATTGAAGCAATTCATAGGAATCCCACAGAAGAATCCCACAGGCTTTTTTTTTCTTGAATATGTTGTCTCAACTTCTTGGGAAGAAAATATCCCACTAACTAGGACAAATACTTTTCAAAATCTTATTCCACTCACACCACTCAGACATTGTCTTAGATGGACCATATACTGTATATTTGTTAAATAAAACTGTAGTGTGTCTTACTATATTTGCACAAATTATTAAAGACACCAAGTCAAATCACTGTTACCACTACCAGCAATTCAGTACAGCAAAACAGGATGCTGAAAAAAACCAGCTCTCTCCCTGACAAAACATAACTCTGTAATGTAGGAGATGTATTCATTTGTACATGCCTGACATTGTCTTGCCTGGAAGAAATCGTAAGTGTCTAGCTACAAGACAGTTTGGCTGTAAAATGCTTTAACGTTCATGAAATATAAGCCACAATTCAAATGTCCTTGTAGATTGCATTGATTCCTCAAGTAATTGCACAGCAAGTAATTTTTCAAATGACTGGACTGAAAGTGCATCAGATATTACAACTAAGGCTGTATGTTGGTAATATCAGAACATTAACAGAATAAATCAAAATTGGAGGGAAGGTACTATGGATAGGAAGGATCAAAATTAAAAGCCTTGCTATTTATTCATAAACTTCAATTTGTGATTACTCAAGCTTTTTCTTTCCAAGAAAACTGTATCTCAGTAAAGTGCTTGCAGCCCTTCAACCCTCTTTTACACAGTACACAGAGAAGTGATTTATTAGCACTATTGGGATTGTGGAATAGTGGGATGAAGTAGAAACATTGAGAGTAGTCTGGAAACACTGGAGATTTACAACCACTTTTAAGACTCACCGCAAACTGGCCTGATAGCTTCCCCTGCTGAATGACTGAACATTCTCAAGATTTGGCTCAACCACATTATTCTCTGCTGCTGCAAAATACAGTATATAGAGCTCTGAAGTTAATGCTAAAATTGAATACAACCTAAATACACTGTGGCTCTGAAAGAAAAGTGCATCGTCTCCAAGTTATAAATGCAATACTTTGTAGAAGGCAAGGGGTGTAATATAACCTTGTTACTGAACCTACATGTTTCACAAGTTTTATATTTGTATTTGACATGATGAAGTTAACTGAATATTAGCCCATGCACCATCTCACTTCAAATGTGACTGCTAAAGTATTTTTACCTATTTTAACTTTGCAATTGCTCTCTTATTTCAAGATAATCATATCCAATGTATGCTTCGCAAAAATACAACAGATCATTCTATTAGACCTTAATTTCCAGAAGCTTTGATTCAAATCTGCCTCTAGCAAAACAAATAAGATGATTTTAGCATAGTCTGCAATGTGCCTGAATTCCAAATGCAGCAGAACGGGACTTCTGTCAGTGGAGCTGTAAAATGATGGATATTGCAGGTCAGAACTAATCTCTCAGGGCAGACTTGTATTAGGAAGGTCTTTCAGTGCATATGCAGCAAAACCACTTTGGCCAGGGCATTACTTCTGTGAATGATAAAATTCAGCCATAAAAGCAGAAGAAAAAAAAGCAGCTACTAGCCCTTATTAAAAGGAAGAAAAAAATTAAAATCTGCATTCTGTGGTATTTTACATGATTTTATATAAGAAAACAAAGTGTTTACTTCCTGTTTCTTCTCTGTTAGATGCTGTGTCTCCTTTGCTTTGTAAGGTCACCAACATGAAATAAACCCCTTTCCTCTGCAGGAGTTCCTCGTGAGTTCCTCTCTCTACAGCCCTGCCGTGCTCAAACCCGACGATGACGTCGGCAGCTTTGATGGCTGACAGGCGGTGAGCGATGGAGATCGCGGTGCGGCCGAGGCGAGCCTGAAGGAGACAACAACAGCCCCACTCCCAGCACAGAGCACTGAAATGCTGGCAGTGAGCTCTGCAATCTAAAGGCTCATCAAATTCACCCCTTCTAGTGGGTTCAGCTCACTTTGACTTTAGCTCCATGCACAGCCCACAGAGAAGCATCTGTTTATGAGCAAAGGGATCTATAGGTTTCTGTTGAATGTAAGAAAATTCTCAATCCGTAATACAAAGGTTCTCCTTGTACTTGTGATACAGTTATTAAGAAACACTTCTCAATGATTTGTTGCAATTCACTACACACTCTGCAGAACACATTGTAAGTAATTTCTGCCCTTTCAAGTCTGATCTTTGCTATACTATAGCAAACCTTATGAAGTGCTTCTTGGACAATTGCTTCACTTTCATTATCCAGTGCTGACGTAGCCATATCCAGGAGCAGGATTTTGGGGTTTCGCACCAAAGCTCGAGCAATAGCTATCCTCTGTTTTTGACCTCCACTCATCTGGCTTCCACCCTCTCCAACGTGAGTGTCAAATTGCTGTGTGAAGGATAAAAGTGAAAATTAAACAGATAAGAAAAAAAAAACCTGTTAAGCTTCTGGTGAAGGTATTGGTAAAATATCTTAAATTTGTCCTTGGAGTAGACTTTAAACAAAGACATTGTTAGTACAGCCGATTCAAAGAACAAAGATGAAATAACCTTCTTCATAATGTATAAGATCATTTTGCCTGAACCAGGTTTTCCACGCCATGCCAAAAGTATGCACTGGTTTAAAAGGTGAGCTGTTCTGGTTCAGCTCAAAACAGCTGTATCAGCAAAAGCTGAAGTGGTGGAGAATCACCCATCCACTCTCCAGCAGATGACTCACAAGCAAATTTTTTCCCAGACCTGGCCTTGTCTGCTGATGACCTGTGACTCATGAACACTGTGTCTGTGATTCATGGATACCCATACACTGGTGGCATCAAGTTCAGGTAGAGAATTAAATGAACACACAAAGCCTAGCATATCAAGAGATGGGATAATTATATTCACTTAGAGCTAAATCTTTTTTATTCCTCCATTTCCATGAAATAAATAGGGGGCTTAGTACAGCCTTTCAGTGAAGTTTCCTGGAAGACTGGAAATGCATAGATGGAGGATACAGACAATGTACTAATATTAGTTAGTGGTACTTGAATCAATAACATTCACTGTTGTAACATGTCATTTTCAGAAGCTACTTGGCAAAAAACATTCTAGAAAAGTAGAGAGCTCAATATTATCCAATTTGGGCTTTGTAAGGAAGAATGATTGAAGCCCTGTCATCACTAGGGAAGAAAATGGAGAAGAAGGAACCTCCAGCTGGCTTACGGAGCTCGTACAAGGAGGTGAGGTTGTGACCATCAGTAGAGACAGGTGAAGTAACAAATGCTAGCTAGTGAGAGGCTGGGCTCTACGTTGCTTTTGGCTGGAACAGAAACAGACCTCTAAAGCATGAAAAATACAAAATTTTATATCATGCTATGATTATTACCATGATATTGAATGTTGTCTAAATGATTCCTGAACAACTAATTCTTCTCGGGTTTGTATTTTGGTGCAGGGGGGGAAGGGTGTAGTGTGCGTTTGCTTTTGTAACTTGGTGGCATAAATGTAGTAAGACCTAAATAACTGTAGTCAAAGGAAAGGTTGTTGCCTCCTATCTGTATTAATCTTCTGCCCTTCCACTTGAGCACAAATTGCTGTGGGCTAGGAGGGACAACAGGACAAAAAGATTCTTTTTTATTCTCAAATTCAGCCAAACACTTTCCAAGGCAGAGCATACCTGTGGCAAGTCCATGATGAAATTGTAAGCATTGGCCTGTTTGGCTGCTTTGATTATATCTTCCATGGTAGCCTCATCCCGCCCATAGCGAATGTTCTCTGCAATTGTGGTGGCAAAGAGCACTGGCTCTTGTTCAACTATGCCAATCTGTGAGCGCAGCCACTGGATATTCAGGGAACGAACGTCATGGCCATCCAGGGTAATCTACAATTAGGACATCGACAGAAAATTAGGAAAAAAATCAGTAACATTGTCCCCCTAACTTCAGAGACAAAGAAAGACACAGTGGAAGTGAAGGGCCTGTGATGTTGCGTTTCGATGACCAGCATAAAAATCAGATTTCAGATATATAAAGTAGCAGAGCAGAGTCATTAGATTGACTCTTGGAGTTGTGCTCTTTGATTTCATTTCCCATTTCTGCTTGGCATCAGAAATAAAATCAGGTGAAAAGTAATCATGAAAGTGATGATTATGTTATTTACAGTAATTTGTTTCTTTGTTTTTTATATATTCAAATTAAGGTCAATGTGTATGTGATTATGTTTTCCTAGGATATAGGAACACATAAATGGAATGAGATATTGAATAGATCTAATTCAAATTTTTAGCCAAGCTATTACTAAGTGGTAATTGCATAGATTTAAGTGATATTACGGGTTAATGTTTAAATGTTCAATACTGTGTTTTCCAGAAAACATTTGTCACTCTATAGAATTATCATTTCTATAGGTATAATTTTTACACAGATTTAGCACTGATTTTTTTTTCTCCTAACAGTTTGCTTTTTCACGCAATTGTTTTTATAGGACTATTAAGCTCAATCTTATAAAAGAAATTAATAGGAAGATATTTCACTCATTTAAAAAGCAATTGGAAAAAAAAAAGAAGAAAGAAATGAAAAAGACGTTTGTAGTCTTCCTTCCCACCTTGGAGAAGAAATCATGCCAGTCTTTCAGTTTCTGGAGCCAGAGAAACACATTCTAGGCTGGGACACTCACCATGCCATCAGTGGGGTCATAGAAGCGCTGGATAAGCTGAATTGTTGTACTTTTTCCAGCTCCACTAGCACCAACAAAAGCTGTTGTCTCTCCTGCTTTAATCACCATATTAAGGTTATCCAAAATCTGGATAGGAGAAAAAAAGAAACAGAATCTATTTTAATTCTCCCACAGTCATACAACCAAGTGAGTATATTCTGTACCTTAAAGTAAAGATTCAAAGCCATTTTATAAAATTCAGAAAAATATTATGAAGAAAGAGGATAAAGCAAGCCACATATTTTTACTCTGTTTGAAAACTGTAGATGCAGAGTACTCATTTCTACAACAGATTTTGACCTTTCATTGTTCCTGTCATTTATCATTAAGAACTAGTCAAGTTAATGACACTAGAGAATTTAGCAAATTATATTCCCTTTAGAGAACACTGCGCATGTATTGTGAATGTGTGTTAAAACATAAATATTACGAATGTAACAGTGAAATTCTGTAGAAAAATCTGATACAATATGTTCTTCTATCTTTAGAAGTAATAGCACTAATATGCTTGTCCAATAATATGCTTTTCCAAGGAGAATTTGTCAATTCAAACACAGGAGTAGAGAAATAGCAGGATAGACAGCTTATACTCCTGTTCCTTTGCTTGCATTTTAATGGGTCACATGATGCATCCCCAGGGTAATGGAAAAGTTTATACAATCTCCTTGCACCATTCAGTTTATTACTTTGTGTTCTATCTCCTACACATTGATACAAGGGCATCGCTGATTGTAAGAGAAGCTGTACGCAGGTAAATTTGCCTGAAATTAATGGGAGTTTAATTCAGCAGCAAGAAATACACGGATGTGGCAATGGATACGTCAGAGTGGTAAAATAAGCCGAATGGTAAGCAGAACACTCTAATGGAAGAATTATTCAGTCTACTTTACAACAAAGAGTCTGGGTTCCTGGAAAACAATCTCTATGGAAAATCTAAAAATTGCTGGCAGAACCAGGATATTTTGCTTGTTTACAATAATTATGTTCATAGTATGGGTGATGAATAATTACCTTTATGTCTGGTCTGGATGGATAATTGAATGTTACGTTATGAAACTCAATTTCACCTCGTACTTTATCCAGCTTGTAGCCATCTTCTGACATGCAGTCAATGGTGGGTTTCTAGGATGAAATTTATTGGGTTATTTATTTGCTGTTAAACAGTCAACAGTGCTGCAGCAGATAAATATTCCCAATACCATACAAAGCCATGATACTTCTGCTTGAACAGCACTTGGCTGCATGGAACCAGCTGCAGGCTCGCCCCAGGGATAGCAGGCAAGGGACATGGAACTGAGGGTGACAGTGATGGGGGAGTTGTCACATCACTGGTAGCACAGTAATAGCTAGCGTGGGTAGCACAGACAAGAAGAATGCACCCTCTTCTCATTGTAGGCTCACTGCAAATACCACAGCCAAGCACTCAGGTAGTTTTTGCTGGAACTGAGTATCTGAGTACTGAGACTTTTTGACTAAACTAATTTAGCCAGCTCCTCAGGGATAAAATGGTACTACCTCACTCAAAAACATTCTCCCACCAGCACCAAACAACCAATTCATTGCTGAAAATCTTCAGGCCTTGCCACTTGGCAATTAAAACATCCATCTTTCTGCACCCAGTCCTAAGAGCTGAAATACTGAAGTTTTCCTAAGTGCTTTGGGTCTTGAATTCTTTTGACCAGGTCTTGGGTATTGTGTACTGCTAGACATGACCAGAGAACTAAGAGAAATTTGAGGCATCACAAAGAAATAAAATTTTCTAAGGATAGATTTCTGAAGCATGGAATACAGACAGTAAATTAAAACTATAGCAACAAATATTTGATAACTGAAATTTGCATGCATTTTTATATAGTCTAACAGATTGAAAGGAAAGTTAAAATGAGAAATGTGTATGTTCTAAGATGTTAAGAACAGCTACAAAATCGGTTCCTCTTTACTAATATAGCTTACTTAAATTCAGATACTAATCTGTGAAGGAGTTTCACTGATCCTGCAAATGGGAACCTCAACATTTAGTGAACTCAACAGGTTTAGTGCCAGGGCAGAGCTGTGCTTGTACTGTCTAATCACAAATCTACAAATGTGGCAAGCAGATGGATCTATTTTGCTACCCTTTCTCTAGACAGATGAAACCTGACATTGGTTTGCTTTTTTTACCCTAAGGTTATGTGACTCAGCCTTATCTTGAATATTGTGATTAATTCTTACTGTTTCAACTCTTTATGATTTTTTTCCCCTCAGAAAAACACATTCCTAATTCATCTCTATTTTCAGTTCATTTTAGGGCTTTAGCTTATGAAGTGTATATGTTTTATCATTATTACAGAATTCTGAAGGGTTACTAAAAACTCTGTTAGCACTACCATAGCCTTATGTGCACTGTAGATGACAAGAGACATTTTAATGTGTTTACACAGCTTTCAGCACTATAAAGCTTGTCATTGAACAGGGATAATACATACTTTAAGATATCAATGGTACTTTTCCAACCACTCAATTTAGAAAGCTATAGAAAGGAATCCTCAAGAAAGGAATAAGTAAATTTCAGTGGCATCTCAGGGTCTCTCATTACAATCTTAATTCAAGTATCTGTTTAAATAATATTGTGATTAACTTTTATCACAGCTGCTTGACTTGTGTTCATTTGGTCCCATTTTTGCTCAGGGTAGCTTTGGGACAGGTGACAGAGGCCACCTTCACCACTAAGGCCAATGGAGCTACACCTTTTGATGCCATCTGGAGGCTGGGAGCTATGGGACGGTTGCTGCAAGTTTGGATGCAGAGTGACTATTACTGCCTGCCAGTACACTTTCCATGGGCCAGCACTCATAAGTAATTGCATGTAAGGAGAAATGGGAACAAGGAACAGCAGCAGCTGAGGTAAAACTTCAGAGCTCAGAACCAGGCCACTTAAGAAATCTGTTCAATGCGTTCTTTGAGCCCATGTGCATCCCACTAGACTTTTCTATTGTACTGTCAGTCTTTCTTTAACCAGACTCATTTTCCCTCATCTACACAGTAAATAAAACTAGTACCACTTGGGGCTTATTAAATTATTTTTGCACTACAAAGTAACACAGCTTAGGAATACATTACTTACTTTATCTATTGTCTCAAAAATGTTAGTTGCAGCCCCACGACCAGTGGCAAAGGCTTCCAGACAGGGAGATGCCTGGCCAAGATTTAATGCTCCTATTAAAACACCAAAGAAAACCTGAAGAAGTGGAGAAAGAAGTTAACAAAATATGACATCACCTTTTTATTACAGCTTACAGCTTAGACAGGCAAACCAAACTACAGTAGCTTTATGACTTCTCATGCATCTGCTGAACCGCAGTGATTCACTATATTATTAGCCAACAAGGAAGCAAACAAATGCATTTCAGAAGGCATTTTTGCTGTCTTTCACAACTCTGCTTGAGGCTGAAGTAAATCAATGTATATTTGTCCTTGCCTAAAAAAGTATGCATCTAGGTATTTACTGAGATGCCACTGATGTATTTTTAAGCCATCTCAGTTTGACTGGGTGCCTTTTCCTTGGAACAAGGTATGGAACAGAACATTGGTGGAAGTATAGACAGTGAGCAAGGCAAGGAAATTGCTTACTTTGTTTTTCACAACACTACCTAATATCACCTATGGGTATTGAGAGCAGGAGCAGGTGCAGATGATTTCCTCCTTGAGAATGACTCAGGTTGACAATGTTCTCAGGGTAATTTGCCAGGTCTCATTTAGCAGGATGCTTTGCACTGCATGCTGCAGGTGTTCGAGAACCCTCATGTGTGCAACAGGCAGAAAAGGAGCAAAAGTAGATGCCTCATCAGAATACCCAGAATTTACGAAGGTTCAGGAAAAGTTATTCTGGGTTTGGACTGCAGTCTGCCATTTGGGCAGTCCTGACTTAAACAAATAACCAAAATACCTGTGGATTTTGGCTTTGTTGCATTGAGGCTAGCAGTGTCTAAAGCACCTACTGTTCAGAAGTGAATGCATGAATGCCATGCACATTAGTGTGGGTTTTGTACATTTTTGTACATTGCAGGAGCCACAGCCAGGTTTGTTTCTCTCTGCATTCATGTTTACATGGCCTTTGTCAAAACAAAACAACAGGAAATGGTCAAAGGAACACAAAGTGTTCATGAGAGATTAGATATGACAAGACTTTGTTTGTTTAGGTGCCTCTTTACCACAATGTTTTTCATCATAAAATTCTTCAGCAAAGCAAACATCCCAGAAGCCCCATGCTGACCCAAAAAATGGAAAAGCTAGTTTCAGGCCTCTGATAATTGTTTAGGGGGCTGTCAAATGAAAACATTATTCTGATCACCATAGGTAATATTCAAAATATTTTAAAAAACTATTTTTTAATCTTATCCAGTTGATTCATACGTATCATGAATCAAGATTTTTAGAAGATATACATAATGTTTATGTTACCATGTTGTTACCCATGGAGCCACCAGATACCAGAACAGATATGTGTTCCAGAATTATTGTTTTAAAGAACAGTCCAGAAAAGTTGCTTCAAGCTAAAATGAGTACCTGCAGAAGAGTGCCAGGTGAATATTCATCTTCTTCAAGGACAAGTTTAGAGCCATACCAAAAGGCTAATGCATAACTTAGAAAAATTATAAACCACATGTAACCAGTGAATAATCCCATTATTATTCCTTTTCGAATTCCCCAGTGTTGAGCAAAGACCAAGTTCTTATCATATCTGTAGAAAGAAAGAAAAATAAGAGGGAATGAAATCAATTTGACAGAAATTTCAAAATGAGCAAAGACCAAATAGTACACCTCTGATGACTCAGCAGAATGTCCACACACAGGGTCAATACAAAATCACTTTAAAGTGAGAGATCACTGCTGAAACCAGCAATGCTCCCAGATCATGAAATCCTTGTATGTTCTAGTGTAATAAGCACAGGAAAAGCCACACTCACTGCAGATACCTCATTATGGGGTTTGGAGTTTTAGCAGATTAACACGGGATTTGAGAATTTGGCAACACTCCAGAGCACATCCAACAGCCATGTTATGTTTCCATAGAATTTAAGAGAAATTTGCAAAAAAACTATGTCCTGATGAAACTAATTCTCCCACTTAGCTTGAAAGTTCTCAGAGTTTTCAGATGTGCTGCAGAAGGGATACATCAGACAGCATTTAGGAGAAAATTTGACAGAATGTCAATTTTTAAGCCTTCTCAGTTTGACTGGGTGCCTTTTCCTTGAAACAAGGTCTGGAACAAAACATTGGTGGGAAGTATAGACCATGAGCAAGGCAAGGAAATTGCTTACTTTGTTTTTCACAGCACTACCTCATATCATTACCCTACAAGTAAGCGTAATTGAAGATAGTACTGCTGATGCTTTATTTTACTGACAGACTGAATTATAAAACTATTTCTGCATACCTTACTTGAAACCTAAATTTCTGAAACATACATGCTTTTCAAAGCTAAGAGATAGTCATAGTTGTAGAATATAGAGATTAATTGCTATGAATCTGATGTGCATTACAGCAATACATTGCTTCAGGAAAAAGAAATCAGAGACCTTAGAGTTTGTTCAAACAAACCTTTCAACTTCTTTCTTCTCTCCACCAAAAGCAGCCACTGTTCTGATGGATGAGAGCACTTCGTCAGCCACAGCTCCAGCTTTTGCATAAGCCTTTAATTCTCGGCCTGTTAGTTTTGCCACAGCCTACAAAAGCATAAGCAGTGCTGGTTACACCTGAACTGCAGGTACAGTAAAGGACAGTGATGAGCAGTGCTGGCTGCTCTGCACTGGGTCACTTCCTGCACTCCAAGCAGGATTGTATTGGGCATGCTGCACACTCAAAGACTTAGGTCTTCTAGTGCCAGGGCATACACGTTTGTAGCATATAGCATAGCTCTCTGCTCCAAGTAGCTAGAAAGAGCAGCTGACAACTCTTGCTTTCCCTCCCTTCCCTCCGTCCCTCCCTCTCTCTGCTCTAACTAGGCTGAAGCAGATTGCAGACTGAGGGTTTGTGTACAGTGGGAGGAAGGGGGAGCTTAAGTGCCAGGAGCAGCCTTTAACCACCATGACAGATCCCAACTTCAGGAAGAAGAGGTAACTGTGGTGGTGGGGGAGGATAAAAACAGATGTTGCCCACCACGGTGCTTTGTTTCGTGGGCTGATAGCAAACAGGTCCCTACACAGCAAACAAGAGCTCACTAGATGCCAAAAACTTACTTAGACTCAAAAAAAGCTCAGATTAATGGAAGAAAATGTAGTCATTTACATATCTACACAGAGATACCATGCTGACTTGGGAATGAGGCATCATTAGAAAGTGTAATGTGTCATTCTTTGCTTTGTCTTTCCAAATACCCTACCCCATGCATCTATTAGTCCCTTTTGAAGACAGGAAACCAGGTTAGATTGTCCTTGGGTCTATTTTCTTCATGGTGTAATACAAAGACTTGGGTTGGAAAGGCTCATAATAAGGAAAAACTTCACAGTAGGTATGTGACTGGAAAGAGATGGGTACAGAGAAATAAGAATGCAAAGGAAGAAAATTACAAACATAAAGGGGAATAAGGTCAGAAAGAAATCACAAATTAAGGAAAAACATTTGGGTTTTATTTCATTCCTGCCAAGCTTCTGCTCTCCCACTTCACATAAGTAATTATTCATGTCAGCTACTTGCAGCCATCACAAGGGGCTAAAGGAGAGCTGGAAGACAAGAAATTAGTCACAGTTACATTAGACATTTCATAGCAAAATGATAGCTAGCTGCTTCTGATGTGAAAGAAATGAGATTGCCAGAGGGCTGAACCCAACAAGAATGAAGAGGATGAGCAGAAATTACCCAGCCCTGCTGACTGTGGGAGAGGAAGTGAGAGGGCAGAGGATCCTGTGATTTCCCTTTTCACTGTCCTTCCTCTGTACTGTGACATGAATTTTATAGGAAGTGGATGGAGAAGCAAAACAGGAACTGGGAGACAGTGCAGCAGCTTTTGGGAGCAGGGACAGTTTGAGCTAAGTGAGTAGTTGCTTTCAACCATTTCATGTCTTTGAAATTATCACCCATAAGTCACTAATTTACATAGAGAAATCAAGTCCTGTGTCTTGTAGCCATCTAAAGCAGGTGTGTAGTAATAGAGAAGGGAAAAGCCAGCTTCTGGTCTCAGCATTAATATCCATCCACAGGACCCAAGAGGTATGCTTACACTCCCCTCTTAGAAGGATGTTTTATTATTCTGAGAATCAGAAAAAACAAAATGAGAGCAAAGCCTACCTCCCCTCTACCACACCCCTCCCTCCATCCCTTCCCCTTCCCTCAGTGCTACTGGGACCATAGTCTGCTTCTCTTGACTTTAAAGGGGTGTAAACAACTTCACCAATCCTCACAGCTTTCTGGCTTGATCTTTCCTGTTCATTATTGCTCAACATGAACCTTTCACAATTCACTTACCAAGCCATAGAGAGCTGCTCCAACCCCAAGCAGAGGGCTGACTGCAATGATAACCAAGGTCAGTTTCCAGCCACTGACAAATCCCAGTAAGAATCCACACACAAAGGTGGTTATGCGCTGGATGAAGATTGCTACTTGATCAGCAATAGCCTCATTTATTTTGTTAACATCACTGGAAAGCAATAACAACAGCAACAAAAATCAACAGAAGAGTGGTGAGCATAACTTTTGTTTCTGTTGCAGGTCTTGGCCACATTTGGATTAGTTGCTTTTCACAGGAGAGGAGAGCCATCCTCATCCCTATTCTTTCACCATCATCCCATACAAAGACCCTGTAGTACAGTGGGAAAACCTGATGCCTTTGCAATGGAGAAGATGTAGGCATGAATACTGCAGAGAAGATACTATCCTTTCCCAGGAAATATTGTTCTGGCAGCAGACTCATTCACTAGCTGGCTCTTACTATCATGCCCCAGCTGATTCAGGCACTGAATCACTGTGCAGGACTGGGCACAAAAGGAGAAGAGAGGAGAGGACAATCTGGAAAAAAATTCCACTCCAAAACCCATCCAACCAACTCACACGCACGTTTGCTGTCAGACAAGGCATGAAAGGGAAATAATTGTGGTTCAACAGTTATGGTACTTAGTTCAAAGATGGGGGAGCTAGTCGGTCTGGGTGCAGCTCCTATGAACATAGCTGCATTTCTACTAAAAGGCGTTTGTCACGTGCCTGATTGATTATTGGCATTCTGCAGAGTTTGGAAGGAATTGCAAAATGTTTTCTGTAACATATGGGTTTCTTAGATTACTTACTCAGAAATTCGGGTGTTCAGTTCTCCTACAGATGTACAGTCAAACCAGCCTATATCCATTCGCATTATTTTCCTGAAATAAGCTTTCCTGATTTTCTGTATCTGACGAGCTGCAGCCATAACCCAAAAGCAGATCTGAGAAAAGCACAAAACAACTAATAATTTCAGTAAAAAGTCTTTCTACTCCAAACAAATCAGAAAAAGCAATTTGGCTAGAATGGGAAAGGCTGTTGGTAAAACCACTATTCAGGTAAAATACATTCTGGCTACATAGACATGATAGCTGTTTTGATCTTAAATAATCCAACAGATTTATATAGCCTCTGGATCAAGCAATTGTCTCAGTTCTGATAGGATGGGAGGAGAGGCAAGTCAAATTACTTATGCTGTTACATGAATTCCATATGGACAAATTTTTTTCCACCTAGAACTGTAAGTAATACAGGAATGGCAGCCATCCTACCTCAGCAAAATTCTTGGATAATTTTCAGGAAGGAGATTGACAAGTGATTTTTGTGATTATAAAAATCTTCAAAAGCCATGGGCCCTTCAGCAGACTATGATGCAGGAATCATCCAAGCTTTTGACTCACTTCAGTTATAAGGATGGAAAAATTACTACAGAATATATAGGGTATGATTCTTCCCCAACCTTAGTTTTACACTAATATTGCTCTGTAATATCTCTGTAACAGAAACAGGGCTCAACACAGTTGAGATGTCTATTGGGAATCTGCATGCCCTTCAGCTGTTATTTTTGGAGTGCATGTGGATTCCATAGTCGCCACACTTGAACAAGTATTGCTTGTGGTGTGGGTAAAATTCATCCTTTTACAAAGGTATGCATGTGCAAAACCAAGGAGCTCTCAGATTGCCAGAGCTATTTCAGTGATAGAATGAGAACTGAAAGCATCTGTTCTGCTCAAATAAGTAGCTAAGCAGTTAAAACCAACATAATAATTATAAACTTAATTATTTAGTGATTTAAACTTTGAAATCAAAATAGAAAACAAAATACTGACTTGGAGGTATCCTAACACAAGTATAGCACAACCAATTCCTGCATAGTATGCTGCAAACTTGGTCATTTCCTGTTCGATGTCCAGCAGCCTGAAAAAAAAAAAAAGGAAAAAGAGGGGAAAAGAAGTGATTAATACTGTTTTAAGTTTCTCAGAGGTTTCCAATCTGATGCTTCCTCAAGTTAGATTCAGACCAGGTGGAAGTCAGCTTCTTTTGCAAACAGAGGCATTGTCTCCCAATACTAAGGCTATTTCTAGTGGCTGGTTTCCTCGTTCTGTCTGTGTCACATGGGCTGGGAGCTGGCAGGTACCAAAAAAAGCTCCACCATCCTGGAACACCCCTGTAGGCTCCAGGAAATACCCCCAGACTGCCTGCTCCAGAAGAGCACAGGTGAGAGGGTGTTTCAGAGAAGAGCTGCCCAACGAGTTTCCATTAGATGTTGAATGTGTTTGCTTTGTGCCATTATAGCAACTAATAAAATTAAGATTTCAACTGCATTTTATAGCGAGAAGTGAGGGCTGCTAAAGTCAAATCAAATATTACTTTGTACCATGAGACTGCTAATCTGAAATGGTAATTTGTTCTGTTACACAAGTAGGAGTGCTAAATTACTCCTAATAGCAGTGAAGGGCACTGGATTGCTGCTTTTGCATTTATTCTTTGAAATAGGTTGTTATAGGTTATGCCTTTAGGTAACTTTTTTAAAATCATCCTGCAGAACAGAAAATTTTATTTAATTTACCCAAAATTTTGTACCCTGAAATTTTAAGCCAAAAGGGAATACTATGCACCAGACTTGATCTCTGTCATGGAAATAACTCAGGTGCCTGACACAGATATCAGGTACAATTTTACATGATAATTAAGATCATGGAGCAGATTCTCCTAGAAACTATGCCAAGGCACGTGATAAATAAGGAGGTGACTGGTGACAGCCTGTGACCTCACTGAGGGCAACTCATGCTGAACAAATTAAATTCCAACAGGGCTACAGCATTGATGGATGAGGGAAGAGTAACTGACATAATCTAACTGGATTTGTGCAAAGCATTTGATATTATCCTACATGTCACCCTTGTCTCTAAACTGGAAAGACTTGCTGAATGGACCACTCAGTGGATAAGGAATTGCCTGGATGGGTGCACCCAAAGAATTGAAATGAAGAGCTCAATGTCCAAGTGGAGACCAGTGGCAGATGATGTTCCTGAAGGATTGGTATTGGGACCAGTGCTGTTTCACATCTTTGTCAATGACATGGACAGTGGCATGGAATGCACCCTCAGCGGGTCTGCTAGTGACACCAAGCTGTGTGCTGCAGTTGACACGCTGGAGAGAAGGGATGCCATCCAGAGAGACTTGACAAGCTTGAGACGTGGGACTGTGTGAACCTCATGAAATTCAACAAAGCCAGGTGTAAAGTCCTGCACTTGAGTCGGAGCAATCCCAAGCACAAACACAGGCTGGTTGAAGAATGGATTAGCCCTGGGGAGATGACTGGGGGATATTGAGGGGATGAAGTTTGACGTGACTTAGCAATGTGTGTTCTCAGCCTAGAAAGCCAGCCATGTCCTGGGCTGCATCCAGAGCAGTGTGGCCAGCAGATTGAGGGAGGCAATTTTTCCTCTCTGCTCTGGTGACACCTGGAGAGCTGCACCCAGCTCTGGGGGCCCCAAGATAAGCAGGACATGGACCTGCTAGAGCAAGTCCAGAGGAAGGCCATGAAGATAATGAGAGGGGTGGAGCAGGCTGAAAGGGTTGGGCTTATTTAGCCTGGAGAAGAGAAAGCTGTGGGGAGACCTCAGAGCATCTTCTAGTACACTAAGGGGGGCTGCAAGAAAGCAGGTGAGAGACATTTTACAAGGGCATGGAGGGGAAATGGCTTGAACTGTAAAAGGGCAGCTTTAGTTTAGAAAGAAATTCTTCAATGTGACGATGGTGAGGCACTAAAACAGGTTACCTAGAGAAGTTGTGGATTCTTCATCCATGGAATTGTTCAAGGCTAGTTTGAATAAGGCTTTGAGTAACCTGATCTAATAGAAAGCATTCCTGTTCATAGCAAGGGGGCTTAAAACAGATGGTCGTTAAAGTCCCTTCTAACTCAAACTATTCTATGGTTCTGTGAATGTGTCCTGTGTAATTGCTGCTTCAGAGGTACAGAGGTCAGTAGTAAATCCTGTATTCCATCTGCTAGCTGATCTCCAAAGGCTGGCTTGGACAGCCTGGAGCAAAATAATTTGGCCCCAGTCACCTACATCTAAGAATGTCAATGGCTTCCCATGTGCCCTGAATTTCAGAGACCTTTAGACAAGTAAATTTTAATTCCACTTAAGTATGTATTGAAATGTTACTCAGAGATTAGAAACTCTTGTAATGATGCACCATGAAAAAATTCCTAGGAAAGGTTATAGGTTCACATTTGGCCTTAACAGATACATGTATCTGAATGAATTATCTAGACTCCATTTATTATATTTAATGGAAAGAAATAGGCAGTCTTATGGGGCAGCTCTTTTGATCTGCCTCAGACATCCCCCATAAGCTAAGATGAAGTGCATTCTAGAAAGGCTCATTTCTCTCAGTGACAAAAGTTTTGCTAGCTTGCTCAGAAGTTGGCAGGCATCTACAGGTTACTAAGTCCTAACCAGAATGACCAGAAGTCATTACTACCTACAGTATAATCAGAGAACTCAGATATGTAACATATATATCTGTTAGAACAATCATAATCAAAGAATGTTCTTGCTGACAGCTAACTGAAAGACCAAGACCCAAGCTGGCCTTCTGTCCCTCCAGATAATATCACCGGCTCAAAAACAGGACTATGTAACAAGAAACATGCCTCTTTTCTACTTCATGAACAGAAAAGATAAGATTTAGGGGCTGAACAGGACCTCCAATAGCAATGCATTCTCTGACAAGCTATGATAACAATGTGAAAGAAACAAATACATTCATTACTTACCCACATCTTATTGTGGCATTCTTTTCATTCTGATGAATAGTACCATTAATCCATGCTATGGTGTTATTTATACAGGTCTTGTTTGGATCTTTAAGCTCTTGCATTTCAATGTCATATTCAATAAATGTGTCTGCCATTGCACCAAACACAAGCAATACAGCTGGCTGGGCTACTCCATGAACAATAGCACACAAACTACCAGCAACCATCATTAAAATCTCCATAGATGATGAAAATCGAAACTAAAAAGTAAAGAAAAAAATATGGTCTCTGCTGAGAGGCAGTCTTCATACTGGTTGTGTAATAATATGTCATTAATTAGGTGGATCAGATATAAAAACATTCTCTTTAAATTTCAGAATTATCTTCAATATAGAAAGAAGACAAATCTCTCTGTCCAATCTAATCTAATTACATCTGCGATAACAGCCTCATAAATTATTACAAGCTTCCTTTTAACATATGAATGAATGGATTATCATATAACATTAATAGCTCCATACCTTTCTACATTATCATCATTCCAGCAACTAGGTAAGAGATTAAGAATAGTAACTATAATTCATTTATATAGTCTTCTTTGAAGGTTTCCAGTGGGGACAGAGAGAGAGTGAAGGGAAGAAAAAGCCTTAGGGTATTAAGTAGAGCCTCTGAATAGAGCTGGCCAATTTCTCAAAAGTCTGAGGTGCTGTGGTAGAAAACCAACTAAACATCTCAGAGCATGTTCTCATAGTTAAAATTCTAAAATGCATTGGCTAAAACAGGCAGTTGTGGATTGGCTCTTAATCTGAGAGAAATGTACATAAAAGAGTTTTCATACAGGTAGCTTGACAAAGATACAGTGATTTAAGTTGCCTTTGTCATTATTGTATGAAATCTGATTCTCAGGGTGAAGTCAAGTGTAAATACAAACTGTCCATAGAGAATATCAGTATCAAATGCTATACATTTTAAAATATGAGTGTCAAGAGGAATCATAGCCTGCTGAAGAACCTGTCCAGGTTCTGTAGGTGCATAATGAAGAAGGGGGGGGGGAATTTACAGCATATATGCAAAGGGACATTAGGGCAAAGACAGTATAAAGGAAAACCAGTTAACACAAAAGAGAAATAAATAAAAGGTCCTTCTACAAAAAAAAAAAAAAAAATCTTCTAAAACCTGTGGAGCAATTATGAGGGAGCTATATTATCTGCCAAATATCACACAGCAAATTTTTGGCAGAAGTAAGAATGGACCAAGGTCACCTAGATCGCTGCTATTCATCTTACCTCATTTCCACATAGGTACTTGTAGCTTAAATATAATGCATTTAATAGACAATTTTGACAAGATGACGAGGGGTTCTATTGAACTGCCACTGAATTTTATTGGGAGGATTTCCAACCAAAAGATTTAATACTTAAAATTTTGGCTTAGTCACAGCTATACCCCAAAACAACCTTATTGGTTATTGTCACTTATTCTGCAGCACAATCCACATCAAATATTTATAGACATTGCTTTCATTACCAGCTGAAAGAAGCCAACACGAACACTGTTTTCTTTCTTCTTTGATGACCTTCAACAACAGAAAACATAAAATTATAAACTTGTATTTTAGTATTTATTTTGTTTTATATGCAAAATATTAAGAATTGAACTTCACTCACTTTTTACTTTTCTTCTCTATAAAAGGTTCTTCATATGCATAGAAATTTCTGGCAAAAAGGATAAGATTTTACATTATTACTTTTACTCTCTTGGTTACTTCCCTGAAATTGCATTTTATTTGAGACATTTTGCCCAGGATTTCAAGAGACAAGCTGTTTCTTTCATATTTCTTTGGAACCAGTGATTTGATTGTTCTTTGAAATTTTAGAATTAAGACTAGAATTAAGGTTGGGTTAAAATTCTCTAAAGGTTTATGCTTTGTTTCATAACGAGCTCCTTAACACACTGTTCCTATAATGTAGATTGTGGGTTCTTTGAGGTCAGCTAAAGAAAAACCTCCACCCAATTAGTTGGTCAATTCTTTCTTTAAGACAGAGAAATTTCCTGTTCCCACAGCAAGGAATCATCATCAGCTGTGTACATTCAGTGATAAATGAGTAGGGATATTCTATTTGTGGTAGGTTGTTTCGGTTCAGTTTTTAATGAAGCAAATTATTGAAGCTATATTTGTCATACACTGTTTTCAGAAACCAGACCCTAGAAAGCCTAAAGGAAGTTTTCCTTCAGGTATGTATAGATCACATGTGTATTACATGCGAAAGTCCAACAGAACTTGCATTTCAAGATGGAAAGATGTGGTAGACTTGTAATGCTGGACTGGTGTTTTCTTAGATGGGCAACCTGATAGTGGGAAAAATTAAGAGATACTCTGGTTTCCCTGTTCTAGAGGCAACAAATTATAGCAAATTATATGGCTCAAATTATAGCATATTGTCCAGCCTGCTACAGAGTTGTCCAAAGGTCTAGGAAGGAGGAGGCTCTTACTTCCAATCAGATCTGTGATAATAGCTGAAGGTCAAATTCTCTAAATCATCCCAACTTTTAACTATCCAGAATTCTACATTTAAATCTTAATATCTGAGATCATTCCTTTTAATATCTCACAGTTAAGTTTTAAGAGAAATCAATTGATCTTGATTAAAATTCCTGAAAAAGTGATTTCTCAAACTAAAAACACTGAAGATAAATTTGAATATCAAAAACATTCTCAGAAGGAAGATCATATTGCTGGCATTTATGTTTTTAAAAGTTTCTAGGACTGCTTTGGTCTACCTGTTTCAATTCTACCAAATAAGGCAGTTCAACCACTAGAGAACAGCTTTTTTTAAGAAAAGAAATAGTCCATCAATTTAATCTGATGACATTACTTCTTTGAATATTCCCAGAAATATTGATCGTTCCAATCATGTACATGACTTACTCTGATTTCTTGATGCTGTTACCTGTGAGGGAAAATAAATGCACAATCTAGTTAATGATTATTGTTAAAGTACATAACCTTCTGTAGACAAGTGAGACATAAACCCTAGAACTCCATGAGACTTGATCATTCCTGAGTTATAAACATTCCCACTAACACATATAATCAGGATGTGCTTTACACTAAGAACATTATTCAGGACATTTGCCAAAAGTCATTTTCATTGCCAACTGTTTGCTAATATTCAACTAGCTGTCTTGGACACTCCCTCCTTAAGGATACTAAGCTAATGCTCACTCCATGCATGCTCCCTGGAAGGAGGAGTGGTAGCACTTCACTCTTGCCTTCACAACTTAGAGACTGCAAATCCTGTGGAAGATAAGCAGTGGTGGTCTTGGAGGGTAGGATGAACTTGTTCACACTAATATCGTCTCTTGAGATATTGTCTAAGAAACCATAGCTCAGGGAAATGGAATCATACTACAAGATATAATTAAGTTGTAGAACAATTCCTTAGTCCCCAGAAAAGATCTAGATTTAGCCCTCTTTCAAAAGATGTTGTAAAAGACATAATAAAGCACAGCTTGTGTTATCAGGGGCCACAAAGGAGTGTCATCAGAAGGTCTCATGTAGAAAATATTTGTTTTACATCACTTGGGATGACAATGAATAAAGAGTTAGTTTAATACCTACATCACAATTTGGATAACCTAAGGGCATTAGGCATATGCACTTTGTTCAATTATGATGCATTTTCCAGTTCAATATTAAGTTCAGAACCCTAGTTTGCATTTCAAGCACTGCCTTCCTTTCTTCACATCTGGAGACTCATCACTGAGCATACACAGGGCTGTTTCACAGAGCAGACACAGAGGAAGTTTGCATTACAATTCACAAATTTGGCCTCTATCATTTTTCTATCCAGAGGAAGAAGGCTTTTCCATTCCCTCCAGGGTTTTACATTTCTCAAGAACACAATGTTAGATGGAAACTGTCTGAGTTTGGGACTGAGGGAACAGATCATGCATCTCCTTTTGGGGGTTAATAAGATAACTTTATTTGGGTTTAGTTTACAATTACTCTAGTGGTTGTATTTTGCTCTCTGTTACTTGGGGATGGTAAAAAAAACAGTATTTCAGTAAGAGCACATGTATCCCAAGAATCCCAGACATTTTCCAGGAAATATCTAATTTGTAAAACTTACTCCAAAGGGTCATTTGGGGTTGGAAAACCTTTCTTTTGTGAAGAAAGAATATATCTGGTTATTTGAATTTTGGCAGCAGATAACAACAGTAGTGGTTTGAAACCATTTCTGGAAGATTCTTTAAGGTTTATCAGAAAAGTTGAGGTTTAGAGAAAGCATCTTCTGTAGGCTTGTAATGCAAAGTGTTTTGCAAGAAATAAAGAAAATGGCTAATGGAAGGAAAATGGGAGAAACAAGAGTCCAGTGGAAAAGCTCTCTGAGTCATGAATTTAGAGAGGAAAACAAGCACTCTCCAAATGGAAAAAGCCCCTAATCTATGAATTTGAAGAGAGAAACAAGAGTGTATCAATGCTACTCAAAACTGCAAGGAAGTGCAGGCCAGCTCCGGTTGGTCAGCAGATTTTAGGGAGGAGAAGAATTTGGAATTATGTTAATTTGAAAGAAAAAATAGATGAGTAACAGTTCATACTGTGAGAACTGAAAAAGTAGAAAAAGAGGACTGAATATGATGTTCATAGAAAAGAAAAGCATGTAGGGAATATAAAAGAATTTATTAACACAAAGGGAAAAATCTGTAGTTATCTTTGAATGCCCAAAATAAATTTGAAAGAGGAATTAAGGCATTTAAGAAAGCGATTTTATAATTGGGAAAAAAAAAAAGGAAAAAAGGCATCAGAGACTCAATGAAAAGCTGAAAAACATTGGCAAGAATTTGAGGGTTTGCTGTTAAAGTGAGAACACACAAGTAAGAAGTTCTGTGAGAGTCAAGTGATGAAAAATTATACTTGAAAAGTTCCCAAATAAATCCGTCTCTTAACAGCACTTACAGGTGTGGTGTTCAAGGGTTGATCCAGAGAGGGCTAATCCTAACTAGTTTGTACAAAAGGTGGTTATTGAAGCAAACCTCACCAGAGATGAAATCAATCAGCAGAATCCCACTGAGGTTTTAAAGCTTAATCTGCTTTGGGAAAACTGTTCTGGCAGTTTAACCACCTTTTCCTTACCTTAAGCAGAAAACAGAATGTATTTCCAGGGAAACCAAGAAACCAGAAGCAACCACACTTGATAGGCCAAAAGAAGCCAATTGTCAAAAGAATAGTCTTTTGCCAGTGGATAGCCTTTTGCCAAAATCTCATAACAAGTAATAGCAACAACTGTGTAAACAAACAGGCAGAAAAAACCCAACTCCCCAAACCAGCAAGATAAGTCTCAGCAACCTGGAGTTCAAAGCAAGTGTCTGGAAGCGATGAAGAGTTTTCTGTCCCAGAAGTTGGCCCTTAATCTGTATTGCAATTCAGCTTCCAGTACAGGTTACCATTTGGCTTTCCTTTGTACTTTATGATCTATGTAAATATTTAACATCCTCTATTTTTTTGGCTTTTCTCAGGTCTTACAAAGAGAAGTCAAAATATTTAGCAGTTTCTTTTCATGTTTCTCCTTCTCTTCTACATTTGGACTGGCAAAATGGAAAAATGAATATTGCAAAGGAAAAATGGAAAAAAAGGACAAGCTCTGATAAGAAGAGGGAATGCAGATCTTAGCATTATCTAAGATCTTAGAATTAGCTTGTAAGAATTCTGCCTAATATACGTATGACTACAAATATGAGTGTTTACTGGAAGAAACTATGGAAGACAGCACTTTTTACGTTGGTTTCTTCTTCTTCAATAGAAGCCTTTAACTCGTACAACAAAGTAGTGAGTATAAAAACCTATGTAGGTACCTCGAACATGTTAGGTTACCTGTAAAGATTGTCCATAAGTAGCAATTATTGTATCTTTTACAGAAAAGTTTTGAGGGCAGCATAGTTATGACAGCAGGTACTATAGAATACTATTTATTCCACAGACTATTTGCTTTGTATTCTGTAGACTACTTCCTTCACTTAGGCCACCCACCACCTATTTTACATACTTTATAACAGAAAGAGGCTGACTAAAGAATAAACTTACATTTGCCATCCGAGTCAAAAGCGTAATTATCCTCTCCCAATCTCTTGATGCTACGCAGAACTACTGGGTCAGACATGATGACTATTTACATCAATCAAAAGTCCTGAAAAGATATGAGGTGTGGGGACAGGCAGATGAAGAAGAGTATCAGCTTACATTTGTCTGTGAACATAAAACATTATGTTAAACTCCCCCTTTGCCCTCATGATCCCAGGACAATACCAGTGATTACAGCACAAGTTATAACAGGACAGATGTCATGGACTCAGTGAAACTACAGAGTAGAAAAACAGCTCAGAGAGTGCCCAGCCCACCCCTGAGCACAAGGCCTCTAAGGTTTCAGTGCCTCCTGCCTCGAGCAGCAGCCCTGAGGGGCTTGGCAGCTCCTGGCAATCAGCCCTGTCCCCAAGGCTGGCTCTGCTGAAGTGATTACTGCCTCTGTGAGGGTAGCTTAGAGGTTGAGACATTAACAGCACAGATCCTGCCTCAGTCACAAGGGAGCAGCAGGACCTGCCTCTGCTTTGTACTGTCCCAACTGGCTACAGCTGGGAGGACCAGGACAGGAGACAAGTGGGGCTCAAGAAGGGAGAACAGTGGGGGCCCCAGGGCCACATTGACATCTGCATCACCACCACCCGCTGCACTCCCACAGCTCTTGGCTACCAGTGCTGCTCCTCTGGACAGTTTTATTCCTATAGTCACACTAATGTGCTGAGCAGATATCATACATGAAAAGAAATAGGAAGACAAAGTTAATACCTTTTTATTAAATAAGTGCTTTTGTGAGGAAAAATCTGTCAGGGAGGCCTGGCATCCAAGATGCACCCAGGGGAAAATGCTGCAGAAGTCATCTTCAAAATACCCTTTCACAACCAATGTAATCTCATCCACATCTTTGTTTAATGTGATGTATCCCAAGGCATAGTTACTACACCTTCTTTCAGTCTTTAAGTATCAACATTTGCAATATTATACATCGCTATAAACCACAATATCTCCTTTTAAGCATATTAAACATTTAGATAGCATAGTTCAATTGTCCTTATTTCATTTTAACAAATGTTTATTGATTTTGTAATTGATAATTCTAATTGTAATTTTTTTTAAGCCTGAGACAGTTTTAAGTAACACAAAAAGTGGAAAAACCCCAATGATTGATAGACTCAAATAAGAATTCTAATTGCAAATATTTGCCAGAGATAAATTTTCTGGAATAATGTTACTTTTCCAATAAAATTATGACTGTCCCACATTTCTGAAACGAGGCATTTTTTCCTATTTTTCTAACGCTCAACACTTCAAATACTGTCCTATTCCATAGGCATCATTCATTGGTTTACTTAGATTAGTATAGCAGATTAACATGCTGTATTAGATTATTAAAATAACCTTCCTCCGGGCCTGAATATTTAATGGCGTCACTTAGAACATCTTAAAAGATATTGTTGCTGATGTCTGCCTTTAAAATCAAGATAATAGAAATCAGAGAAAACAGAAGGCAATAGATCATCCCATCTACCCATGTGTACAACCAAATAGCACAGAATAACTCAAACTACACTCAAATGAAATGGCATCTTACTCTAGCCAGTTACAGTGCAGTTACTGGATTTTTGAGAAACAAAAATCTTTGAGGAACTCAAAATCCAGATTTAAATAAGTAATACCTGAAAAATTCTAGCAAAGGAACACATCCTGTAAATGGAGTAACATCATGACCTGATCCAAAGCCCTTTGATATCTGTTCCAAATCACCTCTTTATTCAGATCAGATCTTTATTTAACATGAAAGGGAGTGGAGATGTGGAGAGAAAAAACCAAATGAAAACACTGAAAAACACTGAAAACACTGTCTTTCATGTTTCTCTAAAGTGCACTTCCTCACATATTAGTGATAGCACTTATGCAGAAAGACATATGTTGCTTCAAAACAGAACTTAAATGTCTTATTCTTCAAACAGTCCCATTAAAGGAAAATTTCAAAAGCTAAAAAAGAAACAAAAACCCCACATAAAACAAAAAACAGAACTAAAAGCACAAACTGTGCACAGGATTTAGGTTAAATTGTCCCAAAGGAAAAAATACGAATACCTTTCAGTTCAGGAAGTGTCATCAGTTAACTCTGATGTAATCAACAGGACAAATTTGTTACTCACCAGTGGCTGTGAAAAATCATAGGATCATAAACAAATTGCAAGGACTCTGTTCAATTAGTCAGTAAAGCACTCAAGCACTTTCCAGCATAATTTTATTATTTTAACCCATTTGTTGGAACTGAATCTTTCAATTGGGCATTGGCTATTTACACCTGGGTCAATAACCGTACGGTCATAATGTTTTCAGTCCATTGACATCTAACGGAGTGTTAAAATTTGACTAATGCAATCTCACAACAAAGTCAGGGCACTCGGAAAACAGTTATACATGAGGAGACCTGACAGTTCCCTGGAAAACAACTCACAGTAGAATACACAGGAAGAATTACTACAGCATTATTTTACTGGCAACTTTATTTGCCAGACAATAATTGTGTGCGCTCTTGTCCCCACCGTACACAGCAACGTCAGCTGAATAACATGATAATTGGTTTTGAGATTAGGCTAAATTCAGATTAAAAAGTTACTCAAAAGCTTTTTTTTTCTAACTAAAATTGCCCCTCTCCACATGGCTTCTAACTTTTTCCAATTTTTCCTTTGAAATGAAGATTTTACAGCCTGGAGGTTCTTAAGTAGTAGTGAATTCTCGCTGAGTACAAGCCCTCCATGGATTTTTCAGTAAGGGACACTGATGAGGACAGTGCTATGACCTCTGACAATATCACCACATAGCTCTGAGGAAAATGGCAAACAGGATTTGATTCCTCTCTGAAATCTGTTCTCACTACAGAGGGCCCTGACTGATAGGACATGATAGAGGGACAATGTCCTAATCACAGTGACTGTCAGCTCTCCTCAAGTCATCTGTGCTCTCAAACTTCCCATGATAAAGCCTCATGCCTGAAAGTTTGTCACAATTAAATGTAGATAAGTAGTAATACAATCTTCCTTAGTTAGTATCATTACTGTCTTCACAATGACATCATAACTAAGTGTAAACCCAGTATCTTCTCCCACTATTTTACAAAAAGAAGTCTCCATCTATACCACTGTACACAGCACAGCTTTGAGAACAACAATACTGGAGATAACATCACAGTGATAGTAATTTAGTCCACCACAGCACAGAGCAGAGTAAAACAAACAGTTACTTGCAGTGCAGGGACAGTTACCTTCATGGTAGTGAAAAGGCTGGAAGAAAAATTATATGATGAGCAGAACTTTGCTTTATTTCATTCCCCACTGACAGCTTCTTCAGGAGCAACATGGCCAAAGACAATGCAATGCCTTTGGTTTTCAAGGTACTTTAGTAGAGTTCACACTGGCACACAAAGCCACCCAGTATCTTCAGACAAAACTTGGCTTGACAAAGAACATAATTTTAGCTTCACACAAACTACTTCAGTACTCTTACTTACAGACTTTGCTCATTTAAGCATTCAGAAAATGTGCATAGAGCTGTTTCAAACTTCTAATGAAGTAGATTAAGACAGTGATGAATTGGAGATGAGGCCATAGGCTACCCCAACCCTTTTGAAAGGCTCTGCTCCCTTGTAAACCTCTGGTTTTCTCAAATGATCTTACAAATATTTATGAAGATTAATAAATTCTGACCTGATATTATGACATTAGTCACAAAAACAAATCTATGCTGAAAAATCACCCATCTGTGCAGAGTGAAGGGGAGAATATAAAGCCCACAGAGTCACCTTCCCCTTTTTACAGCTTCTAGTGGAAAAACTAACCAAATCCATACCATCTTCTCAAGTCCTTTCGTACTTTGTTTCCTTCTGTTGCTCTGGGAAGGGAAACTTAGTTTTTCCTGCTAGAGTCAGCCCTTCAGAGAAAGAATAATTAGCCACTGCACTAAACCAACAGAGGGGTGGGACTCAGTAAACCAAGGAGACTGAGGGCAGACGTTCCCATCCTTGCATTTTCATAGAGGACACATGCAAAGTCTGTCAAATTTGGTACATTATGGATACCATTTATTTCACTAAATATGAGCAGTATTGCCAGAATAATTCCCCTCAGTCATGGTCTAAGTAGAAGAGGAACATATTGCTTACATTTCATATCATTTTAATACCTCTTTGCATGGGAAGAAAAAGATCACAACTCATTGAGCCAAAAGCAGTAAAATAACTGCTGTCTCCTGAACCTGCGTAATTGTTTATTCCATCAAATTACCACTCCAAATGAAGTTATTCTCTCTTCTCTGGATTTTTTCCAACAATTTGTAAGACAAATTGAATAAAAATAAATACTAATTTTTCAGTAAGAAATGAAAGCCCATGCTCTCTTTAGGCACAAGACTTCATAGCTGAAGATGTAATCTATAACCTACTTTATTCCAATATTGACAACAGGTAGTAGCAGAAATCAAATTTTAAAAAATCCTTTCTAAAGTTAGCCAGGAATTTATCACTGAGTGCTTCTGACAGGAACAGGAGCAGGTGGCCACAGTTTGCCACCAGGTGGAGACTGCCACTGTAGGATGAGACCTCAGATAAGCAAGGTGGCTCTGTGCATTGCACTAAAATCTGTATGTGAGTACAGCAGTCTGGACTCTCTTTCTGACAGAAGACATTGAGAAGACAGCTCTTATATTTCACTAATTTATTTTTTAACTATTCATAACGATAACTAGCATACTGTGAATCCAGAACCAAACACTGGATTTTTCACTTGCAGCAAAAGCACCTCAAAGTGTCAGAATGTACAGCAGATCTCAATACTGCAGTACACTTCTGCTCCAGCACAATGCTTTATCTTTATGACCTCTGATCCTCTGAAAAGCAAACATTTTTTTAGCTTCTTTATTTCTCCCAGTTTCTGAAAATATTTTTTGTTATTTTGCTGCACATGCTATCACAATTTTTTCACCTTAATAGTACAAAGATGAAAGTAAAGGGAATTCTAAATAAAGGCAAGTTATAGATTTCTTTTGGTACACTGATTTAAGATGAGGGACACTTGAAATGAAGAAGTTTGCAGCTTGAATTATTCAGCAAATTATGTCCACATCTGTTCTTGGAGTGTCACTCGTAAAATACTGTTTATGAAATTCATCTTTAAAAAATTATCACAGTTATAAAGAGGACAAACAACATAGCAGGACTTGGAAAAAAAAATACTGTCTTTTCCAAAGATCTTTAGCAAGTGTCCCTCTTTTTTCACTTAGGATCAAGAATTCCTCTTTTAATGGCTGGGTACATAATTTTTTCTGCAAGCAAAACTCTGTACATTGATAAGAAATCCATTTCCTTCTTTCTGTTTTTTTTTTTTTTTTTTTTTTTTTTTTACTTCCAATCAAATTACATTCCTTAATACTGAAATGGGGAATAGCAGACACTCTGCTCACAGTGAAATCAGGAAACTACTTAGTGGCATAAATGGAACATTTCTGTGAAGATGAAATTAGAGTTCATCTAATTATGAAAAGTACAAAGTCCAAGTTGTTTTTTGCTGGGAGCAGATGCCTCCAGATGGGAGGCTAACTCAAAGCAAGAAACAAATCAATTTCTTCTCTTGCAGTGGAAATCATGATCAGATACACTAAGTCATAGTATGTTCATTTCCTGGTCACAAAGATATATTACTCTGAAACAAGAAAATACTGCCTGGAGTGGGTGCAGCAGAGAGGCCAGGGGGAAGGCAGCAAGAACTGACTTACCTGCAGCAACTCACCTTTTTTCTATAGTTAGCCTCTCACCATCTGCTCTTGGAAATTACCAGAAGCAGGACATGTACTTACTTATTCCATTGATCCTACCCAAGTCTGGCAACCAGTAAGGATCTTTTCTCCATTCCAAATACTTGTGCAAGCTAAAGCAGCAGAGATAACAACATTCCAAAAAACCCCAAACAAAACAAAACAAAACAAAACAAAACAAAACAAAACAAAACAAA
>CM031863.1:18458462-18688322 GCA_018697195.1 Certhia americana
AAACAAAACAAAACAAAACAAAACAAAACAAAACAAAACAAAACAAAACAAAACAAAACAAAACAAAACACTATAAACTTTTAAAAAACCTAAAACTTTTATATCAAAATTAGGTAACTCAACATATTAAAATAAAAAATTCTTTCAAAAAGACAACTTTCAGAGTGTCTTTCCCAGGCTCTGGGTTACCCCACAGGTCACCTGCCCTGTTCCTGTCAGAAGCTGGCATGTCCATGTGAGCCTGCCTCTCCCCTGTGTCTCAGCATTCCAAATCACTTTTGAATGCCACCAAAGAAAAATGCCTTTGGGCTTCTCACAGAAAGCCTCTTATCACTCTCCTTCCTGGAAACTACAGAAATATATGTCTTGATGAGCCCTTCGGGGTTTTTTTGGCTCTTTTCATTTTTGGTTTGTGACCTCTATAAAAAAATGCAAGTAGATCTTTACATTGCAAAGTTGGACCACTGCAGACAGACTGGACTTGTCAGTCTCCCCTGGCAGACTGGAGATAAAACAGACTGTGAAAAGCACTCTAACTGAAAACCTAGTAATTACAACACTTTTGTTAATTTGATGTAAAGTCCCACCAACTGATTAAAGCTCACAGAGATCAGTTTAAGTCACATGTTTATAGACACGTCTGTTGTCAAGGCAAAACCAAGCCTTTTCCTTCAGTCCAGCTAAATCTTGTTTATTGACCAGATTACAGATCAAGCCAAAACTGGTTTTTTCAGATTGATTTACTAGTATACATTATAGCTGATGTAAGGTGTGATGAAACACAGTTCTGCCTCCTCTAGAGGGACTGTTCTCAGAGTGTCTCTGACCCCGCACCCCTGGGTTGCTGCCATGGCCCTGCACAAGCTTTAGCAGACACGTGGTGTAGCTCTCCAGCATGGCTAAAGTCTCAGGACAGGTTGGTGTGGGCAGGCAGCAGTGTTAGGAAAACAAGGATCCGAGCCAAGGAGGACAGATCTCTACACAGCCTCCAGAAGCAAGCCTGGCCCTGGCTCTGACGAGCAGCAGCCAAGGACTACTCAGACTGCAAGACAGCTGCAGGAAAATTAAGGCTTTAGCAAAGGAATGTGGCAACTCCAAGCAGAGCAAGAGGTATTATAAAAAAAATTATAATTTTAATAAGGTTTGCAAGAGAAGAAAAGCCAGCAGTGGGTCTGTTCTGCATGCATACATATGCCAAGAGAAAAACTTCCTTGACCTAAAGGAACTCTGAAGTACTTTACAGGGAAGGCAGTTACCTAATCACTGCTTCATACTTTCTTCACTATTGATGCTGCAGAGGAAGTAAATCCATAAAAACTAGCATCTCTCATTTGCAACTTTTCCAACATGCTGGGTAACTTCCAGCCAGCACAAGAAGCCACATTTCACCAGATACATATCTATGTAAAGCACCATAAGCAGCCATAGCCTTGCAGTAAAAATAGAGACACCTTGAACTGGCCATGTTAGAGAAGAAAGTAGATGTACAAGCAGAAGATAAAAGTAGTGATCCTGTTCCTCTTATTATGCTCAAAAACATGTCAAATGATTGCATTTTCCTTTTAAATTAAGCTTAGCCAGAGGAGAATTTTACCATAGTAAGTGCAACTTCATTGCATCTTGCCCTGCAAGAGATGGATTGTCCATATGCAATCTCTAAAAAGTTCTGTACTCCTTTAAATCTTTTTTTAGTTGATTACATTAGACATCCCCTGTTTTCTGGGCCAAGGTTGCTCACAGAAAAGTATAACTGAACTTTTTCTCTAAGCAGAATTTCATCCATTATCAATAATTACTTAAAAATTCACTACTAAATCAATTGGAGTACAATCCCATATATGCAGGCTCCTCCCAAATATATTTTGCAGAATTGATGTTTTCACACAGCCTCAGTTCAGCAGGTGAAGTGCTCCAAACTGCACCCTCCTTCCAGTGCTCAGGGACCACAGGCAAACTCCCACAGCCTAGTGGTACAGATTTATTGCTTCATAGGCAAAGAGGCAGTACTTGATCCCTTCTTCCCTGAGAGTTCAACATTGACATCCAAAGGTCTTAGTAAAATAAAGCATTTTTCTGGGTAGCAGTACTTCAATATCCACAGTAATGGGAAAGGTTCTGGGTCCTGCTTGCTTTGCTTGACTTTTTGCTGCCTGTTGGCCTCAGTCTCACTCTTATATCACCAATTCTCATTTCAGCTCAAGAAAAAAGAAGGCAGGAGAGTTTTCCTCGAAATATCATGCCAGATTCACAGTTTATTTTACTTGACATATGACAAGTGTGTGTTTGTTACCTTTCATGAAAGAAGATCTCACTAGAGGGATGTTTTATACATCTAGTTAATGGTAGGTAAATATTTGGGAAGGTGCTCAAAAAGTCAGGGTTATCAGTACATCATTGTCAGAACAGAAATCCAGTTCCTGGAATCCTTGTTGGGACTGTTTGCACTCACATGCTTATCTGGGTTTTGGCATAAGTGCTCAGCACCTCCCATGCTGTGTTACCCAGTGAGGGAACAAATGAAATAAATTCCACCTAACAGGTATGGTTTTGTTTCAAAATTCGAATACATGTAAAAATGGTTTCTAAATTATCACTCATTCTGTCAAAATCAAAAGTTACATATGCACTCTATTGAACAAATCTGAATGTAAGTGTTTTGGAATACTGCTTGCAAAACATCTGAAACCCAGAAAAATCCCATATGACTGACCCAACAAGCTGTGAAAGACAAGATGCTGCTGCCATTGCCAGTGCTAATTGATTTCAGCAGGAGTGGTACTGCAGTAGAGTTTGCAAAGGCTCAAGATCCTACTGGGTGGATCCTACTAAATTTGAGTCTTAAATTCGGCCTATTATGATGTGCCATGGTACCAATTATACTTATTGCTAAATTCCAATCTCCATTTGATCTCTGCATAAAATTGCTTACAACTTGGCAATTTGCTTTTATTTAAACTATGTTTGCTTTCAGGCCAAAAGTGATTTTTTTTCCCCTCGAAAAACTGTGAGTATAGTCAGACCAGCAAAAGTATTCATTCACTAAATTGTACCCATCCAGAAAAAATACATACTACAAGTTATTGCACAATGATAACTTCTGTCTAAGCTTTCTTCTCTGAAGTGTTTTCTCTTGATTATCACAATTATTACAAATATCTAGACAACACAGCAAAAACTAATTCTGGGGACTATCATGGGGGCTTCTTACGGCAGAGACAAGGAGCAATTTGTGTGTCTAAAAACATATATACCAGAACACTTACACAGGACTGATAGGTATCAGATGAGACCAGAAGAAACCCTACCACCAGCCAGAGGTCTTCTCTAAAGAAGGGATTTCCTAAGATATGTAAATTGGCTCTACATACTTGTGTTTAGGCAGCCTGACAATCTTTAAATCAAGTCAGATATTAATGATCTACTGCATTGAGAACAAGGATCTGAAATACAGTCAGCTACTGTACATGCACATTCTCACTCTGGGAAGCAGGCAAGATAGCTCACCCCTCTTTCATTTATGGATAACAAGTTGAAAGTTCACAATCATAAATAAACCTTGCAGTATTTGTGGGCTGAGTGCCATATACAGACAGAAATAGAAGTGCTAGTACAGCAAAAAATCCAGCAGTATAAATAATAATTCTGTCTAAAGTAATTAAATCATTTGGCTGCCTTCTGGAAAGATGAGAAAACTTCTGGAGTAAAGGTTTGGTGAGTTCAACCCAGACTGTTCAAAACAGCATTATGTAATCCAGCAAAGATTACAAAAGAGAAAGATTATTTGCAGCAAACTTCTCCCTGATATTAAAAAGAAATATGGAAGGGAGTATTTTCAAAAAGGTGAGGCAATTTCCAGACATTTTTGTCAAAAGAAGTAGTACATTTCTAATTGAGAAAGCCTTGCTAAGGAGCATTATATCTCCTCATCATTCTGACTTTTTGGAAATACTGCCATATGAAAAGCTAATCTTAAATGCATCTGCACCACAATATGATTATCCACACATATTTGGTCTAGAAAGATTTATTCAAATCTCAGTTAAAGATTAATTATTCATGTTTGCAAGTAGTTTTGAGTAACTACAAAAAAACTTTTATCTGCTGATGTCATCAAGGTGATCTATGTGGATTTTTTCTGTCATTATTGTTTATTCATCAATTTAGAAATCAAATAGAAATCAAGTCCCTTTCTTCTGCTAGCCCCAGTGATGAAGCAGCCATTCAGGACCTGCCAGACACTTGCCAAGCCTGTTTGTCTTTTGACCCTTGGACTTTCTTGTTTCACACATAAGCTTTCTAGAAGTTAAAGCTTTTTATCTTTTCTCCACCAAAATTATTCAGTCAAAAGGATTGATTAGGGAAACAAAGAACTGTGAAATGACACCACCTACTCTGATTTATCTTTAAAGTTGGTTGAATTCAGTCATTTTCAGGCCACAAGTACACCATCAGCTGCTGTGAGACTATCACTGCAAATGTTAACATTTGTAAGAAAATGTAAACAGCATTTGAGGCAGGGAACACTAGCTGTAAGTACATTATTTAAATTATAAATGCAGGAAAAAATATTAGTTGCCTAATATATTACTCCTCACTGTATGGAGGACCAGGTTCTGCTGACATTTATTCTCCAGGGATCAGACGCTTCATTTTCTCAAATGCCAGTAAAAGAAGCCAGTGACTTCTGGAAAGAAGCAAACTATGGTGTGCTGTGCTATGAGTAGCAAAATCTGACTTGTTCACAGGGCTGTTATGAGGCAGGTGAAAACATTTAGACATGTTTTAAGGTCTAGAAGAGACATCTCATGGGGGGAGACCCATAACATCCACAAGGTCAGAATGTCCTGGGGGATTGCCTCCACAGAACCTGGATTTAGTTTGCTTGTTAGAGTCAGCACAATGTGTACTTCAACACCTTTACCTGTCCAGCAGGAATAATTCCATCTTTGTGCTTTTCCCTGGAGAACCAAATTTCCTTCCCCAATGTTACAGTTCAAGTATGGCAATTTTTCCTTTCTGAGAGTCAGGAATTTCATTACAAAATATACCTAAGTAATCAATAGGAAATCAGACAGCCAAGGTCTTCTTTCTGCAGAGAAAAGCCTGTCTCATGCCAAGCTAACAGAAAACTATGAATAGAGCTCAGATTTTGCTTATATGATTTCTTTTCCAGTAACGTCCCTTACATGCTGTGTTCTGAGAGAGCCGGAGGATACTGTATGAAGAAGGGAACTTATTGGGAAAATTCCCCATTTCAATGTTTTCTGAGATGCTAAGCAGGTTCTATTCAGCTTTCTGAAATTGCTTTCTGCAGCTGAAAAGCAGCTTGCTGAGAAAAAAAAAAAAATACAGTGGCAGAGAAAGAGAAACTCCTTTTATGTTTTTTTCTCCTACACTTGCATGGCAAAGGATTGGTACCCACAATAGCAGGACCCCTGACCTGACACTGACTGAGCAGGGCTTCCCTGCAACAGGTTTTGCATGCTGGTGGAGTGCAGTTCTGTGGTCATTCCAACCACACTGTAGAGCCTACCATTAGAATCAGGGCAGACAGGGCTATGCAGGACTTTTGCCAGGCTTGTCCTGGAGAGGAAATTTTTGCCACTACCAAGATGTATGCACCTCCTGTCTGTCCCAAGTGTACTGAAAGTACAGTAACAACCAATACTGCAACTTGTGGCACTCAAGAGTGGCAGAAGAAGCAAGAATTTCCAGACCAAGCCAAAGGGAGCATGGAGAAAAACTGGAGGGAGAAGAGCTGCCCACCATGAGGATGAACTAACAACTCTGCAGCTCTTGTCAAGGAGCAGCTAGACCACATGTCACCAGCTGGTCTGGGACAGGCTGCCATTGCCATCACCCACTCAACTGTATGGGCAAGACCATTTCCAGCTCCATCCTACCACTTCACTTGGTTTCCTCAGTTTTAATTTCCTACTCATTCAGTTAGTTTCAAATCAATTTTCACGGAAGAGCTTATTCATTCATTTTGCCGTTGAGAACAATCTTTGCCCAAGCCTCACTTACTGCAGGACCTGGCACTGCACAGCACTGTAAGTGGAGAGATACGTGAAGGGAAAAGAAATTCTGTTGACATGTTTATACAGTAGTACTCAGAGCTGGATCAGAAGTGCCCACCAGCCTCTGGGCCAAAGATTAAGCAAACAAGACCACCCAGCAATACTATGCTAGCATCTGTGCCCATTCAAACTGTAGAGATTCTGTTTGTACAGTTTGTAGTATTTGAGCAGTTATTTGAGAAACATTGAAATTGGTTTGTTCCTAGTATCAAAAAACTGTCCCTAGACTAGTAAAAATAATTTAATCCCTGACAGTTTTCATACATAAAGAAGTATTTTAAGAGATTAAGTCACATCAAAAATAACATCGTTCACATGCAAGAGAAAAGGGGGAGGTCTGAAGTAAGCTCTGTTAAATCAACAGAAGGACTCCTGCTGATTTCAAGACAAAGCACAGATCAGTTCTTTCAGCTCAACAGATTAGTTCTCCTTAATGAGCCTTGACAGTCCCCCAGGCTCTTTAAATCACTATATATAGCCAGCAATGCTTATACAACATAGGTAGGAGAGGCAGGCATAGAGCATAGCCAGAAGATTAATACCAAGTACACCCCTAAAACAGACAGATCACAGTACAAGTCATTAGCAATAGCAGGAAGAGGGGCCCTGCTGATGTGCATCAATTAGGAAAGTACCACCAGACATAGAATTTTTGAGATTTTTTTTTTTTTTTAAGTCAACATGTGGCTCTTGGAACACAAGTTTATGAGGAAATTGGGCTGTTTCTATGTTCTGACACTGGAAATAACTGGTGAAGGCAACTCAGGAGCACGTGGAGGTACAGACTGAGCTGGCAGATGTCTCCCCAGAATGTGAGTAGAACTTGTGTCTATTGTTATAGTGAGCAGTACCTATAACAGGATATCTAAGAGATCTAAGCATTTTTCTAGTGCACAGACAAGAGAACACGCAGACCTTTCCTAGCGTAATTTTAACAATTGTTGCTTATCTTAGCACCTACAGGGTCTGAATAAAATGCTAACTGAAAAATACTCCTCCCAACATTGGAATCTTTCCCTACTTCAATTTTCAAATACTGGGTTGGTGACCGAAGATTTTAAATGGTTTTGTTTTCCTGGGGCTTTTGTAATGGTGTGGTAAAAATATGAAGTGCAAGCCATACAAAAATGATACAATCACACTGAAAACTCACTGTACCAGACTACATTCATTTCCCTACAAAATGCTGTGTAGGAGAGTTTGGAGGTGTATTTCTTTTCAGGCAACATATTAATAAAGATCTTAAATTATCTGTTGACCACCAAACCAAATTATCACATATTTACGCAGCATACAAAAAATTCTCCTTTTCTGTGAAACAGAAGAGCAAAGCTCTGCATGTGCAGGAGTAACTCACCTAAGATTATGAGGTCTGATCTTTTGTGCCTGCCAATTTGTACAATTAATTAAATGAAAACTAGCGGTTTGTAACTATGGAAGGGTGACTTTGGAGAGCTGTTGGATGATTTTTCAGTGCACTGCCTGATACATCTAAACCTTCCACTGTGTGCTACATGAGAGCTCATTCTGAGAAACTACAGTGCCTAAATTTCTCATCGGCAATTCTTCCTCAGAATGCCTGGCAGGTCTTCTACTCATTGCAGAGCACTGACTTCTGGAATTTTGCACTGCCTGCACATTGGGGGTAAAGGAATCCAAAGCACACAGGCCCCAGACTTCACCCCAGCCTGAAATCCTTTGGCATAAGCAAACTTCCTGAGGGAGTAAATCATTAACACCCTCCTTCAATATGGGGTCTATGTGATTCAGTTGCCCTTAGTGCAGAGAAGCAGAGGGATGCTGTACTTGGCAGTCATCTAGGCATCTTAGAGGGCTTGCAATGCAGTCCTGTTGCTTTTCTCTAAAATCAATTTTATAATGGCACATGTGTAGACATGAGAAGTCAACCTCTATCACACAAGTTCTCAATTTGCCAGGCAAATATCAAAGTTTGATGGAAAATAGAATTTGCCTTTAGCTATTTACTGGCTATATTATTAATCCAAATGTAATATTTATGAAGATACATCAATACTCCTGAAATATCATGCTGACATTTTCTCTGGAAATGCACTGTTTGCCACTTCATGCAGCTATTTCAAAATCAATATGATCTTGGAAGCCAGGCGGCCTTTTTTTGGCTTCTATAGAATGTCACAATTATCAAAGAGATATTTTGGATAACATTGTAAATTCACAGAATTAGAGGATTTTCTTGAAAGAAAACTTTAACTGAGACTGAGACGTTTCTCATGGTCCTTACCCCAGGCTCCTTCCAGCAGTAATGGCATCATGTAGCAGAATACATGGTGGCAGAAGGCTCCAGCAGAGCAAAATCTACCAGATGCCCAGGTCACTGTTACTGGAGAAGGAGCACTAGCACATGGCAAGAACTAGGCAGTTAGGAATTACAGACTTAGTAACACCAGCCCAGGGCTGACAGGGAAAAGAAGAGCAATGGACACTCCACAGTGCTGCCCTCTCAGCTGTCTCCCCTAGAGCTTTTTGTTTTACAGAGCTTCTGTGCCAGTTATTGCTACATAAACGCAGTGGCTAACACTAACCAGAGCAATCCCAGGCATTTTCCTTACAGAACCCAGGTTGGCATCCTGGTCAAGCACTTCAGGACTTATCTACAGAGGCCAGTTTCAAATTCGACTTGCTTTCCAGTAGTACTGCTTCCTCCCTACAGCACACCAAGAAAGGAAGACATGATTTACAGGTTCTGTTTTCAATTAGGTTAATTGTTTACCCAAAACTCTTATTATTTTGTTTAATTTTGTACTGGAAAAAAAGAAACTTGAGTCCTAAAGTTATGTATATTTACCACTGCACTAGCTCGCCAAATACCTTGCTGTGATTCAGTGGCATAGGGTTACCAGAGCCTGCTAACAGCAACTCCTTTCTCTTTTTGTGTCTAGCGCTGCTCCAAATTATAAATGGGCAGTCAAAGGAAATGTTATTTCCTGGCACATCATTGCTAATGGACTGGGGCATCTATGATCAGCTGCTGCAACTTTCTGCTTTCAGACTCTATTTTACATCACAAAAGCCTTCATTAACCTGAGTGCTTTCACACAGTTGTAGCTGCACTTTGTCAGAACACTCTCTGAGTCCACTCAGAAAATGAATGTCACCAACACAGTGAAAAATTACAAAGATGATTTCAAAGTGCACACATTTAGGAACACTGCAATCCTTGTCAAATTTAACAGGGACATTCACAGCAAAAAAGTCAAGTGTCTAAGCAAAGTACCTGAGCTAGAGGGCTGATAACATCAACCTCAAAACAACAGTGAGATGGGCCACTAAAATAAGCAGTGCAAACATCCCAAAAATTCAGTGAAAACCCTCCTGTAAACTGCAGTGGATGGAAAAGAAAACTCTTACCTGTATATGTTTGCTTAATGTTTTACAATTAGAGACCATTAGTCAATAGCTCAGAAGTTCATATACGTGGCTACTAAGGTACTCACTCAATTAAAGATCATTAAGTGGTAATGAATGTTGTCACTTGTCATACTTTATTAGCTTTGTAACTGATTTAGTTATTTAATGAGAGTTCAACATTCATTCACTATCAGACTCTGAGATTTCTTCCATACCTGCTTGGTGAGGTGACAGCAAAATTTAGGATCAGAATAAATGCAAATCAGTCCATGAACTCAGTAGGAACAAGAACAACAGACAGGCTCTAGTGAACAGGCTTAATACATTGAGCTTGTTTAATACTCATGTCTTGAGATAGAAATAATGTTACACAAAGAGAGCCTCTAAAAATGTCACATTTTACGGGTGAGATGTCTGCACATCTACACATAAATAGGTACCAAGAGCCTAGATGACTGCTCAGAACCTGTGAAAAAGTTTCTCTTAACAGGATGTCTGGAAAATGCTTACTGAACAGCACATGAATATTTGCTTTAATGAACTTATTTGGTTTAGTTTGTAAAAGCCAAAATACAAATAGAAAACTAGTAATCAATTATCAAGAATTTAGATGCAAGAACTGTATTCTACTGAACGAGGCCCCGACAGGGAACCACTTCCAGACCAAAAACAAACCAATGCCAAACCAGAACATTTACATTTATTAAAACATTTTCTAATAAGCAAACAGTATCCTCCCCAATGGAGTTAGGAAGCATTGAGTTTCCTCAGTGCCTTCTTTTTTTTTTTTTTTTTTTTTTTTTTTTGAGGGCAACACCTCATGCATTTCCACATTTCTTTATACAAACACACTTCCTATACAGTATGTTCTGTTGTGCTGTGTATCACTGCTAAACAGGCAACAAGTAACGTAAGACTCAGGCACTGGCCCAAAGTCTACCTTGCCTAAGGGGCAGAGAGCAAATCATTCATTGTCACACAACACAAGTCACATAACAAATTAGTCACCAGATCCACCACTGCAGCTTACATTTCTCTTGGGTTGTTCTTGGGGTTACTCTGCTGCCGTGTTACAGATTAGAAAAGCAGCCTGGGTAGCATCATACAAGTGGTCAAAGAGAATCATCCATTTTCCCAGGGAAATTTCTCTCTCTGGTATCAGCACAAATAAAGACCAATGTCCACAAAAAAGAACTTTCAGAACTGAGAAGGTCATTTCTCTCAGTCTGAAATGTCCTTAAAGGACAGAGCTGACTAGGTCTGGTCAGCAAAGCTTGAAAACAGTGAAAATCTATTGAAAAGAAAGATACAGAAAGTTTTGTCAAGGTGCACATTATTCATGGATCCCAATCGCATTGTGCTGAAGCTCCAATTCCTGCTCTCCCCTAACACAGAGTGGTCTGAAAGGACTGGAACCAGAAACGAAGCCCTTTACAGGAATTGTGTCTCAGGAAGTTGGAGGGTTGGCTGAGCACATTTGCTTCATTGCTTTTCAACATCATTAACTTATTTGCTTGTAGCTCTCACTTTCAGACTCATTGCACATAGCAATTTTGGCTTCCATTCTTTCTCTTATCATTTACTGGATCATCAGAGACAGACATAGAGTGAGATACCTGAATGGAAAGCATGTCTTCATAACGGGCTGTGACACTGGACTTGGAAACTCACTGGCTAAATGGCTTGACAAAAAGGGATTTTGTGTCATTGCTGCGTGTGCCACAGAAAAAGGAAGCCAAGAGCTACGGTCCTGCTCTTCACTCTCACTGAAGACAGTGAATCTGAACTTAGCAGACTCCGACAGCATTGCCAGGGCTGTGGTGTTTGTGACTGAACAGACAGCTGGCAAGGGTAAGTGACAAGGTAACTTCTCAGAAAGATAATTCAATATAACCAAATCTGGTCTAGCTAAAAATTCCATTGCTTCTCTACTCACTGCAGAGGCATTTTTAATCTTACTGCTGAAACACATTCACTCCTCAGTTCTGCCATTTTTCAGTTCAAAGGTATTCTCTCCAGCAATGCTGCCCATTGGTTTCACCAACAGGATGCCTAAAAATCTACTTGCTTGGTTTGTTAAAAGCAGATGGTTCCCAGGTGTGTTTTTAAACCCTTTCTGGTGTAGTTGAAGTATGTCAGTGGAAGGAAGGTACTAACTAGTACCAGAAAATTTTCTTGACAAACTCAGCCCACTCAATTAAAAATGGTTAATTCAGGGTCTCTGCAGCCCTCCCCTACTAAACAGAAGAGTATATTTTTGCATGCCTGGATAAGTCTGACATTTGCATTGTACTCAACAATTGCACAGACCGTAACAGTTAAACAATTGCAATTCCAGCCAGTTTTCTTGGAGTTGTTACATAGGTAGCTCTCGCTACCCCTATCTTACACCTCTGAGCACTCCTGTAAAAGAGGAAGTGCTTACCTGTGGATACCTATGAGACTTCAGCAATGGGTTTGGCAAAGGGTGCTAAAAAGATCTGCATGGTAAATATATTCAACTGTGGCAATACACATTTATCACTGATAGCTCAGACTAAAGGCTACCAAAGGGGCATCACAGCACTGTAACTACCAGTTGTAACACACAGGAATACTAATTATCCAATAGACTAATTAAAAAATTAAGTACCTAAACTAGCAAAACATGTACCTTCTACAATAGGACTTTCTCCTCAAAGGTTGTAAAAGGCTTTTGGCCTCATCATGAGTATACCACACCATCCTTGAATGCAAATTAGGCAAAACTATTAGCACTTACCTCCTCCAGCAGGCTCTTGCTCCTAACATGTAGAAAGCCACAGGTTCTCAGCCAGGATAGGCACTGCTAATGTTTTCACTTCAGTGTGTGAGACTCTTTATGGAGGCTGAGTGCTGGACTTTCAGCCTCTCCCCTCAGGCACAGGCTGTCCTCAGCAAACTCTTGAAAACGTCACTATTTATCTAAAGTTCCTCAAGTAATTTATAAAGGTAGTAAAGCAGTATTATCAATACACAGGGCTAAGCTAGTATCTTTAGAAGCATTGACTAATTCTACACATTTGGTTCAGACCTTTAGACCCCAAACCAGAAAAATTGGTCTCTCCACTTCCATGCAGACTATTTGATTTTCACAAGAATACAAGCATGTATTAGGAGCCTACCTACTTGAGTGGATCTGGCTAATAAAGCCCAGTATGGTGGCCCACATCTCTGAACAAAACAGTTTTCCTTTAAGGCTTTACCCATGCTCTTCAGCACATTTTACAAGGTGTACAAAGTAGATCATCCAAGCAAACCCCATATAACTCATCTCACTGAAGCTTTTGAAGACTGTGCTTGGTTCCCAACATGCACATGATTATTCCTATGGTAAGATATTGCCATATACTGACATAAATGGTTTTGTATTCCTCCTAGGGCTTTTTGGCTTGGTGAGCAATGCTGAAGGAACAGCACCTATAGGACCCACTGACTGGCTGAGCATTGAAGACTTCCATTCAGCCCTGGATGTGAGCCTGCTGGGATTGATTGAAATCACACTCAAGCTTCTGCCTCTTCTGAAAAAAGCTGAGGGAAGAATTGTCAATCTAATTAATGCCAAAGGCCTTATGGCGTTTGTAGGGGGTGGCTACAATCTGTCCAAATGGGGCATGGAAGCTTTCTCTGACACCTTACGGTGAGTAGCCATAAACGCATGAATCCAAATTCACAGATTCCAGACATGCTGAGGAAGGGTGACTGTATGTTTGCCCATTTTGATTCCTCTCTGGAAATCTTGCCTAAAGGGATAAAGGAAAATAAGAGGACTGGTCACTTTTAAAAGATTACAGTCTCCAGTACTGTGGACACAACCAGCAAGGAACTGCACTTTGAAAATTTTCATATCTTAGACAAGTTGTTAGTGTGCAGATTTCAGGCATGTGAATCCAGTGCATACCTGAAAGTTAATCAACAATATAGCCCAGTCAGACATCCAGTTTCTTGGGCAAGTTATATTTGTCTATGTACTTTGCTCTAATTCTCCAAAACAATCTGAGCCAGGTGATTCCAGACAGCAACCACACTACCAAAGGTGATTTTAACTTCAGAAAATTAAGCTGAGCACCCTTTGCTGAACCCAGTTGTACTGTACTGCTTCTAGAAACCTAAGGCCCAGCCCAGTGAGCCAAGTAATCATGAGTCAGAATGACTAGGAAAGGTGATTTCCATTTAGAAATACTCACCATTAAGAGTACTTACTTAAAGAAAGCACATACCCCAAAGGAATATAAACTAATGGCTAATGTACATGTGGTCCATTCCTTTACACACTGTAGAACACAACCGCCTGGGTCTCTTGAGCTGCCAGCAAGACAAAGATGCCATTTTCAGCCTAAAGGAGTTGCACTGCAACTTGAAATTACATAGAGGGAACCACGCAGTGAAGAAACCCACCAACCTTCGCTGCATTAACATTTAATCACTTAACCATAGCCATTTAACCATAGGATAAAGAATAAAGTTCTAATCCAATTTAATTTTTTTTTTCACTTTCACTTTTTCTCAGACATTTTAATAATCTGCTGTTGCTGTGAACTAAAATGATGCAACAGTATATGAAATTGTCAAAAGTTTTAGTATGATAATACTTGACTAAGATGCACCTGGCTGTTACATCCTTTGCATGAGTCCAACATAAACCACACAGAGAGTTGTGAATCTACTTGACACTGCCTTTTCTTTCCTCAGTTGTATGCTCTGCTTTTACCAGTACAAGGACAGGTACACTGCTGTGAACCTAATTTGAACATTTCAAAATTACTCCAATACATGAAGATAAGAATCAAAGTCTCAAATATTCATGTGACAGATTTTCAATTTACTTACGATTCATAGTTGTAACATTATTGGGGGGTCAGGGAGATGATTGGTTTGGGTTTTTTTCTTCTAGGATAGAAATGCAGCATTTTGGAGTGAAAATAAGCATTGTTGAGCATGGTTTCTTTAAGGAAGAAGAAGTTCATTCAGTTATCATTGAGAAGAACCTCTTCAAGCTTTGGAACAGACTGACTCCTGAGATCAGGGACTCCTATGGAGAAAAATACTTAGTTGAATGTAAGTAGAAAAAGGATTGTATGAAAGTTCAGGGGGGGATATTATCAACATATATAAATACCTGAATTGAGGCTTGTAAAGACAACCAAGCCAAGCCCTTTTTAGTGTTGTCCAGGCAATGGGCACAAACTGAAACACAGGATGTTCCTGCTGAATATTTCTGTGTGTGACTGAGAACTAGTACAGGTTGCCCAGGGCAGTTGTGGGGTCTCCATCTTTGGATATATTGAAAAACCAACTGGAGATTTCCTGAGCAGCCTGGTCTAGGTGACCCAGCTTAAGTAGTGGGACTTGGTGCCAGATATGCCTTTCAACCCCAACCTATCCATGATTCTGTGAACATTTACTAGACATTGTTAATGCTCATTGAGGACCCATCACTGACTGTTCTTTGCTATGTGTATGTTAGATGAGGCCTGAAATATTAGTTCACATGTGCGACTGTTGAGAATGAGGTCCTGCTACCTTTCTTAGTCCCTCAATACTTCCAGGTAAGATTCCCAGCAGCAATGAGCTGCTGTGACCATATGCTACGTTTATTGCTTAGTGATATCGGAAAAGTTAGTGCAGTGTGACACAGCACATACTGTATGGAATATCTGGCTCACATTATGGGCCAGGGGGATTTTTGCTCATTGGACTTCTGGGTGTTTTGCAGCCTTTATTGATTCTGCTTTGCTGTAGCTACACTGCTCTCAGCACTTGAGACAGTAGTTTAAAGCAAGCCTGAAGCTGTAGCCAAACCTTTGGATAGAAAGAACACTCTCACAGAGATGTCGCATATAAATGCTTTCAGGATTATCTTTTTGTTTACAGATATAAAAGCCCAAAGATCATCAGTGAAAAGACTGTGTGACTATGATATTTCTAGTGTCATAAAATGCATGGAACATGCCCTGATAGCAAAGTACCCCAGGACACGATACAGAGCTGGATGGGATGCAAAGTTCTTCTGTCTGTTTCTCTCCTATGCCCCAAGCTGTTTGTCTGATATGCTGTTGAATATTACACTTCCAGCTCCAGCAGTGAGCAGGAGACCAGACCATGGAGTTCTAATTAATGTCTAGTATTAAAACAGTATCAGCTGTGCAGAAATAAATATTTATTCTATCAAAACTAGATGTCCTCTTCTTTACCAGTTATTAGACTGTTGACATTTTTTTCATAAAAAATGACTGTCAACAGTCACTTTCTCCATCCCTCACCCCACCTTACCTGAAATTCTGAGTTTGTAGGTAGGCTTATAAATCCAGAATGTTTTTGAAGGCCATTGCTCAGAAATTATACCTCTATAGGATCTGCATTCATAAAATTTTCAGCTACAAAGCTAGTTAATATTATTCACACAAGTCATGAAGTCAAATAATAACAAAGTCCAGCTATTGCAGCATATTCCAGAGATTACAATTATAGTATCTGACCACTCGATTATTCAATTCTGCAGAAAAAAACCACAAGCAATTTTAGAGATATTCAATTCTAGGGAAAATCAAAACTCCACTGTTCTATGCAAACAGAGTATCAAAATGCATATTTTAACTTTCTTCCTAATATTAGTATAGTTTATGGGGAAAATACAAAAACAATATGCATTCATATTTCTATCATCCTCAGTGTGTTTCACAAGTTAAAAGGATTATTATTTCACTTATCAGATGAAATAGGTCATTAGTGTAGGCCATAGAAAATTTTTTCATGTTCAGAATAGCAAAACATTAGTTGAGGTTACTGTGCCTTTTGTATACTATTTCTACCTCTTAGGCTGTTGGCCAGAGGCTCACAAATTGGTGATCCTAGAGGTATTAAAATTGAAAGGGTAAAGGTTTTATTTGCTAAAGTGCTGTGCTGGTGATTAATCATTAATGTGCAATTCAATTAAGCCTAATAGAATACCATCTGCAGGTCAGAACTCCAAACGTAAGAAAAGAAGTTTCATCACTGTGTGTGACAGGGCATGTGTGTGTGTTTGCAACGGGCAAAAAAAGGACAGTATGTAAAAGTAAGTGTTAGTAACTTTTAAGTATTTCATCCAAGTCCTATTCTCTAGCAAATAGCTTCAAGAATAAATTTATTTTACTTCATTTCACAATAAATACCTGCAGAGAGAGAAATCTTTCTATCTGATCTGGCAGCTCTAGAGAGAATGTACATGAAAAAATGAATGATATAATTTATCAACCCTATAGTTGCAGATTACAGACAGTTGTTGAAATCTCTAAAAATCATCTTTCTTTAAAACAGAAAGAATCCAAAATTTAAGAATTCAGGCAGGGACCATCCTGATAAGTGAAAAAGAATACAAGTAAAAAATGAAGTTATGAGTATAATCTAAAACTTTCGTAGTACAAAGTACCAAAACCTAAATTTTACATAATCAGAAGGGTACTCAGTAGCTATGCTACTGAGAGGAGTCGTCCCAGTTGAAGCTTTGGAATCCTTCACTATCAGATATGCTAAACAACCAAACCTACATACTACCTCTCTACAGAGTAATGCATGGACTATCTACCTCCATACCTGAAAAGTTAAAATTATTACAGGGAAAAAAAAACGCATTTCTGATACATGGCTGACATATTAGCAGTTTTTGCCAGCACTGGTTCCAAATCTTTGAGTTGACAAAGACTATTTCCAAAACTGACACTACTTTTTTTCGTGGTATGCAACTGCAGGCAAGTCTTTTGGAAGGGTCAGCCCTGCCTTCCCCCTCTAAAAAAACTTGAGAATTGTTTCCTTGGGAACACCTTTCAGCTCAAAGAAATCGTAAAGATGTGTCTGCTGTGTGGTAGACTCCAAGGAATTTTCTACATTAATACACTCAGAAAAAAATGCTTTTAAAAACACATAATGTGGTTAAAGAAAAAAAAAATCAAAGCATCAAATTCCAACATCAGATATGAAAGTTAGTTGAAATAAGGTTTTAATGACACGTCCATACTGCCTTACTTGTCAGTCTCTCAGTAATAAGAGTTTGCTGTTTCAATGGCCAGTTCATTGATCGTGTGTAATAGGGCAACTTCCACATGTACAGAGATACAATGTCAGTATCAAGACATCATCTTATATGAAAAACTTTAGACAGTTTTGTGAAGCAATAAGCACTATGTTTATTTGACCTTATCTAAAGCATTGTTGTTTTCATCTCAGAGTGCGTTGAAGTCTCTACAACTGAAAAGAATACATGGAGCCTTGACACAAATTATGGAATAGGAATGTGATAAAATAATGTTTATTAGACTTATTCAGCAGCATCATTTTCCAGTTGTCTTTTCTAATCAAAGTATGTCACAATGTAATTATAAACGTTCTAATTAGAAACAGTATAGATATTTAGAATTTAGGTATAAAACAATCAAATAGCAAAAGTCTCAATGATTATAACTTCAGGAATCTTTTATATGAGTAGCTAGTCAGGAATGCTGAAGAACATGGTCCTGTAATCAGTTTTCTCAAATGGTTCACATTGTGGAAACTATCTTGGCTAATTAATAGAAGAGTTAAAAAGATGAACAGTATATTCTAATGGAAAATTATAGGAACAACCAGATAACTACAAAGGTTGCATTAGTAGAAATTGTTTCCCTTTCTATTAATATCCAGCTCAGGAAATAAATAGTCAATAAAATTAAATTTTCACATTAAAAAACCCTGAAGAATTTCTGAAATGAACCAGTATCTTTCATATTTTGCTGTTTGGAAATAAGCTGTTACAGAAACCTAGCTACTTCATAGTACAAATTAGTTCCAGAGACTCCAGCCAAGAACAGAGGTATTGCATTGATGAGCAAGAAAAAAGCTCATTAAGTAGCTGTGGCACTAAAATCTAAATGTATCCAGTCTTCACAGGAACACTATTAATGGAATTGTGTTAATTGGAACCCAGAGGAAAAGTATGTGTCTTATAGATTGAGCGGAAATTGTCTCAGGCAATTAAAATATTGTAAGAACAACATTTTGCACATTCAGCATAATAATGCTGCATTCACTTTTTCATCTTTTATTTAACACAAGATAAAGAGATACCCATTTTTATATACAGTACTGTATAAAATAGGTGGCAAAGATGCCCAGAGCACCAGTAGAAGTTTTAAAAGGTGCTGTTATAAAAGATACACTCTAAAGACCCTGTAAATCAGTAATGTTCCTATATTTGCCTTGTTTGGTTCTTTTTTTTAGTTTTAAGCATTTATGTAATTAATTTAGCCCTAAATATATGACTGATTCCATACAAATCTCTACTAGCAACATCACTGAACAAGATAATCTTAAAAAAATTTACAAATGTACAATATATTTATAACATTTCTTTCAGACAGCTTCAGTGCAAAGATATACATATAGTACATCACGATAATTGTTCATAAAAATAGAAATTGGCATTTGTCAAAAAAACAAGGCATAGTTTCAATTTACATCTCCAGCCACTGGCGAAGAGATGTATATATTTTTATAAAGCATTTGAATGTGAACCTTACTCTTCTGTTTATAAAAAATATATGTGCAAATGGATGTGTCTAATTTTCCCTAAATGAGTTACCTAGTTATACCACAGAGTCCTCTTTAACAAGATTGGCGGTGTCTTTAAATGTATCCTCTGTTGCTGTGTAAGCTAGTGGCTGGTCTCTCTTCAGAATAATCTTGGGAGGCAGTGAAGGAGAATGGGTAGGGACATTTTCTGTGTCCTGTTGCTGCTCCTTTTCCATCTGAAACAATAATCATAAAATCAAACCTCACATTCTAATGCACCATACATCCAACATGAAGCTTCAGAAACAGTAAATAAATATTCCTAAAGTCAAACTTCATGGTGTAAATCATTTCTGCAAAACACCACCTGTAACAAAATGAAATAGTAATTTCACCTCAGATAGTATAGCTGAGTAAAAACAATACTAGGAACTTATTCCATATGCTGGAACTTCTACTTTAATGCTTAATGTCAGGAAGAGCTGTGATGCCTGAGCTGAGTCTGCTCAACACCTCATTGTGCATGACATTTGGTAACTACTCACAACCATTTCAGTCCCTAACCTGGACTAGAATTTCTGTACTTTTCCACATAGCAGCAGAATCTATCAATAATCTTTATATTATGAAAGGAAGAACAAAGTCCAGTGGTACGTTAACTGAAAAATAGAATTAAATAATATAAACAGTACCTCCGCATATATTGGGTTTTCAAAATTAGTGTTTTGTTTCTTTTTTCTCTTGAAGAAACTCCACTTTGATTCCTGAAACATAAAAATTATTAGAACTTTATACATTTTTCTCAAAACTTCTTTGGAAACTGCCAGTACAGTGTTGTATTTCACTTGCATTGACTGCTACCTCTGTGACTTCAGATGGATGTTATTACATCACTATGTTGTAATTCTAAGCAGAGAACCCAAATTTCCTTTTTTTCCCTGGATAACCAAGTTATTTCACCTAAAGAAGTATTCACAAAAGGCTAGGCAACAAAAATTACTGAATTACTTCATGGAAGCCTATCATTCCAGAAAAGTACCTCAAGGAGGAAAAAACTGTCTTGAAAACAACACAAGGGAAATTATTGAGGGACATGAAACTACAAGAAGTTGACTGCAGCTTCCCTAACAACTCCATTTTTCTGATCTGGAGCAGAAAACAAACAAGGCAGCCTTAGAGCATTTTTATTTCCTACCGGAGGTGCATCTGTACTCTGAAGGGTTTCTTTCGGGCTAGTAGATATCACAGAGGAATACACAGGATTTTCAAAATTTTCATTTTCCTCACTACTAGCTGCTGCTACCTGTAGGAGAAGAAAGAAAATTATCATTCTTCAAAGAAGAAATGGTGATCATAAGGGAAAATGAAAGATGAAAGTCATGCCAAAATTTATCTTACAAGTGTTGGCCGAATGACTGTAACTGTACCAGCTGTGCTGGCTCCACCATCTCTGGTTGTATACATTGGATTTTCAAACGTGATTGGCTGTTTCCCCGACTCCACTGCAAAGTTTTCATTCTATGGAGGAAAAAACCCAACAACTGCAGTGGAATAAACACCTCCATACTCCTAGAAATTAATGTGTAGTCAAACTCTTCATCTTTGGGAACAACATGTTTACTTTCATATAAGCTTAGACAAAAAAAATCACAATATCAATGTACTTTTACTCCCTGATTTAGCAGCTACTGATTGTTCCAATATTACCCCATTTCTTAGATGGACCATAAACCCATACACACATTTCACTATTTGACTCAAAGTATTTTATGATGAGGAAAAGCAATTTTCATAAATCATATATTCAAGAAGGAAGAGATATTAAAGGAAAAATAATGTCCAAATATATATATATTAATTTAGGGATTCAAAATGACATACAAATTAACAAGCAGTAGCTGGTACATAAAAGAATGGAGTTTATTCATTTTGTCCCAGCCAGGAGATTGCTGTATTTTTTGAGACAAAGCAGTAAATGTGTCCCCTTACTTATGTCAGATGATTTACATCAAGTAGGAGCATTATGAAAACAAAACCCCACCCAGACTCACTTGTCCTGCTCTTTAACACAGCCTCATGAGAGAATTAGCAAGGAATAGCTCAAGAATAGTACAGCAGCCACTTCTTTAAAACTGCCTCATTTTCACAAACCACTGCTCCATGCTACATAGATTCATGCTTTTTGCTACCAGATTATGGTTCTTTTTAACAGAGTAAACTCTTGTCAGCTCCCTCAAACTAGATTGACTAAGAATAGCCCCACTGAAAATTATCCAACGTCTACTCATCATATATGATGTTAACATTTTAGGAGGCACATCCCATAGTTCTTCACTGCTATAGACTAAACCCTTTGGATTCTTTCCCAGTGAATATAACAATTTTTTGTTTACACTCTGAATACACAGGGAGAACTAACACCACGTAAGAAGAGAGAGTCTGGATCCAGACCTGTTATTGGCAATGTATAAACGGCATTGCTTGAACTTCAGCGTGTTGGTATTGGGCCAGAAAGTGCCAAGTACAGTCAAATTCTTTGTGCATGAAAAAATTTGGGGTAATGTATAAGCCTAACGCTATTTTTCCAGTGTTTACTGAAATGTTCATGTGGATGTTTTGTTACAGAAGCTGCCTAATTTTAACAAAGACTGCATTTCTTCATCTAGGCAAAGGTCATATATTTATACTAGGAGCTTATATTCTTTAGCAGTTTCATTTCATATCTATTCACCATCAGTTAAGGGAGTTTCCACCTTACACTTGGCAGCAAGTGCTTACTACTCAAACATATCCACAATCTGTTTCCTACAAGGAAAAATCATTTGTACATTGTACTTCTTGAGGCAAATGGGAATAACACACAGGGATCTGCTATTTCTCAGATGTGCATAACAAAACATGGACGAAGTTACACTTTATGATGCCCCCATAACTCTTAAACATGATTTGTTTAACTTTCATAAATAAAGAAATTGTCAAATCTATACTGTATTGCACAAAATAGTGAATACTGTGGTTAGGCTTGAGTTTTACCTCTGAATGCTCTAACACATCATCTGGTTTTGAAAACTACACATTTTAAACTGTTCTATGGAGAACAAAGGTCCTAAAAATTTCCTGTTACAGTGCTGTAATTTGTCTACTCATTCCCTTTATATTCCATGAACATGCTGAAAGATGAAAGAGGGTAATTGACTTAATTTCTGCTACATAAATCTTGGAAAATTCACATTATTTTAAAGAATATCCTACATTTGTCCTCGTCTTCAAATTACGAAAAGCTGTTTCAGGAAACTTCCAATCATTGTTCACTTCTTTTCTAGAACACATTTATCATCTCGCTATCATTTTATAGATAAAAGGCTCCCTTCTATAAGCTACTAATTACATGAAAAGAACACAATTTTAAAAATTATTTGAGAAGTAAACCTTACCATTTGCATTGCTCTGTCTATAGCAGAATCTCCCCCAAAGCCAGAGACTCCAATGTCCATAGTCACATCTGCTCCAGATCGGAAAGTTACCCCATTGCCATTTTCATTAGATTTTACAAGACTACTTAAACTATAAAAAATGCCAAACAAACAAAAACAAACAAACAAAAACACAAAGAAAGCAGAAGAGATTATACAGAAAGAATTTATAATACTGTTTTTCTTCTAAGCAAAATTCTTTGAATTTTGGCAAGTTAGCATCATAAGTTGTATTCCTTTATCAGTTTAATGAGTTTCTTAACCTAAGTTAGTCCACTCAGATCATTTCAAATACCTTTGTATGCTCATGTAAACATCAAATGATGTCAATGAAATACAATTTCCCAGAATTTACCTACATTTTGACCATTCTACTTCAGTGTTGATTTAAAGACTAATGCAGGGATCCACTCAGTTATTCAAATGCATTGAAACTGATTTTTAAAACATGCATCTGAAATTTGACAACATAATTCCACGAACACCTTTACTGAAGATTTAGGCATACAAATCATGAAGATGCCTACAAAACACTGCTTTAATACTGGTGAATGTTCAATCTGTGTATAGATTTATGACAACCACAAGTGCACACTATTCATGAATAATATTTGGAAATGGTCTGAAAGCACACTGTTGGGCTAAAAAATAGTAAGAGGAGTGGAAGATAAAATTCAGTAAACAAATACAGGACATTCCTATGCAGAAATCTGAGCATGTAACATCCCCAAGACATCTAACTACAAATCTGCTCCACAGCTAAACTTTGGTTTCATTTTGTCAAATTTGCCTAACTTGAAGGAAGGCAGAAGCACTGGAATAATCTTTCCAATTGTATGTCCTCACTGGATCTGGCTCGTGCATTGTGTACACTCATTACCAGTTGGCCCTGTAGGCATAAGATGACTCAATTTTAAAAAGGTAAATCTTAGCTATGATTCCTGTACATGGACAGGTTTCATATTACAGGGAACAGCTAAGCTATAGCTTGAGTTAACTTTGCTGTAAAGTACGAGTTCAGAGTTTAAAGAGGGATTGAGCAATGGCAGTAGTAATATATATTCATTGCAGAAATAAACGTAAATCAACCCTTACAGACAAAAAACTGAAGACTCCTTTTCACACAGTCTCATAGCTTATGTGGGAAGCATTGTTGAATAGTAAAGATCAAGTCATTACATTAAAATTTCAGCTTGTTCACTATGTGACAATGCAGAAAGCTTTCATTCAAAAAAAGCAGGAAACAGGGAATTTCAGTGAGTAGGTTGGAGACCTCTTAAAACCTCTTTGTCCTTCAGAATTTACCTGCACAAAAATTATACCCAAATTTAACTTCATCAACACATGAATAAATTGGATCAGAGTCATAGATTCATAGAAACACTAGGGTTGGAAGGGACCTTAAAGATCATCTAGTTTCAATCCCCCTGCCACTGGCAGGGACCCCTTCCACTAGACTAGGTTGCTCAGAACTCCTTCCAACCCAGCCTTGAACAGTGCCAGGAACGGAGCATCTACAACTTGTCTGGGAAACCTGTTCTAGTGCCTCATCACTCTCACAAAGAATTAATTCTTAATATCTAACCTAAAGTTACTCTCAGTTTGAATCCATTCCCCCTTGTCCTGTAAAAAGCCTCTCCCCATTTTCCTTGTAGACTCCCTTCACCTACTAGAAAATCACCCTTAGGTCACCTCTAAACCTTCTCTTTTCCAGGCTGAACAAACCCAATTCTCTCAGCCTTTCTATGCAGGAGAGTTGCTCCATCCCTCTAATCATCTTGGTGGTCTTCATTTGGGCTCAGTCAATGTCACTGTTTCAGTGTAATCCTCCAGTGAGGAAGCAGTTTTAGCTTGATCCACATTAGTGATTACAGTGATTTAATTAGATTGATTTAAGAGCTATAACTGGGAAATCGGTGCAAGGACTATAAAGATGTGCCTTTACGCATTTTAAAACACATAATTTGCTTGCAGCTAAAAGAAAAAAAATCAAAGCATCATATTCTGACATCTTTTTTAAAATAAATTAATTTTAAACAATTTAAAATATATTTTCTTCATCTTCCTTTGATTTAAAACATCAAATATTTTTTATGACATTTCGAAAAGCTGGTTTTCACTTGACAGTATGACTGTCAGCAGTGTAGGCATAGTCTCAGGCATTGGAAAGAGAAGTTCACTATACACGTGCCATATTTTTAAGCAGATGAATACAGCATTGCAGATGAGTACAGCCTTTCAGTGTTAAAAGATCTCTTCAAATCATCTCAGGTCATAGTTTTATAAAAAAATTAAAACATAAAACTATGGTCTTTTCTATTTTTTGAACTGAATATGCAGCTTAGATAAGGTAAACAGTCTTCTATATTTTTCATTATTTAAAAGCTTATTTAAAATGTCAGAGTTTTACAGTCATCCTTTGTTACACAATAATGATCAACTATGGTATTGCCTGGAATGAAAAATTCACTGGAGTTGCTGCAACACTGAACTTCCCATATTCCACCAGAATGGGCACACAGCAAAAAAAATTGATTTTTCAGAAAGATTTAGAAACAAATATACATTTCCATTTCACAGACATTCCTGCTCTGAAAGCCTTCATAACATACCTTGGTAGTTTGGGAAGCGCTGGTAAAAGGGAGCCTGTTCGTCTGTAGTTAAAAAAGCCTCCAACTGCTAACACTCCAATTATTATGATTAGTATGACTGTCAGCAACACTGCTACTGCTGCTGTCAAAAACAGAAGAATAAGAAAATATTCAAGCAAGCATAGTTCAGTGCAAAAAAAGAGCCCAAAGAATTAGAAGCCTGACCCTGAACAGGTATCGTGGTGAGGTATTACACATTCATTAGCTCAAATGTCAAGTGCAATATATTCTTGAAGCTTACTTGTTCCAGGAGGGACTCCTTTTGACAATCCGATTTCACAATAATTCCCAGTGTATCCATAAGAACATCTGTAAATGTAAGGACAGCTGACTGAATGGCTTTAATTAAGTTTGTGATCTCAGCTTTATGATTATATTCTGAAATGTTTATCTACAACCCAGAAATTTTAACTCTGTGCTCAGTAATTATATATTGCATTTACTGTATGTGAATATGGTATGCCTTCTATATTCAGAGAACTAAAAGTGAAAATAAAAAGTGCTAAGTCAGAAGGTCTGGTTTCAGTGGATCATTGGTGGCACCTGCTGGCTGTTCCAAGCCACATTTATTGAGAGTTACTTTTCCATTGTTACAATTTTGGGGTATAGCATTTTATTAGAATCTTCAGAGGTTTGCCTTTTTGGGTTTTTGGTTCTGGGGTTTGTTTGGGGATTTTTCCCCAAACTGATGCATTTACATTACTTATTTGTTGATATTTTCATGCATGTGTGTTTCCAGAGTTGCTATAAAAATGCTGCTGTAGATGTATGACACATTCTGAAGTGTTTCCAACAGATTTCGAAGAGTTTCATGAGACTAAACCAGCACAGTCTGAGACAGGACTATCATAACAACATACAGACTTACTTGCATTTGGGAAGACTGCTTTCATCCATATAGCATGTTCCACCATTCATACACCTGCAAGCTGGGGGCATTGTGGGAGGGGATTCAATAGCTGCAAAATTCAGAAACCACATATGCATTATCAAGACATCCTCAACAAACTAATTAATGCCAATAATGAATTTTCTTTTTCTCTATAGATCTTGCATATGCAAACTCACAGGCTGCTTTTTAGAACTTTTGGTTTTGGTAACACATGTGCTTGTCGCTCTTGTGTCTATTTATTTTTTGCCAAATCAGCTTAAATTATTTGAAACAAAACCTCTTCTCAGAATAGAACAACCTAGTAGAGCATAGGCATAGTCAGCTCAAGAGCTGTGTGTCTGCTCGCTTTCTTTTTTTCATGCAAAATAGCCCAACACTACCCTTCAATCCTTTCCATTCAGAAAGCAGCAATGCTTTCTCTCTTTAGTCCAGATTCTTCCATTCTACCAGCAGGAAGTTGCCCAGAGAAGGCCAAACTGGAATGCAATTACTTATCAAGAGAAGCAATAGATGGAAATGCTCATAGAGGAAGAGTATTATACTAATGCTGAATCAAGTGTGGAAAAAAAATCAAACTAGTCTTCAGTAAGAGCTCAGAATATACTGTCAGAAAAGTATACATAGGAAAAGCCCTGGATCTGAGCCATTATTATAGAATATAGATTAAGGATGGACATAGATCATAGCATTTTGTCACAACTTGTTATCAGCCAGAGGAAGGAAGTGTGTTGTTACAATGTTTCTTACAGGTAAAACGGCCTTGGAGTAAACGGGATACAAAAAAGGGGAAGGCAGAGGTTTTCCAGGCTGTTTCTCAGTAGCTGCAATAGGTCCAAATAAACTAATGTATGCACAAAAGCTATGTTTGGCCACTGCACAAGCACAGTTTTCTAAATTCCCAAACATTTTATGCAAAGCAGTTTGAGCAAAGAATATAAAATTCAGTGTCCTCAGAGCAATTAGCAGCTATTAGCAAATGCAATCAACACCATTATGGATCCCCAACTTAAACACATATTGCATACACTATTACATATTACCATAACCTATTTCTGCAGCTCACACCACGTGGCAATAGGAAAAATCACTAATAATTATTAAGAAAATGTAATTTAGAGGTAAGGCAGTGTAAAAGTGATGACATTTTCTCTTTCAGTGCAAGAATATAATTCAGAGAAGATTAATCATAGGAAAGATGTCAGATATAGCGTCACAAATCATAATACATTAAAGATATGTTCCCAGGACAAGTACAAGGACATCTGGCTACCACTCACACCACTGTAAGCTAAGAATGCAGACTCTGGGCTAGAGAGAAATAGAAATCCTGCAGTGATATTTTCATTGTTCTCAGTAAAGGCTGAGAAATTCTATTTGATTTGTGCTCCTGGAAGCACTGTGAGGGTTTTGCTGCAATGCAACAACCAAGCAAGAAATTCTAGTGTCTAAAAGGTTTTCCAGAGTATTATTATCCAGAAGTTACCTCTGTCCACCTTCTTGAGTTCTGTAAGCTTTAAATTTCTATGATATTGATTAATCAAGAGCTTTTACAGAATTGCAAATGAAACTGTTAACAATAATTTGTCAGATATTCTTAATACAGAAATCAATGCATTCTTAAAAAAATATTTTGGAATTTCAAAATTATAAATAAATTGTAAATTTCTGACTTACAAAAATCAGAAAGTGTGACCAGTTTTGTAGCTGGGTCTGCTCTGGTTGGATTGATAGACTATATCAATTTAACAAATTACATGCAAGGATATTAAAAAAATGCACAAGATGATCACAAATCAGCGATGACCGAGAATAAAAGCTAGATGTTCTGACTTACCAATATTTATTATATCAGTTAGCTTATCCCTAATTTAATAACGCATTTGTATTCCTAAAGTTTCTGTTAATTTCCTTTCCCGTTTGACAAATTATTCTACCTGCATCACATTCTGTGCTGCTGCCTTCTAGGAATCGAGTCCCTTGAGGACACGAGCAGGTGTATCCTCCTGGTCTCAGCAAGCAGAGGTGGCTGCAGACATCTTTACAAGGATTAGGCACTGAAAAAGTGATAAAGTGATAAAGATTTGAAGAAGCAATGCAGCATAATCCTGAGATATGGCAGGGTAATTCTATAGTCAGTTGTGTCAACGCACCACATTTATACCAAAACCTTCCCTCTGCCTTTTGTTATACCCTTATGTTCTTAAGGGAGAGACAGTGGCTTCTGAGAGCCCGTATGGACCAGGAACAAACTACTCCAAGTATTAAATGATCAGCACTTTGCCAGGACAAGTAGATATTATGACTGTCCTCATGAGGGAGAGGGAAAGGAGAAATGACAGGGTCATAACTCAAGAGACTCAAAAGACTAGGGTGTGGTGTTCCACTGTTGATTTCATTTTAGGTGTGCAGAAAATACTTACCAGCCTTTATTTAATTTTTAGGTTTTCAGAAACTAATATCATCATCATATCATCACTAATAGACACGGTATCAAAAGATTACTAAGCTCTTTACAGACATCAATACCAACTTCAATTTCATAGCAAGAAATGGCTCACTGGGATCCTGATACCCACCTGATTGATTGTATCTGTGCTGGTGATAGATGCGCACTTGGGTAAGCCATGGATTTACAGTCAGCACTTTCACTTTTTCTCCACTTCCAAATTTATCCTTCTTCCAGACTTCTCCTCGTTCTTTAGCTATCCAATATAAATGGCCTTCAAAGACATCAAGGCTGTATGGACTGCCTACTTCTCAAACAAACCAAAAAAGAGACTGTCAGCAAGCAAATCTCCAGTAGAACAGATAAAACTGCTGTCCTTCAATTTAAATACATTATTTATTGTTTTCATTTTAAAGCAATACTTCACACATGCAGTCATGTATTTATATCCTCATATGCCTGACCTCTTCACATCTCAATGCCCACACTGATTAATACTGATTAATAGTATACATAAAAAAGCAAGAGTCCAGTTTTCCACATTGTCTGCTATTTGAGTTACAAACTCCTCTCGAGGAATCTCGGGCATCACTGAGCCTGGTGTGCTATTGATTACTGTAAAAAGGAGAAAACACTATCAAGACTTAATTTTGAAAAGCTCCCAAATGTAGTCCCACTTGTGAAGCCCAAGTGCTTGTTAGCACACATCTTGGTTACTATTAATTGCATAGTGCATTCTTACCTCCATGTAGTACAATGGTTCTGTCTGTCCCATCAGGTCTCATGGATTCAATTATATTTTCTTTAGAATCACTCCAATAGATCCTATCATTGTTCAAATAATCAATAGAAAGACCAGTTGGCCAGCCCAGGTCTTCAGAGACCAAAGTTTGTCTTTGCTGTCCATCCATCCAGGCACATTCAATCTTTGGCTGCCTTCCCCAGTCAGTCCAATACATGAGTCTGAAAGGACAGAATGAGAAATGGATATGGTTAGAATTTGGTTACTGTGATTATCCTTTGATGTTTCTTGGAAAAGGTCAGAAATGGGAAAAAAGCTGTTCAGCAACCTATGTTTTGCAGACATGACTGGGAAGGTCATAGAGAGTTCACTAAACAATAAATACTGAAAGAATATTCATCAGTCACAATAAAGCTGTAGCGTCTATGTCACTTCAGGGAGCTATGCTGCTGTTCTCCAATTGAGAGAAGCACATATCACAGTATCTCATGATCTATCATTTAATCCAAGTTTTAGCAAGTCCAGCTGTTGAATGTACAAGTGCATTTACATTGCTTTTTCCCATGGAGGAGGCTATGACTGTCTTGCTTGGAGCTGGTGAACAGACATAGCCATCAATTTCCCTGTTTCAGTAGTAACACAGAAATTTGGTGGGCACATAATAAAGTAGAAAAGGGATTTTTATTTTAACCATCTGGTCTTGACACCAGCACAGGCATCCTTGTTAAACCTAATCCTTAAATGCTTTCCTATGCTCACAAACTTTGCAATGTTAGTAAAGGGAAGTTCCCGAAAACACTCACTTAGTCCTTCCTGAAAAATTTAATACTGTGGGTTTTCTAGTTTTGAATAGCATTGGAAATAATTCTGCTAAGTCCTGCCGTACTCACCCATGTTTCGGATTCACAGCAATAGCTGCTGGTTGATCCAGTTGAGAAAAAATAAGCCATTTTCTGTACCGTCCATCTAATTTTGCCACCTCTATGCGATTAGTCCCTGCATCAGTCCAGTAAAGATGCCTGAATTACATAAAACACAAAACATTCCGAATAGTTTACACTTCAAAGAGGAATTAAAAAATTAAGAAGAAACACTATCAAACTCAAACAAAATTAATATAATGATCCTGCATTGATTACTGAACTTGTATAGAATATACAGACCCTAAGTATAGGTAAGTTTAGCAAATATGATCTGTTGGCTCATTCATTTTTTCCCTCTGAAAAAGTTTCTGCAACTACCTCTGGTCCCTGTCAAATAATCCTCATTGAAGGGCTGCTGAAAACTTTCATTGTTACTTTTAAGCAGCAGAAGTGGCTACTAAGCATCTTTAGAGACTGTTTTCCAGGAGACAATGAGGTTCATTACAACTAAAATTTCATTTACCATGTAGTTTATACAGCAGCTCTGGAGATAGCCAGCTTATTAGTTCACAGCTCCTCTCTAGACTTTTGTCTTCTAATGAATAAATTGTTCCCACATCAGATGAAAATCAGATCAGCTTTTAGTCCTAATAAACAGGGTGCTCAATCTAACTCTTCCTTGAATTTTGTTTATCTTTATCATCATGCCTTTATATTTTTTTTTTACCTTAGATAATAAACAGACTCATTATTATGCACTCACTAATCACACAGTGCCTTCTGTTTGAATAAATTATCTCCTAGCTGGCCTGGGAATGTGAAAAAATACTGTAATTTCTATTTGGCAGATAAGCAGTGAGACTAAGTGTCTCAAACCATGTGTAACACTTTACATAATGTGCAGATAATGAAACATGTTTTTTTAAAATACAACTATTTCAACATTGTTCTGAAATCAGTGCAGCACTATGTTTGAAGTGCTGAAGCTTCTCACCAAGATGAAGCTGGAGCCTCACCAGGATGCTTGTGATATATATCCTGGATGCTTGCTCTCATAAACATACAAATTTGTGAACAGAATGCAGACATTCCCTTTTGCCTTCAGAGACGTTTTGTTTTCTAGGTGTCTCCAGTTTATGAAGTAAACAGCAAAATAACCTGAGGGCTAGCCCTGACCCTAATATATCTATCTCTAAACTGATGGAAGAAAATATACAATTTTTCACTTTTTCTCATCATTTTGTATCCAAAATCTGGCAAGAGCATTCAGAAGGTTGACTAATCTCTGTAACTTCTGTCCATTTGGCTTCAAAGAGAATCCTGACTACATTTCATCTACAAACATCAGATTCCTCTCAACATTGTACCACATGAACTACAGCTATGCCTGCCCACCACATCTTTTAACAGTTATACTGCAAGATGAAATGACATAGTAAACATCAGAGTCAAACTCCCAAGAGTCAGGCCCAACTTTGTCCCAGCTCTTCTCCAAGGTAGTAAACATAAGGAGTGATCTCATGATTTCTATGATTAAGTTAAAAAAAATTACCATGTTTTAGGCAAAAAAAGTCCACAGTCAGTAAAAGGGAGAAAAAGCTCTGAAACACAATTACAAAAACCTAACCATTTTCTGAGAAAAACCATCTATTCATCAGACTTCAGAGGTACTTCTGGTTTGGGATTGCTCATATAGGAATGAGCAAAGATAAAAGATTGTTTTTTATTTAGAAATTCCACTGTGGGTTGGGGAGCTTTCCTTCCAACAGCAAAGAAAGCTTATTTCCCAAGAGTACCCAAGTCATTGAAGAAGAATCCATCCGAAATGAAGGTTTGTGTATTACCACTTTACTGGTGCACAACTGATCTGCCAGTTGCACAGATTATGTGATGCAGTCAGACACATACACATCTATTAACCTGCTTTCTGGGCAAGGACAGCTTATTACATTGTTCTGAACTACCTTCAGACTAGACTTATTCAGAGACAATCCATAAGGAAGAAAGAAGTGGATTTTGCACAGCCTGATTAAATTCATAAACTGACACATTGAAGGTAAATATTTTTCTAGCTTTTCAGTGTTCTTACCTTCCAACCCAGTCAACAGCTAACCCATCAGGATTAACTATGTATTTGAGATTCAAGTCAACTTCCTTTGTTGGATTGTTCCTACTGCTGTCAAAAGTGGGGAGATAAGCACGTTTGATGGCTCCAAACTCAGAACCCTGCCCCAGAATGCTGAAGTACACAATACCTTAAAAGAGATGAGAAATGTCTAGTTAATTACATATCTGTTGAAAACTCTAATTTTTCTGAGGCTCTTGTGGGAAGTTACAGGCCCCATTTATTTATGAGTAAGGTAAGTGTAGTCTGTTCAACTAATTACATTGTGTGAGTGTGTAAATTCTAAAGTCATCCATCATATGCAAGATACACATCTAAAGTCATCTTCAGGTAGATTATCAAGAAATATATATCACATTTTTCAAGAACAGAAGATTTTAGCTCTGAAATCTTTACACATGATTTTGAGAGCAATTTAAACTCATAACCCTAAGGAGCAAGTATGGCTCCAGTACAGTGGCCCTGTGGAGATAGCAACAAAAGGGAACCTGAGGAAGAAGCAAAAATGTAAGTTAATACAGGGATCTATTGGCCATTCCTGCTTAGTATAAGGATTAGTTCTTGCAAGACTTGAGCCAGGTTTGGGAATTGCAGCAGCAAAAGGAAAAAGCAGGAGTTAATTAATAACAACCTTCTATTGCAGCATAATCTTAAAGAGCCACAATCCTACAGCTAAACTCACACTAAAATGAAAGGAAAACCAGATCAAAACACAGCTAAACTAAGTTAAAGCATTAAGAGAAACCACAGTGATGCTGGAAAATGAGTAGAGGGGAGGGGCATATTCAACAAACACGTGGCCAGTTGATCTAATTTGATTTCGCTTTCCAGTGTAAATTAAACACCCATACTGCAGAAACACATCTCTTTAAACCAACCATTGCATGGCTGAGTATTAGCATACTCACTCAGGCCTATCCCTTCAGGGTCCCAGTCATAATCCAGAGCTTGGATGCGCTCCTGGTTATCAATGTAGTCAGAGTACTGTTCTGATGAGATATTGTACCTTCGAATGCGCACATTATCTGGCAGCAGTAACAATGGAGGATTTCCTGGAAAACAATCATGAGTTTATTTTCATGTATTTTCATGTATTTCTCATTTTAGAAAAAACAGATGAAAGTCACTTTTAATTAAATCTAAATGGGATTTTCACAAATCTGTACAATTTTCACAATCTTGTGCCTGTACAAGAAGCAGAGGAAATATAGGGCCACTTCTAATGCCTCAGAGCTATTCAAACTTCATGGCTTTGCAAAATTCTTAAAAATTGAAATGCTTACCACTGAGGGTAGCATCATCCCTTTCACCATAGATCTTGTGCAGACACAATTCCTTAAAAATTCTCAAACATTACTTTGTTGGTATATCACTACATCTCAAAAACAGAATGCTACACACTATGCAGCTCCACTTTCCCCCTCAACGTACAGCAAACAATTTTGAAAGTACAAATAAATTGCCAGTCCCTTAAGCCATGACATGTCCAAGTTCTACCTTAAAGATTTGAATTCTAATGTCTCCATATTCAGATGAATGTTCTCCTTGCCACAGTTAAATTTTGGATTAGCTTAATAACATCCTATCTCTCCCTCATTTATGAGGCCTGTGAGTTTGTACTACAAAGCAGGGCAGAGTTCTGGGTATAGAACTAGAAATAGAACTTAGGTACAACAAATTTAATTGTTACCAGCTATGATTACATTATCTTCTATCACTTAGCTTTCAACACTTTGTGTGTCTAGATGCTTTCTGAATATAGCCTGTGAAAAAAGGTATCAAAGAACTGGATTTCTGACACAAGCACGAAGAGGCAGCCAGGGAGAAACTGAAGTGTAAATGTCCTTTCGCATTTCCAGCTAACACTCCACAGCAAATATTTCCTGATCTAGGCCTCTGGACGGGTAACCTGGAGACCTCATTTTCTTGTAGAATTTTTCATATTATTACAAATAATTATTAGGTTTTAAAACCTCCAGTACCGTATAGGTTTGGTCACAGGCATTCTGTTCTGAAGACTTTACTATTTGACCAGGCACACCATATTTTTATAATTTATCCCTTAAAGCTGTTGAAGTGTAACTATTTTTCTAGATACAGTACTATCTTTGTTTTTTTATATAACGCTGCTCCATCATCACTTTTATTATTTTCTTCACCTTTTGATTTTTATTATTATTGATCTGTAACTATTATTTTCTGAGTCAACTCTGCCTATACAAGGGCTGCCACACACAATAGTCACTGCACTGAGGTATGATAAAAAGCCAATGACTGATCTGAAACATTGGTCAAAATCCTTCTGTTTGTGTGCATCAGTCCATGAACAATGAATGGCAACCTGTCATCACACTGCCTTTGACTTATGCCAGTTTAATGCAACTTTTTTCTGATATGCTATTTTGTTGAAAAAATCTAAACTTCAGGAATAGGCAACATTAATTTCCTTCTGATGACAAACACAGGACAACAGGGGTTTTTTTCAGAAAATTTCAGGAGAAATGAAGGCAGGCATCCAGATCAAGGTATTATTTCTAATGTTTACCAACTGGAAGCAGAGATGAGCACTTCTAGTACTGATTATGGAATAGGTGGAGTACACAGATAGCATTATCTTACAAAGTAAGGTTTGGTTTGCATTATACTCTTATAAAAGAGAGGATTATATTCATTAAGTTGCTATACTGAACTTGCTCTTTACAAGTGGCAATCAGTCTTGCTATCAGTTAACATACCATCAGCTGCACACTGTTTCCCTTGTTGATCACCCACAGACCTGAAGCCATCTGCACAGAAACATTCATAGCTTCCTTTGGAATTCTTGCAGTCCTGGGTGCATGTTCCAAAGATCTCACACTCATTGATATCTAAACACAAGAAGAGAAAAGATTCCTAAAACTTGATTTCTGTCTTGTTTGGTCTTTAGGCATCTCAGGGGTGACCTCATTGTTCTCTACAATTCCCTGAAGGGAGGCTGTAGTGATGTGGGGGCTGGTCGCTTTTACACTGCCTGCAGTGAGAGGAACTGAGGAAATGCCCTTAAGATGAGACAGGGAGCATTCAGATTAGATATTAGAAAAAAAATTGTCACTGTTAAGGTGGTCAGGCATCAGAGTAGGCAGTGGAGTCCCCATCCCTGGAGATGCTTCAGAGGCAGCTGCATCTGGTGCTGGGTGACAGTTTTAGATTTAGGGTTACAGTGGTGGTGCTGGGTTGATGGTCGGACTGGATATTCTTTAAGGCCTCTTCCAACTTTGATGATTCTATGCTTGTCATCTTTACTCCATGAAGTGATAGGTTTTTGCCTTCCCCATATACTCGAAAAGATCAGTAACCTAATAAGTGATCCTTAAAATCAGCATCTGTTATCAAACAGAACTCCTCATCACTCATCTGCTGTTCAACATGTCTTAACTACAGATTGCCAGTATCTATATATTACTACAATCCTGCTTAACAGGTTTATTTTCAGAGATGCATTTTTGATCATGTATTTTTGTGTTAAATCAACAAGGCAAGACAAAAGATGAGGCATGACTAAAGTCAGATGCAAGAGCAAAGCTTTCTTGAAATGCTGAGGTCAAGACACATAGTCCTCAGAAACAATATCGACAGGAAGCAAAGAGAGGGGTGGTCTTGGATCATGTTCAATAAAACTACACAAATTGTCCGCAAGAGCTGGGAGAAACAAGCAGAAAGGTTCTCATCAAAACCTACTGAAACACCAACTGGGAAGGTACTATATCACATGACCACAAACCATGGCCTTTGAGTAGACTTCTCACCACATTTTATCTGCATAAAACGCTGGGCAAAAATATGGCACAACATACCTTCACTGTAGGTCTGTTTGAGAATGGAACAGAAGGTGAGTATAACCTTCATTAAGTTTGTTTTCAATAAGGAAAAAAAAAAAAAACATCAAATCTCTATCCCTCAGATGGCAAAGATATGACAAAACCTACATGCTGTCAAACAAAAACATATCTATGGCCACCAAAAGCTTAAAAGAAGTCTTAACTGGAGCCAAATTTTTATTGAATGAGGCATACATGTTAGAAAACATGATTCAGCAGCAGAACTTCTTAGGAAGCATCTGCCAAATGTATAAAAATCCTATTAGAATGGGAATATGAGTGGTCACGTTAGAATGACAAAGTGACAGGTCACTGAACATTTATCAGTGAGAAGCCATTTATGAGATTAAAAATACCTTCACAGGAGTTGCGGTTAGTTTCACTGGCCTTGTACCCTGGCCTACAGGAACAGATAAAGCCTCCTTCATTCAGATTGGTACAGTTATGTTCACAGATATTTTCTGCACAAGTTCGCTCCGTTCCAGGATCTGAAAGAAGAAAAAAGGAGAAAAAAAGAAAGAAAGCAAATTATACAATTATAACCAAAAAGTGAAGTGATAAAGGGGAGGCATAATAATTTTGGTCATGATTACAACTGAAAATAATTTTCAGTTAGATGAAGTTAGTTTGCTTTTCTTTTGTTCTAACTAAAATTAGAAGACAACGGTAATCACTGGTTAAGAGAGCGGTCAACTAAAAAGTAGTGAAAAGGGTCAGGAAAAGAGCCATAATTGTTACAGCACACCTTCTTTAACAGAAAATACATTCCACATTACCACCAATCTGTAGCAACTGCAGAATTTAAGAGATTTGACTCTAACTCCTAACTTTGCCAACATGGCTCTTTCTTATCCAGTGCTTTCTTATCAGCTGAACAAGAAATATTCTCTATTGATATCATGCATATCACAGGCCCTGCATTATTAATATCTGGAAACTGGAGAGAAGATGACATGTAGTTCATGCCAAACCTAATCTAAAGCCTACTGCAGTCAGTGCAGGTCATTGCACAGAATGCACTGCCCTTTAAAACATTCCTATAATGGAAGAACCAAGTCAGGGATAATAGTTTGTAACAGATAATGAAAATTATACACTTCTGAATGTACATATAGAATTCTATTGGTTCATATATATGCACTATACATGCATAAAACACTTGAGAACAAATGCAAATCTGTTTTATAAGCAGAGAAGATGAATAGTATGCTGATTGGAAGATCATGAGGAAAAGATACTTATGTATAGAAAAAACTTTACATTAAGCTGATCATTTCCTTTTTACATACACGTTCCAGTGCTGATTAAATTAAATTTAAACAGCTCAATTTCATGTACGTGTAGACACATAAATTCATTGTACACATACACACACAAATATTCTACTTCTATTATAGCAGGTATTTGATGTTGGGAAGGCTCCAAATATTACCATATGATCTGTATTCACATTTATCCCCAAAGAGCAGAATGCAGACATCAGAAGTTGTCTGTTTCACACTGTTGCATAGCCTTTTTATACTTCTGTATTTTCATCAAGTAATTGCATTAGGCTATATTACCTAAAGACCATTGGGATGGTAATTGAAACAGAAGAATCAGCTGCTTCAAAATGGACTACACTATAAGCTTCCAAGTTATTTGTGTTTTTCAAGTCTGCTGGATTGCAAATCACCAGTGTAGCATTTGGCACACTTTCACTTGACTCCATCACAGGCTGACAAATTGAAATTATGAACGTATGCTTATATCACCCCTCTGCAGCTGTCTATATATTGACATTAAACTTTAGGGTTTTGTTTGGGGATTTTTTGAGATTCTATGGAATACTTCTCATCTCAAAGTTCAAGTCAAAACTTTTACATTTAAATGGATGGTAGTGAATATATAATAAATAGTTAATAAAAGCTCTATGGAGGATCTGAGAGGGCTGACAGGCAACGGTCTTGTGGTCCGTAAAGGATTCTGTGGTCATTTCCATTAAAAGGAAAATAGAAGTATCTCAATATACTTTTATTTTTAACAGGGCTAGAGAAACATATCAGTGCAGAGTCTGTCCATGAATAACTCTCTATGTTGGTCTACTGCAATTATGGTTGAAATAGATGGATATTCTTGCCTCTATAATGTAACCCATTTCAAAACAAGATCAAGCCCAAGCCTTTTTATTGTGATGTATAAACACTCCAAGCCTAAAAAAGATTGTGTTCAGAGCACTGAATTTCATGGAATGATGGAATCATTTAAGTTGGAAAAGATCTTTGAGATTATCAAGTTGTACTATAAACCAAACACCGACAAGACCTACCAAGCCATGCCTCAAAGTAGCACATCTGTATGTTTTTGGAAAACATGTACAAAAGAATGAAAACAGAAGCAAATTAAAACAAAATAAACTAAAATAATGAAAGAATGAAAATGGTAAATATCATCTTTGCTAACTGAATAATCCTAGAACAGGCTTATTAAAAAACAATAAGGAAATTCACAGAGACTAATTAAAAAACAATACATCTTAGTACGCTAGTCAATAAAAAACATTCATTCCTTTCAGTTTCAGAAAATTCTACTTCAACAGCATTGTAATTTTGTATTGTATTGATATTATTACTTACTGCAGCCCATTTCATCAAAATGGTCTCCACAGTCATCGTAATTGTCACAGACATAATGTAGGGGAATGCAATTTCCATTATTGCACTTGAATTCTTCAGTTTTACAAGGTCTTGGTGTTGGCTCTCTACCTACAATCAAGAAGAGAAATATTCCTGTCACAGTTTAAACTACAAAGTACCAAAATATAGCATTGCTGATGGGGAAGATGGTGCCATCTGGTAAAACAGTAACAAGATTACTTTGGAAGTCTGTATAAAGTTAAAGCCATAATCAGTATGCAACATCCAGATTTCTACTCTCATCTCCATGAACTCAGAGAAGTCCTGCTATTTTATAAAAAGAAAAATTCTTTGTGTTAATAGCTGACTAAACTTTCTTTTAAATAGTGTAAACTTATTAATATCCTTTAATGATATACTTCATACACTTACTGCAGACCTCAAGAAATTATGGAGATATTAGTAAACTATTAACTTGTAGAATATTGGACAATAAAGCAAGCAAATAATACCATCATATTAAGCAACCAAAAATATGATTAAACTTGAAAATGTAAAGCACAGTCAGCGAGAACTATGTAAGATATCTGAAGGTAAAAACCTACTGAACATTAACAGAGCTTCTGCAGCATCTGGGCCTAAATAGCAGGACTTTTAATACATGACTAACAGTGCCACAACTTAGGAAGTATCCATTTCTTTATTTGAAAAGTCCTAGCTGCCCATCCCATCCCAATTTTACTATGCAGCTAATCTCCTTCTTCTTCCTTCTTTTAAGTGAAGTTCATAATAAGATGAACAAATGTAGCTGGTGCTCATAAGAAAGTACAGCATTGTTTTGAAAATCGTGCTCTTTACTTTTCAGAAATGTTTGCCTATCTTTGCTACTTGTACAGAGAGCTATGAATATATAGTACCAATAACCATAGTTCAAATTATTTCATAGTGAGGTCTTGTTTTCATTATTTATGGTTAACTTTGACATCCCTTTGGTATTATTAAATATTAAGCACATCAAAATTACTGAATTTGATGTTCAATTTTGTGTAAACATACAGTGTTCCTCTTTCTCGTCACTTCCATCTCCACAGTCATCCTCCTGGTTGCACAGCTCATGACTGTATATACAGCGATTGTTTTCACAGCGGAAACGGAATGGAGATTCACAAGCAATATCCACTGAAAGCACAGAGGTCAATCAGTCACACTTTGATACTTCAGGCCATTGGGTCACAAATTATTCATATCACTTTTCTCTTGGAACACTTTAATGTTTTGTATATTTCAAAAGGTGAGGAGGCATTCAGACAAAAAAATATTTTCTGCACATTTTGGTGATTGTATGTTAGGACGGTACACATTTTTTTATTAGAAGACAATACTTCATCTTACAATTCATTTTCTAATTCATCACTTATATGTAGAGATTAAGCATATTGTTTATTTTAATTCCTCTCTCTTACAGCAAAGATGAAGTTCTTCATCAGAGTCATCTCCACAATCATTATCCCCATCACATTTCCAGTATGGCTGAATGCAGACATGGTTTTTGCATTCAAACAGCATAGGTGGACAGTATGTACCATTAGGATACCGTGTTGCTGAAAAAAAAGAAAATTATGACATTTCCATTTACAATAAAAATCTTATGTTTTCACGAAAAACACTCAGTTCAGCACCATATTATTTTTAAAAACATTTCTCTCCATAATAGGAGATGCTATATGAGGTGCTTCAAAGATGTACAGCAACAACAGGCTGCAAGGACTGAAAACTTCTTCGTAGCTACAAGTAATTAATTAAGGTTTAAATGAATAGTGAAACATCTTACATTAGACAAGCCTCTGAAAATAAACAAATTAATTTAACAAATGTGACTTGAATTTGTTACTGACAAATCTAGTTCAATAAAAAAGATAGTTAACCTCAGTGGCACCAAACATGAATGATTGAAGAAGCACATAAGATACATAATTCCAAAAAGACTCATGTTTATATACCAAAAACTCCCCTCTCATATTCTGTAAAAGCTGTGAAAGAAACTGATCTAAACTAAAGAAAAACCAAAAAAAATTATTCTACCAATCTGTATAAATAAACCATACCCTTGCCCGTTCAATGACTTCTCATACATTTTATCCTCCATTTAAAAACAGTCAAAAGTTTATAACTCAGGTTCTGAAAGACAACTGCTGTGATGTTCCTTGCAGGATGTGGTTACCATCAGAAAAATAAAGATGGCACTGTGCAGGTGCCCTTTCTTATGTAAAGCAGAGGTGTTAAAATAAAGTACATGGGAAAGATGTATAGAACTTCCCTGATACCAACATGAAGAGAAAGGACTTCTCCCAGTACTGAAGCCCAAAATCATGGAAGCATATAAGTCAGAACCAACACATCAGTATCACACAAAAAGCTGATGTCAGTCAATCCAGATGGAACACAGAGGGAATATTTTCATTCCAACTGGGAACAATACTTTCTAGGTAAACAGCTGCAGCTGTAGACCCAGGCAAGCTACAGATATTTTTTTCACAGTAGATGAATATGCCAAAGAAAAACAGAAGTGGAAAAGTATTTTATTTCTTTGGGTTCACTGATACTTTAGGACACTTCACACCACTTTGAGTATTATAAAAAAAAATCCCATTACAAAACCTTATTAGAATTTAGTACAACTGAAACAGTTTGGATCTTGCAGTGTTCATGGGATAGTGAAAAATTTCAGTTCAATCACATGTGTATCTTCTCCTGGTCTTGGTAAACATATTCATTTCCTACCAATAATAATGAGTTTACAATCACTGTAAGAGATGGTAACCCATTATTATATTAAAAACCTGATTCAAAACATTATGATTATCCTGAATTTTTACTAACATCACTGAGCATTGCAAAATTCTATATCTCTAGGGAGTCATCTCACTTAAAAATAGTCAAAAGTGCAAATCTTTCTGAAAGTGAGCACAATGAGCACCAATTGCAAATCTTATAACTCACGGCAAGTTGCTTCATCAGAGAAATCAAGGCAGTCTGCATTTCCATCACATCTGAAGCGCTCTGCAACACAGTGTCCACTATTGCACTGGAAATAACCTGGGTGGCAGGTTCTCAGCTCTGAAAAAAATCATAGTCACTGTTGAAATGCCTTCTTGTTCAAAAAGATAAACTTTTTATGTTTTGAGAACAATCTTCTGAAAAACACTGAAAAATCCCAGACTACTAAAACTGAGGCATTCTCCACCTTTGGTGGAGTAATTAAAGTGACAGGGTAAACATTACTTCTTTAAAGATATTTCCCATAAAAGATCCTTTTGCAGAACAATTTAACACATTAGAAGCAACAGTATGAATATGTAAGAGATAGCATACAGATAACACACACCACAGTCACGTTCATCTGAATTGTCTTCACAGTCGTCATCATGGTCGCAGATCCACCGGGAAGGAATGCAGCGCAGATTGTCACAACGGTATTCACTTTCTGTGCACTCACGAGGACCTTCATATAAAATTGATGTACAAATAGGAAAAATTTCCCAGATGTAGAGTTAAACATCCACACAAGTCTCATTGAACTAGACCAAAGTAATGTGGGCAGATAATAAGGTAAGATCTTTAAAATTAAATTATGTTAAAATATCATTGCCCCCAAGTACTCCTTAAACATGGTAGATATTCTATGTCCCTCTTGATGCAGGAAAAAGGACAGTCATTGCAGACTTTATTTCAACACAGAATTATACAGAAGCTTTTAATTCAAATCAGAAAAACAAAGATGCACTATCATTGTGTAAGAAACTATACATTTGCACACAGGACAAAATTCAAATGTCATTTCTTAGTGGAAAACAGGAATTTGTTTGACTTATTTGTTTGAATTATTGTGATAACTGGATTGATCAGTGTTTGTATGTAACCAGAATGCATCTTTGTGATATCTGTGTGGTATTTCAGCAAATAAAAGACAGACTACCACATAAAACAAAGAATGGCTGCATTTGAGAGCTGTCTGCCTTGTTCTCATAAGAAATAGAAAGATATTTAAGTCAAAAGGGGGACTGTATAATTACAAACAAAACAAGAACTCACTGCAGTTGTGCTCATCAGAGTTATCTCCACAGTCATCATCTCCGTCACACTTCCAGCGCAGCGGGATACATCGATGATTGTCGCAACGGAAATCTCCAAAAGGATTGCAAGTCATCTCCTCTGCAGGGTAGACAGTTTGCCAACAAAACAGCAAACATCCATCAGCATAGTCTTTGCCCAGGTTAATGAACACTTTCAGAAAATCTGGGTTTGCAAATTGGAGAAACACTTTAGACACAAAGTCACGTTGAAATGGCCTTCTCCAAACTTACCACAGCCTTGTTCATCACTGTTGTCTCTACAGTCATCATTCCCGTTGCACACTGCCCACAATGGCACACAACGGTAGTTGGTTCTACAGCTGAATTGTGTGTGATTGTCACATCGATAAGCAGGTCCCACTGAAAGAGGCAATTGCCAAAATTAATTGTGTTACTTAGCCTTTAACTGTTCTCCTTGCTATTCTGCCTCTCCTAACCTTTTATAACGTACAGTCAATTATTTTAACTAAAAAGAGCTATCTGCTAATTTCAGTGCTGTAAAAGAAAAAGCATTAAATGTATCTGATTTTACTGTCTTTTCCAATCTATGCTGCTTGTATTCTGCATATGCTACAAACCCATCACAGGATCAAATCACACTCATTGTGTTTTTCGCTAAACTACTCAGAGCTGGATACACTGCCAATAGCCCCAAATGTGGGAGCCAGAGGAGGCAGCTTGTCCTCAGATGGCAAAACTTGGTCACAAGTTCTTGAAGATACCCACTGGTTCAGAGACACATGCTAGAGCATATAGGAAAATCTTAGCATCAAGAAAGTCAGGGTGAGATGCTGCCAGATTCTGATAATCTGGCCAGCAAAAATAAGGTTTCTCCCCATTAACAACAAGTAAATAGTAAACTATCATATAGGCTCTACATTTCCTAACATTGTTTACTACACAAATGCAATTAGCTCGCAGAAAACACTCCTTTTCAATAAATTTTCAATCTCAGGAAAATTGAGTTATGTGGTTCCCTCTGCTTTTAGTGCACTTTCAGGTAGGCATTTTACTACAGCTGTGTGCTTACTGCATTCGTGGAATGGCTCATCAGAGTTATCACCACAATCATCATCCACATCACACTTCCAGGACTGCGGGATGCAGCGGCCATTGTCACATTTAAATTGGCCTGGGGGACAAGTTCTACTGGCACAGTGAGCACTATCTTCATCCGAGTTGTCACCACAGTCATCCTCTCTATCACACTGCCAGGCTTCTGGGATACATCGTTTGTTGGCACACTGCCACTGATGAGTTTCACACTGGTGATTAGCTAAAAGAATATAGATCAGCTGTTAGGATACTGGAACTTAAAGAAATGATCTGCTGCTGTTACATCAATTGAGCCCTTATGTTTACATCAACTGTTAAAAACAAAGCCAGAAAGAAATTTAAAATGCCTCAAATACTTTCCCAGTTAAAGCAGTTAAGGTACACATTTCTAACATCACGTGTCACATTTTCCCCATGTATCTTCAGACAAGCTCACTAAGGCTCTACAATTTTCTAGAAGCAAGACATGTACTACCTTCTCCTAAAGCAGAAGGAAGTAAACCCAGCATTCAACATGATTGAGGCAGGGTCTCCCACCCTACAGAAGAGCTAAGTGCATTTTGGCTCTGGCCATGCTATCAGCTTAGATGTGTATTATCTGATGAGCCTGTTTCTTTATGAATGAACATGACAGAAAACACAGCAGAAGACCATGCTAATATCAGCTGTACAATCTACAAAAATATAGCTTCTATTCCCAAGGGCAAAGCACTGGAAGGTGGCATCAGCAGCGCTGGCAAACTGGGTAGCTCTGAAAACAGAGGTCAACACTTATCTCTGCTTCCAGAATTTCTTGCTGTACTCCACTCTACTACTTTCTTTTACATACACTGCCAAACTGTTCAAGAGAAAACAGTGTATTATAATTTCCATTGATGTTCTACACCAAAGGATTCTGTTCCCACGCACGAGATAACGAGTAAAAGGAATTACCTAGACCTAAACTGATTTTTATTGTACCCAGTATGTTTCTTTACACAGCTGCCATATTTCTACTTTTAAATTCCCATCGCACACTTAAGATCATAGCTATTTGAAACTCAGTTAAAATTGACATTTCATTTAATTTTCTCATTGTTAGAACCACGTTGTAATGGAAGGCAATAAAACTATCAGTTATATAACCATACTTCTTTCCCTTTTGCTTTTTATTACTTGCTTGTAACTGCCAGAATTACATTATTTACGAAAAAGAGGACTAAGGATACGCTTTTTAAATTAGACATAAACATGTGGAATAGCATAGGCTTTTAAGGAGATAACACTATTCCACAAGCATAATTATGCTGCATTTCTAGAAGACAGCTATCACACACCACTCTCTAAAACAAATCTTCCCACATGAACTGGATTTTGTGCAATGCAGAGGATGTAATAATTTTGTCCCATCACACAAAGTAGAATAGAGGGAAAATCAGCACACCTGTTAGACTGACTTGGGCATTAGGCAGCCTTAGATTCTTCATAATCACCATGGCTTTACTCAGAGCAAACCAAAGTGAGTCCTGTTTATATTTTATATGTCAGATGGTAATTTACCTCAGTGTAAATATGTCTTGAAGGTATAGAAACGGTTTATGTTTTGGTACAGTACATTTTTGCTGTCCTTTACCTTGCTTGTACTGAGGTGAATTGCTCCAGCAGGTGCAAGACCAGAAAAGACTGCATCTATGTATCTCACCTTTTCATCTTTGAAAAAGGGATAGTGATTATGAAATTTTTATGTTGATTACATGTTTTATACTGGCAAAACACTTTGATTTATTTTTTGGAACATACCACAAAGTACAGGATCTTCATCTGATCTGTCATGGCAATCCGGCTGGGTATTGCACAAGAAATGTGAACTTGTGCAGTTCCCATCATTACACTGGAACTGCCCCACAGGACAGTACCGGTGGGGACAGGTTGGGGGCTCATCAGAGCCATCTCGACAGTCCCTTTGTCCATCACATTTCCACCAGATGGGAATACACCTACAATGAGAAAACAGTGCATTCTTTGTTGAGGATGTGGTTATACAGATGTACAACCATTCTTTTACAGCACAGAAGACAGGCTTGTCTTAGTGTCATGTCTTGAAACATCCAAAACATCTTGAATTTTATGTCTTCTATTTCATATGTCAAATGCTAATAAAATATGCAAGAATACTGTCACCAGAAACAGATGATAAACAGACTATATTGGTGGACCTCTAGAAGGAAGTTCATAGAAAATAATAAAAATTTAATTTTTATGTTTATTTGTAGTAACACCTGCTGATATTTTTTAAATCAATCTCCAACTGGATTTTTAATGAGGTAATATTTCAATAATCCACCCAAACTTCAGCACAATAATTTCACTAGGGGTTATCATTATAACACTGCTTCAAAAGCAACCCAATAAGCACTTCTGCCTCATAGGTTCCAGGGTGATACATCAGTACAAGAGCTCTTATATCACCATTCCTCTCCCTCCACTCCTACCTCAGCAAAAGGGGTTAGAAATGTGCCCTTGCATCAGCTAAATGGCTTTCCTGGGCCATTAGCAGACAGCATATATTTGGGAGAAACAGATACCTTGTAAAATATGTTTAAAAAAATAAAAGCTTCCTGGTTTAAGAATTCAACATGAAATGGTTTCTGAAGGTACATGTTTCTAACAACCCAAACTCTGCTGCATTAGCAATTTCTGTAACAGAAAGAAAGCAAAAAATTATTACTTAAGGAACTAGCCTAGAAGTACTTTTCCAAAATGAAAGCCTGTCTTTCTGTCTTTTCCTGGTTTTCTCTCTGCAAGCATGTCACAAATTCATAATGAGAACAGAAGGAATCCCTAATTTCCTTCCCTTTTGAACAGACCGAACTGCAAAATATATCCTTAAAAACACATGGAAAAAGTGATGGTGAGCAGTGGACTTACCTCTCAGTGTCTGCACAGAGAAACTGGGTGCTAGAGCACATTGGAAGGCAATGGGCTGTATTGCCAAACTGTATGATCATGAAGTTATCAGGACATTCACAGGAAAAACCCTGTCCACCAGCTTTTATTAGGCACAGATGGGAACAACCACCATTATTGGTGCCACAAGGATTATTAACTGGCAAAACAGAAGAATAAATATTACCATACTTTGTAAATTCCAGAACACAAAGGTTTCAATCTATGATAGATTCCTCTAAAACTGTTTTGAAACCTTAAATATAAGAGGCTGAAAACCAAAACCTAGATAAGCAGGCATTTCATGAGAGAAATATGTCATTTCATATACATGAAATCTATGCTATTAAGCCATGATGTTTTAGAAGCTAATTTAAAATTATGCATTACCAGTCATTACTTTTCAAAGAAAGGGCAATTTATAAAAGTAAAGTAGATGCCTACATTTACTCTGTGCATTTTATTTCTCTCAACAAAGGCAAAAGCTGAGTGTACTCGGGATCCTTTACAACTAGTCCCCAAATACCAGCTGACCTCTAAATGCAAATCTAATTCACTTTTCTCACCAAATGGTTGTCTGTATGGATGATAAACATGGATGTCAAATGGTCTGTGTGTGGTATTCACAAGAACAGTCCTTTCTGATCCATCATATTTATTTCCTTTTTCAACTGTCCTTGTGTTCCAGTCAGTCCAATATATCGTGTCTTCAAAAATTGTTATTGCAAATGGATGAGGTAGAGTCCCATCATACACTGTGTGACGATGATGTCCATCCAGGTCAGAGTACCTCCACAAAGAAAAATTCGTGCAAAACATTCAGATAAATGCTAAAACTTCTTTCCATCTTTTCACATATTATGTAGGCTTATGGTCTTTCATTTATGGTGGCCAGAAACATGCAATGTAGAATTGCAGCATCTTTAGGCCCTAAAAACAGATCACCATCCTTAGCGAATTCATTTTAGTAGATGGAGGAAAGTAAAACAGGCTATTTCAGGGAAATAAATGGAATAGAGTAACATCCACTGAAATGTATAGTCTTCCCACAGAAGCACATTAGCTACAACAATGAAATTTTGCACATTTATTGCCTTAACAACAAGCTATTTTTGTCACAAAAGACACTAGCTTGCCAAGATGATTCGAACTGCTATTAATGAAACACTGAAGACAATAAGAGGTTTACTATATTCTGAAATTTTACATGTCTTTCTGATTTAGAGCTTCCTTTGCTGAGCTATCTTTGGTATTTTTACTATCACCTTGCTATATGCGGAAATTATGAAATACAAGAGAGGAGAGAGAGAAACATACGGATAATTAACATATATTTTATGAAATATATCTTTAATACTTTATCATAGAAAAGGCTGACAGAAGAATTAGTGTAGAAAAGAATAGAAGTAAATACCAATATAAATTTAAATATGCATGTAATTATGAATACAAATATGAACAATAATATAAATACAAATTATTGGTTTCAAAGTCTTTCAGTATCACGTATTTCAAAATCATTGAAATGTTAGATAACTATTACTCATTTTTACTGCTATTTAGGTGGGAATTTTCTAGTACTAGAAGTAATGTATAGATTTTTCTTGATTGACAAAAGAACCCCATTTGCCAACCGGAAATTCCATATCATACTTATGGACATTCAGACACCTTCCAAAGGCTTGTGTACTTATTAGCAACTTACTGTAATTAGTTTAGGTACAGCTCAATTCTTATTCTAGAAGCAGAAATAAGAGAATCAAAAACTAGGAATTTTATAGTCAATTTTGCTTTGGTTCATGTTATGTAACTAAATATAGAGAAGTTGCATATTTTACTACAGTGTGAACCTTTTCACTGTAATTTTTGGACAATTTTCAGTGAATGTAGCAACTTGGTTACTGTGTCATCTAATGATCCATATAATCTACTACTCCAAACATTTTGACTCCAGTTTTCTATGGAGCCAGTGGGCAAGAAGCACTTGCTTTTTAGAGCACCTATAAATTCTCCTACCACAATCTGACATGAGCAATCCTTCAATTGGTTTAATATTTTCTGTGTACATACTCAATATAATTTAGATGGGCATCTGTCCAGTAGAGCTTGTCATTGGTGTAGTCTATGGTAAGTCCATTGGGCCACTCTAACTTGGTAGAGATGATCACCATCTTCTCCTTGCCATCCATGCCGGCTCGTCCAATATAGGCTCGATCTGCCCAGTCTGTCCAGTAAATCTGTCTGTTCAAATGAATACTTAGAGTTAGGATTGTTGAAGCCAAGCCTCAAATAAACTATTTCCTGCCACAGAACTAAAGCAGAGACTGAGGAAGAGGAAAGCTAATATATTTCTTAGTTTAACTGCTACAGAAGACAATTGTGCAATCTCAATTGAATTCAGTCAGCCCCAACATGTACCAAACCATACACACTTCTATCAACCTTTTTAGCCTTGCAATCAGAACTTTCTAGTCCATATGTGTTGTGGCCGGTGGATGGCCGGGGAGCCCTGCAACTGCTCCAAAACATCTTCTGAGAAAGCTGCTCTGGGCAGAGCAAGGGGCTACTGTAACCACACTCACACAGACACCACAACTGGGCCTGCAAATAAAGGCAGGAGGGGTCTCCTGTATAGAGCTCCAGCGAGGTTTATCGTACCCTCACGCCAAAGGAGTCCAGGTTCAGATGAGACCCACACCAAAGGGAGCCAGGGACAAAAGATGAGATATAGTATAGAGTCTCAGGTTAAGCAGGGTCAGGGGCCAACACTCAGGGGACAGAAGGGGTGTCCAAGGGCAGGGCAAAGGGCAGTGACCTATAGGAACTGGGGCTAATTTCCCAGTGCAGCAGGGTACCAGGGGAAAAGTCTCCTGTGTAACTCTAAGCTATAGGGAGATTACAAAACACATGGCAAATTTTTCCAAGGCTCCAGAATCTCCACACATACGGAATCAAATTCCATTTTCAATGGTAGCTGACAGACATGCATATAGACCCACAAACAGGCAAGCTACTACATTCCCTAAGCTGCAACTAACACCACATGAATTTAAATGCAAGCAGCTCAAATTTACTTTAGATTTTCAGGATAGTGCATGATTTTCAAAAAAAAAGGAAAAGTTGACTCTTGAAAGGTCATACCCATATTTTGGATGAACAACAATTGCTCTGGGATACTGAAAGCAGAAAGTATTGTTGGCATCCACACACCGATCCACCAGTTTTTTCCGGAATCTTCCATCAAGTTCAGAGACATAGAGACAATCTCGGTAGGCATCTACCCAGTACAATTTTCTGAAATATTTTAGAGTTAATTTATTAAATATTATTTATTTCCACTTATTTTGCTTCACAGCACCTTTTATGCTTTTTTCTCATAGAAGTAATATATCCACTGTGAACAAAAACATACTTCATTGACATCTCTTCTGTACCATGCTCCAGGCTGCCCTTCTCACTTCTGTTTTTCTTGTAACCGTAATCAGTGGTGCCAAATTCAAATTGCAGGTGCCCAGTTGAATAATAATATGCCAGTTCCCTAAAAATCCCTAAACCCCTCTTCCCTTTCTGCCCTACCAACAATGGCCAGGAGCAGAAAAACAGACATGCAGAGCAATGGACTGTGACCAGGGCTGTAAGGCAGAGAATTTGCAACTGTTCCATGCTGCCACTTTTGCACTCATCAAATTGGTAGAAAAGTCCTAAGTAGTTTGACACTCTAATTTAAACTTCACCTAGAATTTTCTAACACTTCTATTATTTTGCCTGGGAATTACACACAGCTGTAAGCAAAGAAATCATACAAGCAGAAGGAATGATTTTTTAAAAGCCTGCATCAAAACAAAGCATTGAATTCAATTAGAACTGCAGCAGGATACTTCGAAATTCTCTGCAGAGCTGGTCAGCTCCAGCCTCCACAGTGTCATTCCAGAAATAGCCTGACAGACATAATTCTGCCTACACCACCCTAAGTAGTTCCATTCCCACCAGGGAGGAGGAGAAAATAATCTTCTTCAACCTGCATCTCATGACATCCTTTAATCCTCTCTCTGCACTGAAAACAAGCAGAAAAATTCAACCGTTGTACTGTCCTTCAGCCTGCCTGGAACACTTAAACAAAAACTGACTGAAGACATAACTAATAGTAGCTGAAATTCAAAATTCAAAAGCTGCATTAGAAATGAAGCAGTAGAACCAGTTCAGCTAAAATTTGCCTTTTGCTTCATCACCTCTCTATGAATCATAAAGGATTTGGGGCTGTTGACAACATGAATTATCATTAGGTTTAGAGACAAAATGGCTTAAAAATAAAAACAATTATATATACATATTCATTTAAACACTCTCATATAAGTTCCAAATGTGAATTTTTGAACAATTCTTATTGGTTTACAGTCTGATCCATGTTATTTAAACTTTTCATACTTATATTACTGCACTTGGAAAGCAAGATGAAACACAGCAAGACCCCCATTGAGTGGCCACCACATAACGACAGAGGTTCTGTGGCAGTAAATCAGACTACTTTTTGAAACACAGCAGGCAATTAAAAATTTACCATAATGAGATGTGCTTTCCAATTACCTCACCTATACACTGGCCTCCTGCCAGAAAATTATGTAGATTATGTTGTGTTTGAGTGTGTCAGTTAAAGGAGCATTTTTCAAGAGCAAAGACATATGCTCTTCACATTGGTACAGGAGCCAAATTTCATTAAGGCTTACTATTACTTACTTCCTGGGATCTAGTCACCTGTTACAATATTTTGTTTATGCAGAGTTAAACCTGCGTGCCAATCCCAACAACTGCTAGCAAACAACTGATGGGAGAGCAAGTCTGACAAAACCTCAGCATACTACATATGAGAGTAATTTAAGTGTTATGTACTAGATGCTGATAAACAATTTCAGAGTAGTTGTATAACACTGCATCCACAACCCAAACTGTTCCAGTACATTTCATATGGAGTGGGGAAAGACTCCTAAGATTAACTTATCATTTCTTCAGCAGCCCAGAAACATAAAAAATGTATTTTCTTACCTGCCAACCCAGTCAACAGCGATACCTTCCCCGTTGGGCACATCATCACTTATCACTGCCTCCTTATTTGTTCCATTTAGGAACATTCGTTCAATGACATTTCTCCCCACATCAATCCAGTATAACCTCTTTTCCACCCTGTCAAAGTCCAGTGCCACCACATTTCTCAGTCCTTGCAAAATGAGAGAGTAAGACTGGCCATCTGCTGTGAGATTTCTCAGATAGTAACGGTTGCTAAAAATAAGGTATGGGGAGATATTACTATTTTGCCGGCAACTTTTTCCATCAGGCTCCCGGATATAGCCTGGGGCACACTTACAGATGTAGGAGCCAGCTGTGTTCTCACAAATCTGGCTACATACTGATGGAGTTTCATTGCACTCATCAATATCATCACAAGTCCGTTTATCAGACATAAGTTTGTATCCAGGATGACAAGAACAGTAGAAACTTGTCTGTGTGTCTGTACAGTCATGATCACATCCACTGATTGAAGGATCAATGCATTCATTTACACCTGGGGAAGGAAAGGAGTTCTATTCAAGGAGCCAGCTAGAAGAGTAATAGTGCAGTCACTTCCCAATGCACTCTGTCTCTCTCTCCTTGCTGCCCCCTGAAAATGTTGAATGTGGATGTGGGCTGCTGTAATAAAGGAAAAAGAAAACAGCATAATCTAATATAAAATTATTCTACCACCTCTGAAGTCTGCCACAAAACACCGAGTGCAAAGTATGGACTACAGCATATTTTGGATATGCAAGAGCATGCATAACAATGAATGAAACACATTTTGTTTATATCATTAGCTCATTGTCATAGTCAGTTAAAAACAGCACATAATAAGTATGACTTAATTAAAGCAAAATAATTTAAAATCTACATTTCTTATAATTTTAATTTCTGAGGAACAGATGTGAAATAAATACAATTGTAATTAAGGAACTGCCTTATGAGTATTTTTTTAAAGTGGACTAAGATTTTTAAATTAGACAGTACAAATAAATCTATACATACCACATCCTTTTTCATCACTGTTATCTAAGCAATCATCCAACCGATTGCAGACTTTAACCAGCTCAATGCAGTTTCCATTGTCACATTTAAAATGATGGGGAGAGCAGGTCGCTTCTGGTGTACTACAGAGATGTTCCAGCTCATCAGATTCATCACCACAGTCATTATCCCCGTCACAGATGTAGGCTTTGGAAATGCAGCGCCCATTCTGACAAGTAAACTGGTGCTGTTGACATGGTTCATAGACACATCCTCTCTCATCACTGCTGTCACCACAGTCATTCCGCCTATCACACCTGAAGAAGAACGAACACTCTCTTCAAATATAAGAAGGCAATCACTGTCTCCAGAGCAGATGGATAGATACACTCTCCCAATTTCCAAAGGTCAATATTTTTGACTCCAATAGAAGAAACTTTCAGAAACTGGGGTCATATTATGTAGTCTGTTCCTGTGAGTCCTGCTTATATTCCCTGTGTAGATTACAGGCTGGATAGAACAACCCCAGGAGAGGTTACTAGTGACAATAAGAAGGATTAGAGTTAATGGTGAGCATGGGAATATTAACAGAAAATTTTAGAGCATTTTAAAGTTAATGCTCAAATGCAGAGTAGATAAATAGTTACATTACAATATATAGATCTAATTACAAATAAATGGTGCAGAAAAAAAAGGTTGAATTAGCTTCTTCACAATTTGCAATTTTGAGAATTTCTATAGCTGCTTGGGTAGTTACAAACCTGTATGTGTTACGGATACACAAGCCATTATTACAGGTAAACTCATTTTCTGTGCAAGATCTTCGTGTGCAGTTCTGGTGTTCATCAAGAGCATCACTGCAGTCAGCATCACCATCACAGATCCATGCCCGAGGAATGCACCTCCTGAGTGGGGGTCGATTGTTGGCACAAGTGAACTCTGCTGCAGTGCAGTTGCGGTTTGCTGAAGGAAAAGCACACTCACTAATCAAGTTATACTCTGTATATGTGACACCCTCCTCCACTACCCACACAAACAGCCTGGATATCCACCCTTAATCCACAGTAGAGCCATGCCCTGCTGCACATGCAGATATAGATACCACTGTACCTTCTTATGTACAAAACTGCACATTGCTCTTCATGGGGGCTGACTGGGAGCCAAAGCATTCCTCAGGCAATGCTGACACATGCAGAAATCTGCATCTTACTGGATTCTCAAATAAGCTTTTTCAGCCAAATTTGCTGGGAGCTGAACAGCCTCTATTCCTCTATTCTATTTTGTTCAAGGTATTCTGTGCTACAGAGACCAGGCAGAGGTAGCAATATATGGTTAATAAGGGCAAGAACTACAAGTATAACCAGCTGTTTTCAAAAGAATCAAGAACTAGGACCAGGCTTGGTGTACCTCCTTCCCTTTTTTCAACTCCTGAACAGACAGGCTTATTTTGTTCACTAGTTTTTAAAGATATTAAGCCACAAATATGTGGCTATTACGATGTACAAGGTGAAGTGTATGATCAGCAGGGAGCATCTCCACTGAAGCTGCTCTAGCTGCCCAGATCATACACACAACCCAGGTTAATTACATTTCCATTTCAACTCAACAAGTCAAGGAAGAATAATTGCAGAATGAAAACCATGGTTTGGTTTTTTACCAGTAAGACATTCAATTTCAATTCAATATCATGAAAATGAAGGTAGAGGAAAATTGTATCTCATGCTCAATGTGCACATTTATAGGGTAGAAAAATTGGCAGTGGGTGAGAGTTTGGGGGTCAGTTGTTTTCTACAAAATACTTGCAGGACAAAGTGCAGTATCTACTTGCATTAACGACCTACCACAATTATGTCTCTGATCCTCATCACTCATATCCCCACAGTCATTATCACCATCACAGATCCACGTTGCTGGGATACATCTGCCATCATCACATCTGAACTGGTCGCTCGAACAAGTCCGCATTTGGGGCACTTAAAAATGAACACAATCACTGTGCTTGGTAAACTAACCTGTACTGACATAAAATCTCGAGAGGACTGTATTTCAGGGAGAAGCTTATGACAATGAAATGCAAAATCGAAGCTTAATTGTAAAACAGTTAATGTATAAGATGCAAAACATTTTCTTAAGCTAAAGGTGAAACTCCACTAATGTACAAAGTGAGCTACCAGCCCTGCTGAAACCATAGAAGAATCTTGCCTTGTGTAATTCTTACTTTTACAGTGAGAATAATAACTATGTTATAATATCAGTTGTCAGTGACGTCTGTTAATTCCTTCTCTTCTTCCCTGGAGATCATTGTCCTCTCTTTCACCTCCTATCCTACTCCTCTGCTTATTCTTATCAGTTTCTATTGTACATACAGCATTTACTCACTGTAACACTATGGTACCCATATACTGTGTCAACACTGTTCACGTCTGCATCCTACATTCCCTTTTTCCCCAAATGTAATGCTGCAATGCACACTTTCTGTACAGCATGATATCTGCTTTTACATACAGATAATTTTTGCCATCTGATTCACTGCCATCATAGTCTTACAGAGGTAGGAGGTTATACGTTAAGAGTAATCACACTACAAGCAATCAGTTGTTGCAACTAAAACCTTCATATTCCATATGTAGCTTTAAGTATTTAAAACTCAAATTACTCTGTGACTCATATTAGAAACAGTGAATAAAACCCAGAAGATACTTATTTTCCATCTAGCCTGGATTAAAACTGCTGCCTAGAAGACAAACTACTGATTTGCCATAACCCATCACATTGTATCTTCTGAGTGCAGACTTACCACAAGAGGCAGGTTCATCAGAGCCATCAGCACAGTCTATTCCTTGATCACAGTACCAATGAGCAGGAATACAACGTCCCGATGTACAACGAAACTCACTATTTGTGCAAGTCAGAGAGACTGAAAGAAAAAACCTATGCATGACTCCTTTTTTTTCCTGCTACCTTTACAGCTTGTTTTAAGTTGCTTTTGAGTCCATGTTATGCAAAATAATTACAGTTCCCAAAAAAGAAAGAGAAAAAATTATGCTAGGAAGGATGTCTTTTCTCAGCCTCTCTGGAAAGAGTTCATGATACAAATTAGCTTGATATTTGTATGCAAAAAAATGAGCTTGATTTTGTCCCTGAGCATAGGCATCAGCTAGTAAGTAGACAGAATTTCCCCTGGAAATAGGATTGCATGGAGCAACTGTACATATGTTCTACATTTATACTTGAGGTTTGTGCATAGGAAAATAACCACATTCCAGTATATTCATTTCTCCAGTGCTCAAACAAGGCTTAAGAGACTCAGTGCTTTACAGGAAATCAAAATATGCACTAAGGAAGTAATATCTCATGGTAGCGAATTTTCCTCCTACCAATTTTACTTCACTTGCTGGTAGGAACCTGTTCTTAATGGCAGTGAAGAACAAACCAAAACACTGAGTAGTTCCAGCTCAGCATGCTGCAAGTGAACTCTCTGCACTTCAGTTGAGCCCCTTGATCCTAGCATGTATAGGAAGCTTTGACAATTTCTTCAGTAGTTACCAATACTTTCCTGAACCCTCTGATGGTTTCAAAATACCAGAAGGATTCAGTCTGGCCTTTTAACTTGCACTTCCCTGTGCCTTTAATGATGGAAATCAAAGACAGTTCACTATTGCTCATTAACATCTTGGTGTTTCTTTCATCCCTCATTCTCTCTCCCTCTTCCTTGCCCTTCACCACTTCTCAATTTAAGTAATTCAGCAGGGACATAAACAGTAGAAGGGACAAAGCACTCCTTTGATGAGCAGTACAAGGCTCACTATAGCCACATATTCTTGACACATTGATGTCCATAGATAAAAGTGGCCACATTCTGGCTACAAAAATAGAACTCATATTTTAGAAAAAGTTAGTTCAAGGCACACACCTTTAGAAAAAATAGTGATAATAGCAAAATTAATCTACTCAGGCAATATTAAAATTAAATCACAACCTGAAAATATCCATTATGCTTTATAAATTGAACCATAATATTTTATATGGGAAAAGTACTACTTAACTTATACCTAATAAAAATGTCCTAGCAAAGTTAATCTGGTTTGTAATTAAGGCTGATTGAAAACTAGGCATTTCCATATCTTAACTGGAAGCTACAATGAATAATGAATCTCATGCTAAAGCATACATATCCACGTGAAAGAGCCAAAAGAAATTTGAGACCATAGGCAAAGTCATTCAGTTAGAAGGAAAAATATTCTAATGTAAAGTTAATGAAAAAGACAGCTCTCTATAATACTAAAGTGCCAAACACCTTTAAAACAAAAAAATACTGACCAAAATAAGCAAAAGGAACAATCCTTAAATGTTATATTAAAACACTGAAAAAAAGTACCATTTTTTTATTAGATAAAAGCACTATTTAGATAACAAGGAGCTAATAGTACCATGCATATATAACTTCAGTATTACAAAAGTAGATGTTTCGAGAACAGTTGGAGTTACATTCAAAAAAGAATTAATTATTAAAAAGAAATATTGAAAGAAAAGAGCAGTGGAATAAATTACAGAAGTATCAGGGAAGTAACAAACTGTTTTAACTCCCTTAGCTTACCACAGTGAGTAGGACTCTCATCACTCATATCTCCACAGTCATTATCACCATCACATAAATACGTTCGAGGAATGCAAATATTTGTGCTTTGGCATTTTGTAAAACCGGACTGGCACGTACGCTCCGCTTTAAGGAAGGAGGAAAAAAGCAAAAGTGCTTTAGAGCTGTTGTAAATACTGTAATGCTGTTATTTTCATGACCTGCAAAAGTAGCCAATATTGAACTAATCACAGTTTATGTTTTAAAGAAAATAGACATAACTGATGACTTTTATAAGGCATGTATTTTTTAACTGCTGTTATGGGATCACAATATACATTCCTGATTATTAAATAGAGCATAATTAATATTGCATGATACAAAGTAAAAAGCCATTGTCAAATTCCAGGATAATCCTGCAAAAATATAAGCCCTGAACCCAAGTTATCTGAAATAACCTTTTTGAAATCCATGGGATTACTCACAAGAATTAACATTACATACTTCATGAGCATTTGTTGCTTTGAGGCAGGCTACTTAAAGCAACATTTATTATGTACTATCTCAGGGTATTCCAGAACATGATTTAGCAATTCTATTTGCTTCAAATAACACTAAACAGTACTTGTAATATAAATTTTAAAAACTTTTGTCCTTTTTGCTGATTTCGTCAGATTTCTTCACTAAAACCATATTTCCCTCTCCCTTTGTCTAGAGAGTCAGACTCAATAGGCACTAGGTACTAAGGCTCAACTTACGACAATTCCTCTCATCTGATGTGCCATTGTCATAACAGTTGTTTACTCCATTGCAGACATACTGAAGGGATATACACCTCCCATTATTGCAAGTAAATTCTGTGTGGGAGTCACAGGTTCGGAACAGGCAGCCAAGCTCATCACTGTTATCTCCACAGTCATTGTAGTGATCGCAGCGGTAATGATAGGGCACACATCGCCCATTGCCACAGGTGAAAGCTGTTGGCTGGCAAGTATGGAAAGCTGCAGAAAATTATAAAGGAAAAAAAATGTGGATAAAATATAATCTAAGTTCTCTGACAAAGTAACAATTAAAATCACAATATTTTTACCTGCCAGGGCAAACACAGCTGCAAAACGGACTGCATGAAAAGTAAAATACATATTTGAATTAAAAAATTAGAAATTGGCTATACATGATAAAAATTCAGCACTTCTGGATTCTAAAGGAAACCACTAGCCATTCAGACCTCAAATCTGTGAGCAGACAAGCAAGCATTTCCAAACTATGGCCATACGATCCATGATCATAAAGCCATAAAAGTGACAGAGACAACAGAACAGGCAAGAGAGAGTATACTTTCTAAAGCAGTTATTTAAAATGCTTACCACACACACTTTCCAACTCATCACTGCCATCACCACAATCATTATCATTGTCGCATTTCCACCGCTCAGAGATACAATGTCCATTAAGGCATGTGAAGAAACCAGTATCACACCTGGTACCATTATCCATGATACAGTGTTTGTTGTTATTGGCTAAATACCAGCGACCTTCAGAGGGGCACTGACATTCTGCACCAGCTGGACCTATATTTATGTTTGACAGTTTAAAAAAAAAAAAAAATGGACACAAAAGGAAACATCTATAACACTGATGTTTTGTATAGGGTTCCATCCAAGCGTTCACAGTTGTAACACTGGAAAAGGCAAAGAAATTTTCATAATCCCTATATGATCTATTTACTTAGATAGTAGTGTGGTGACTTAGCCAGACTTTTACCTCAGTTAAGCATATACAAACCCATTAAAACCCACAAAAATAATTTCAGGGCTCCTTAGAGGAACTGAGATCAAAATTTGGAGTATTTTAGTAATTGCTTGCTGTCCAAATGCCTTTTAGTGGCAGCAACATGGCATGTGATGCTTTCAAATATCACAGCAATATCCACTGAGACTTTATCCCTCAAAATCCAAACAAGTGTTCAAAATTTCTTGTAATAGAAAACATGCTCTTCTCAAAGTTAATGAGAAGTTTGAGTTGTTTTCAGGCAAGACAGACTTTTAATGTTATTTTAGATGCTACAAATGATAACAGGCACTGAACGACTTTTTCAAAATCAAGTATCATAACTTCTAAAAACCTACAACACATGAAAGAGCTCTGTAACACTTAAGTGTTACATCAAGAAATCATAACCATATAGACATAACATAAATAAAAAAACAGCAACCATACAATTTTTAAATATCTTGTAGGAAACATCTGATCAGTGTACAGTAAAAGTATATACTCTTAAGGTAAGCATATTCTGCAACACTCACTTCATGTCTCATCCAAGGAAAGTTTAAGCCCTAAAAAACAATGCTTTGGTTTAAGTTAGAGAGAGCCATAATTTTTACTTGTGAGAATTCTCAGACACAACCATGATCTTAAATGGCAATCATTTTGATTGCATTTATAAATAAAATAGATATTAAAAATTTGTGAACACTAGGAAATATTGGAGCTGTCCCCATGTGAATAGAATTGTTATATTTAAACAAAAACTATAATACAGGCCTAAACTCTAATACAGGCAACAGCAATAGCTTACAGTCATCAACGATAACAGCTTACCTGGTGCACAGATGTGACTGCAGCCACCATTGAACTGGTTGCAAGGGTTTATACACTGCTGCTGCTTACTTTTTGCCAAGACATGAATATCCATTGGTCTTTGTGGAAGATTCATGATCATTACAATCTGATCTGAACCATCATACTTATTAGCTCTATAAATGCTTCGTGTGTTCCAGTCTGTCCAATATATGTGCTGATCAAACACTGTCATTGCAAATGGATGCAGAGCAGTGCTAACAATTACCTCACGATTTGTACCAGTGAGAGTGCATCTCTCAATCTTCTGCCTACAATAACAAAGAAATTATTACATCTTAAAAGAAAGAAGTCTTCTAACTCATGTATAAAACCATGCCCTAATTAGTCTGGGAACAGACGTCTAGCATTTCAGTAGTTTTCACCAGTATCTCAGGTGCTGCAATGCTCCCCAACCTCCATTAACTTGAGTTTGAAATAGAACAGTGTATGTTTCATTTGACATCCCCCATTCCTCTTAAAATAGACATCCCATTACAAAGTGCCTTGCCCTCTTACATGCAGATAAATCCAAACAGCCACCTTCTTTCCAGAAGATTCCATAGAGACACAGGCCATGGGACTTATTATTTTACAGAGGACACTCTTCTGATACAAAAAGAAGTCTGAGAAAGAACTTCTATGCTGAAGGAATCAGAGGGGAAAGGTCTGATTGCTGCAGTGGTTTCTCCAAGACCATGGGTGAATTTGGATATTTAGAAAACCAAACCATTTTTTGAAACTTTCCTGCTGATGGAAGAAATTCTGTGGCATAAATTCAAGGGTAGAGCTCCGTCTGGTAGGCAACAGCAAGAATATCAGGCCAAATTTCACAGGTAACAGGCATTAACCATGAGCAAAGAATACTTTAAAATGTGTATGGGGATTATATTTGTCAGAGAAGACACTTTATGAAAGTCCTGAACTGCATGTAAGACAAACAAACTGACAGCAGGGAAGAGGCGCATAAAGCAGAGAACAAAATCTACACTGTGACATAATATAACTTCTTATTGTACAGTAGTTTCACATCAATATTAAAACTTAACATTGCATTGCTATTAAGTAACTCCTAACTTTCTATAATGTCAAGTATCAAATTCAATTGAAATGCTGAAAACCAGCTAAGAAAAATAAATAATAGAGCTATTAAAGTATTAACCAAATGTAAACCAACAAGTGTGTTACCAATACATACAGATTTGCATCAGCCCAGTACAGCTGCTGCTCTTCATAGTCCAGGGTAAGTCCATTTGGCCATACCAAGTTTGTGCTCACAATAGGTGTTCTGAAGTTGCCTCCAAGTGTAGCTCGTTCAATCTTTGCATTTGAACTCCAGTCAGTCCAGTACATATACCTGTCAATAACATGATTATTTTTTCATAAAACAAAACTCACAAACTCTGCTTTTGGTGGTATTTTCACCCTGGTGTTTCTCACTGGAGTGTGCATTGCAAAACTACAGGAAAAGATCTTCTTTCTCTCTTTTGGCTCACATTGACAAGGGAGACTTCTAGAGGGATCGCTTGGGTCCACTGCAGTTAACTTCAGAAAAAAATTTTCCAGCTCAGCCCCTATGTGAATCCAGGAAAGTCAGTTAATCTCTTCCTTATCTTTCTTAATTGTAACACAGTATAACTGGTGATGAAATTAAAAGCACAGCATCATACAGTAATGCCCCTATCCTCTCAGGAAATGTTTTGATACTGAAACAAGGATTCTTCAGAAGCAATTCAAGGAATACAACAGAAAAAGGGTTAGGGTTATAGTAAGTGTCTGACAGTCTTTGTCAAAGCCTAAATTGTAGTTTCACCTGCAGTCAAAACAAAAGTGCAACACATACCCTCTGCAGGGATCTAATACAACAGCTCTTGGCCGCGGCACCCGGGCGATCACTGTGCGGTTTGATCCATCCACGGCCATCGAGCTGATGGTCTGATTGAGGTAGTCACTGTAGTAAACTCTGTTGTTGATCCAGTCAAAGGCTATGCCATCTGGAGTCCCCAGGTCTTGGGCACATGCAAGCAAACACACACAAGCTCAGCAGGGTTTCCTAAGATACTGCAGCATTCTTCATCTATTATAATTTGGCTCCACCAAAGAATTCTTTGAAAAGCCATTGGTACCAGTGCAAATCTATCCATTCTAAAACCTGGAGTAGTAATACTTAGGAATCAGGCAGACCTGGGTATACAATAGTGTTACAAAGACCTTCCCTCACATAAATTTAAGTACTGGTTGCTATTCCTCAAATAGCAGGAATCCTCTCTCACTGAATTATATTAATTTATTACATATAATTTTAATTTATTATCTATCATTTTATATACAGAATAATATCTATCCAGTTTTATATTTCCATTTCATTAGGATGAAGATGAAATAAGAATCCCAGAAAGGGAAAAAATGATGAAGAAAAAAGAGCATTTTATTAGATGTCTTAACTAAGTGGTTGACCTTGACCTTTAGCATAAAAATACCAGTTGAGCTAGTGGTAGATGCTGCAGGTCATTTTTTTTAGTATCTGATTACTTTGTACCATATTTCAGTGCACTTACCAGATGCAACTACAGTTGGAGAGCCAATTCCTGAGTTAATACTAACATAACTGATTCTTCCTGTTCCTGAAGGATAACTTTGTGTAAAATATATTCGGTTGTTTATGCTGTCAAAATCCAGGGCCACAGCAGTTCTTAACACATTGACTGTGCGGAAGGGAGGACTGTGGTTTTCAGGATCTAGGTGGATACTTCTGAGGGCATTCTCAAGAGCAAAAATCAGGTAATCATCTGTTGAAATGGAACATCTCTTGCCATCACTGCCTAGTGTTCCAAAGGCACAACCACATTTTGGTGTCTGAATGTCAGGGAGGGCAAAACAGAGGTGAGAACAACCTCCATTGTTGTCCAAACAAGGATTGTTGTTGACATCAAGGGGTGAACGTGACTGGAAATTACTGTTGTAAATTGTAACATCCCTTAGCCAGTTAATGTTATCTCTTATTACTGTTGGCTGATCAGTATTGCCTGGCTGCTTGCTAGCTTGGAAGACTTTTTTCAGGTTTCGATCCACCCAGATCATGGAATTGCCAAAGATAGTGATACCATATGGAGTTGGATAGCGACTGCCATAGCGTACAATTTCAACATCACCACCATTGGGTTCAATTCTTGCAATCATATCTAAGGAATCATCCACCCAGTAAACGTAGCCATTGCTGTGATCTATGGCCAACCCACGAGGTGTGACAATGCCCTCAGACACAAGAACTGTTCTGTTGGTGCAGTCAAGAAATGCACGTTCGATCTTTGGATTTTGCCCATAATCTGCCCAGAAGAGATATCTGTTTTTTGGATCAACTACTATGTGCCTTGGCATGTCTATGGTAGTTTTCAGAAGCACACGGCGATAAGTTGTGTTTAAACGCAAAACTTCAATGAAAGTCTCTGTCAGGAATGCATTTGTAAAATAAAGATTTCCTGTATACAAAAAACCAAAACAAAACAAATCAGAAAAGCAAAAGAGAAAGTTAATATTGCATCAATACCTGAGAAACACAAGTTGCTAAAATACCAAACCACAAAATGAATAGTCATCATAAATATGTTAGTGGTTGGAAGCATAAGGTATTTGTGTACAATCTGATGAATTAGAAGGAAGACAGCCAAACTGACAGTAGTCAATTAATTTCTAAATTCTCATGGATTGTCATGGGTATCAGTAGTACCTTTTAAAACATACAACTATGAAATTCATGTTATGGCACAAGACTGTATACAGGAACTAAATTAAGTGTTTACAGCAGATGATTATCCTAAAACTCATCTCAACAAGCCTATCAATCAACTGAAGAACTTTTGCAAAACACATATACAGTACATATATATATATATATATATATATATAAAACTGAAGTATTAATGGCAATTGTTGATTAGTACTTTGTGAAGAATTAATGTTTGAATTAATCTCTAATATGTTTAAATAGGAACAGGAAGTGCACATGAGGAAATTACAGTTCAAAGATAAAATACTTCTGCTTTTTTTACTTTTCATTATAACTTACGTGTACACAGCAATCTGAGGATAGATGAAAAGTCCTTTCTTATTTAAAATGTCATACAACAGGTTTTGTGCATTCTTCTCTGATACATGTTTTTACAATTGTAGTACACAGTTACGTACAAATATTAAAGCATCAGAAGAGAAAAGACTCCATTCATCTTCTCTGATAAACTTTCACCTTTACATCTATATACACATCAGGACCATTCATTGCTTCCTCTTATTTTAAAATCAGTTAGATTTTAAAACCAAGTTAGAACCATTTTACTTCCATTCAAAATAGTTCCATTATAATCTGCTTATTTTAGCCTAAAAATTTTATAACATGTAAAGAATAACATTCTTCTAAATTCAGCTATGCTTACCTGCTACCCAGTCAATTGCAATGCCACGGATCCCATTTCGTCCTATTCCATTTGTAACAACATTTCTAAAATAAGAACCATCAGGCTTAATTTTACGTATTGCATTCTGAGAGGAAACTGTGCTACTGAAGTCACACCAGTAAATGAAACCAGAAGGCATATGAACATCCACATGAAGTGCATTTCGTCCTGAAATATTTTGAAAAGAATTAACAGTTTTTATATAAACTAGCTTATTTAAATATGTGCTATGCTAGAAAGAAATGCCAAAATACTAGGCATGAAAAGACTTTTCCTATTTTATTATTCCCATACCTCTTCCTGCCAGTGGTACCATGGCTTCAGAGTGGTCTGATGTCTCTAAACTAAATCCTTTAATTGCAGAGAGCATAGAAACAACTACAAATGAACTGTATGGGGCACAGGTTCTGTTATCAGGATTTAGCTGAAAGCCAGTAGAACAGGCACAGGAGAATAATCCACCAGGCACAGGCAGGCAAAGCTGCTGGCAAACTCCAATATTATTACTGCAGCCATTTGAGGAACCGGCAGAATCTGCAAAAGACATACATGGCAAATCAAAACTCTCAACTATATCAGCACAAACACCCATGCATATACACCCAAATTCATACACTTGTATAGTATTAATAAGCAGCTGGCAAAAATAAAGATTCTAATCTTAATACATTTTAGATGTGTTAGCAATGAGTTTTCTGGTCTTTTGTCATCTAAGATCAATGGGGCCAGCAATCAGATAAAACAAATTTGAAGCTAAAGTGACAAAATTTCTTAGTCAACACTACTACATGTAGTAAAACTACATGAGTGAATAGATGCCTTAACTAGATGGTGGAGCATCTCTTTACCAAAGCCAGGCAAAATGCTTCTGACACTTTTCCTAAAAGCCAATTCAAATCATTTCCTTTGAAAGAGCAAACATTCTCTAAGCAAAGTTCAAGTTTTTGCAAGTTGAATATCCTGGAATATAACAATACCTCTCCAGCAAATACTCACTGTCTCTGTAATACACACGTAGGCTCTTCAGTCTTGGGACATTATCTCTCAGTACCACTTTGTTTGCACCGGTGGCCTTGTCAACTCGTTCAATTACTTCATAATCTCGATCAGTATAATACAGAAATGTACCATACACAGCAACTCCCCAGGGATGAGAAAGATGAACCACCAGAGTCACACGATTTGTACCATCCACATTGCCTCTCTCAATCTAAGAAATAATTTTAAAGATTGCATTTCTTATAGCAATGGGTCAGTGTTATAATACAAAACTAAAATGCAACACATGATACTAAAATCTCTTCTGTGCATGAAATCTTTAGGTATGAGGTAGGAAGAAAAGGCAGGCAGTATATGATTGCTGATCTTACACTTTTGATGGTATTTAATAACAACATCTATCCAGATTTTTCTTGGTCCTGCAACTCCCATTTTTAACAGAAAACTGAACTGAATCACTCAAGTAAACCACAGATGCAGAGACAGGTAAAGAAGCAATTATTTAAAAAATATCTCCTACCATTCCTGTGCTTGTGACAGCCCAGTACAACTTTTGTTCCTTAATATCAGCGGTAAGGAACTCTACATGGTCCAGGTTGCCAGTGAAGAGAGTTTGTATGCCAGAGCCATCCATGTTTGCACTGGCAATTTTTGCTGGGACTCCACTGTCAGTTCCCTGGTCTGTCCAGTACAACTTCCTGTAACAGACATCAGATCTGTTAGCAAAACTGGCAAGAGAAATCAGTGGACTAGAGTTGCTTAAGCATATGTTTAAAACCAATTCCTCTGTCAGTCAAATACTTCAGCACGTGCTGAACAGAGCTCAAATTGAAAAAAACCACAAGAGAAAGAGCTTATTTGAGAATGAGAAGAATGCTTGTTCTCTCAACAGAGAAACACCTGCTTCTCTTGAAAGAGAGGAATGTCTCTTAAACGATCTTTAGAAATACATAACTTCACCTATGTCATCCCACGATACCTTCAGTAGGTAAATGCTCTAGAGTATCATTACTATAACAAAAAAGGAGAGAATAATAATTCTGTTTCACAGATGGCTGTAACATTTCAGTGAGTTTGGTTCCCATTTTCAATTAAAATACAGTCAGAAAAAATCTAGATGAAACAGAAAAAAAAGGACAATTGTTCTTTCTTGCAGCAAGCAGTAAAATTATATTTAGTGCTATGCTTTTTGACATGTGACACTTTTCTCATGTAATGTCTTTCTACTAGGTTCAAGTCATATCAAAAGATAATTTACAGAAAAACTTTGGAGTTTTCTTTATTCTGGGTTCCCATTTTTCAGGATTTTTTTTCCCACAATCACAACATCCTGAGATTCTTTTTGATTAAAAAACGGTACTATACAAGCATATTGTAAATGAAGGAGGATGAACATCTATTTAATATTTTAGGAAGCTATGCACTTATTTTTTACCGCTTAAGAAGATTTCTGCACAAATTCTGCACAAATATAAGCAAACAAAAACATGTCAAACCCAGGATGAAATCTGAAAACCCTAGGAAAAAAAAATACAGAGAATACACTCATGAGTGAATACAACAGCAGCTTTGGAAATTTACCCTCTTGCTGGATCAACTGCCAAACCAATTGGTGTGCCAGCTCCCAGAGAGGTGCCATCATTGGTAATCAGTGTTTTCCTGTACATTATGTCACCATGCAGCTTCAGGACCTATGCAAACATTGAACTTATCAGACCATGCAATATAGAACTTATGGTATGTTTTCAAATTACAGGAATGAAACCTAAATCAACATGGAGTTGAAATTGCAGGAAGGTTTTCTCAAATACTATGAAGAAAAAGCACATTGTTCTGTACTCTAACCATGTCCCTGTCTCTAACATGCACCCCTTGATGGAGCTGCTTGCAGCTCAGAATCTGCCTATGACAAGGAACGCTTCTAGGTATAAAAATAGTTAATTTCACTCAGTTTCCAAAATATCTTCAAGGCCTGAATAGGTTGATAAAATTCTGATTTAGGAAGCATCCCGTTTCATTTGCTCAAATTAGCTGCCTTTTAATTTAATAGTAGGCATTTTTATTTTAGACCAAGAATACTAATGACTGGGTTTATTCACAATCATTACTGTAACATATATTACTTATCCTCCATTTCCCTGCTCTGAATGACAGTTTTATCCTTCACATACCATGAGACTGCTTGTCTCCAGAAAACTACATAATATGTTATCAAAGCATTTGGGAATGGATCTTACTGCATTCAGTGACAGCATTCTTTTACTATCAGAGGCATGGCGATGGGATCATTGATTTGAAGTAAGAATAGTAACAATAGTAACTTTAGTCATCAAACATGTTGTGTGTTAAACACTAGAAGCCTAAGGAGTTGTAGGGAGAAAACAAAAGGAGATATTTATACAAAAATAGTGTTCAGAATATACTGCTTTCAGTCTTTTTCACTATGTTCTAATTTAAGTTTTTGTTCAAGCTTGTAAAGTATTTTTCTACGGACAGATTGCACTTTAAAATAAATGTACTTCAAGTTTTTTCACGAAATAAATATTGCTAATTTCAACCTCTATACACAGAAGTGAAAACATCTAAGTTCTTATTTTCCAATTGTCCCTCTTAAATAATTACCTCAATTGACTGTGTCCCTGGGTTACTGTAGTACAGGTTTGCAGATATCCAGTCTAGTGCCAGACCAATAGGAGCACCAATAACAGCTGCTGGAGCAAAAACTGTCCTGTTGGCTCCATCTGACCTCACTCTGTGAATTTCACCCTTGGAGAAAAAAAAAAAAAAAAAAAAAAAGTCAAGAGCAGAAAATACTGTTCTATTCCAACTACACTAGTACTTCTTTTATACTGTAATCTTTTCTAATACTAGCACAGTTCAAGGAGGGAGAAGGCAGAGGCAGAGATAGAGCAGAACCGAGAATAAAAAAAGGAGCACAGAAACTAGAGAAATATCTTTTTTTCAGAGGGTGATCCATGACTGACACAGGTGTCTCAGCTCTGGAAGCAACAGAAGCCTGCAGGTTAGGGATAGAGCTGGGGGGCACAGCCCAGAGGCACACATTGTCAGGCTTTGCCAAGACCCTCCTGAAGCAGAGCTAACACCTAACACTTGGCCCCTGAAGGCACCTGCCATTTCACTTGCCAGGATTTAACTTGCTGATAAGGGATGATGTATCAGTCCTTGACCTCCTACACTATTGTATATGTCAGCTGTATCTGCTGGCTGACATCTATCAAGAATATTTTTTCAGACTACAGGGAAGATGAAACAGATTCCCAAGTACTTAGGTAGTTTCTTGGGCAAAGGTTTGCTTAAGTTGCTCTATTTAAATACTAAATTGAATTAAAAATTCTTACTTCAAGCAAACAAATTGAACTAAAAATTCTAACTTCAAGAGAACAAATACTTAAACACATTGTAATGTCTTTATGAGTGGCATAGAATGCACTGTAAAATTTGTTGGCTTTGAAATTCTATTTACTTCAGAGCTGCAAAATGTAAAGAAAGCAGGTTGGGGAAAAAAGCAAAAATCTTGTGTGGATGAAACATAACAAGTCTGTGTGAATTGTTTCTGTTAAAACATAATTACAGAAATCTCCTTATCTACCATCATACTTCTGCAAGACCTAATTACTGCTTTTCTTGACAAAAAGAACTGTTTTTAAGTTCTCAAGAGTGAAGACATATTGCAGAATCAGTAATTTCCTATCACATATGTCTCACAGACTACCAGAGACTCTTTCTTTTTGAAGTGTCCATCCACAGAAGTATTTTTTTCCTCTTTTTTTTTCCATGACAAGTTAGCCTTATGGAATGCATATGATTTCTTACTTTATGACCAGAAATAAAAGGAATTAGTCAAACAATTATAGTTAACTATTAAAAATTAGTTCAAATTCATTTTTAAATCCATAAGCCTCAAATGTGCTACCTGGAAATGATTGTGAGTTTGCAACCATTTTCTATTTAAAGAATAAGATGCCTCTCTATGATGTTACTTCATTAAGTGCCCAGACTAAATGCACATACATTCATTCTAATGTTAAGTGTCACTGTGTGCAATGCACTGCTCCCATGGAGAAGTGTTCTGGCTGTGTTTGCAGAATTGACTCCTAAGTCATGAGAGGAGAGAGAGTGGACTATAGCACAGCAGGGCTGAGAGTGTGGGTCTGTCAATGCTCTCTAGTACTTCCTGTTCATCTCCAAGCCAGAACAAACATTAATGAGATGTTTCTGCAGACAAAAATAAGAACTACTTTACAAAAGAGATGAAGCTTCTTTACTTGTCCTAGAAAAACAACCAACCAAATGAAATTTTAAAAAACCCATAACAAAATAAAACAAAAAACCCACCACCACAACAACAAAACCTCTCCATTTTATTCCTTTTTATTTATCAAAGTTCTTACCAGCAATGCTAACGCATTTCAGTCCAAAACACATTTCAAAAATAAAAAAGGTCTTAATTTAGTGCATATTCTGAACACAAATACTAACTTACTGGATTTTCAACCCAATAAATCATCTGTTCAGAGTCATCAAAGTCAACATCAACACCATTTTGAACTCCTGCTACTGGAACCATAGCATCATTTGTCTTCTCCTCAGGGTTCAGAGAAATTCCATAAATTATATTATCTCTTACAGCAATGAGGAAAGGGTGTTCAACTGTGAAAACAAAGAGTAATTTAGAGCTGCTTCTGGTCAAGAAAAAGACATTACATTATGCATTCCCCCCCCCCACCCAGAAGGTCCCTGATGCTGAAAGTGGTTCAATATTACCAGTGATGTTTTGAAACCACTTACACAGAGATTTGTTCCCTCACTAGGAACAAGATTATCAGTTATTGAAACTTCTGTAACATTTTAAGTTTCAGCACTGTGCAGTCACAATGCAAATTCTGAGCAGAAGGAAGTAAATAAGGTAGGATCACTCAGTGTCAGACAAAAGAAGAATATTTGTGCAGCTGCTCTAAGCTGATTTTTCAAATCTCTGTGAAGGGGAACCAGCCAGAAAAAGCCCTAAGGATTCTGCAGGACCTGCCTGTGATGGGTTCTAATGCCTATTAAGTGGGACTCACAAGCATGACTATGTTATGGAACAATGTTATGGCAGCAACTGCTGATCATTATTATTAAATATAACTGCAGTATTATTTTCTTGTTTTATCCCTAAGGGAACAGACATACTCCCTTATGGTATATTTCCTTTTAGGTAAACTTGTATCCTTGTGCTTAAATCTTATTAACAAAAGACAACTAGTCAGGTGATCTGAAAAAATGCCTCAGAGAGCTGCAGAATGGGAGTCAGCAACTGCCTTTCTCATCTACTAGGGAAGAGAATCTCCTGAAAACAGATTTCCTTCTTCATTGTGCTTGGGTCTTTGGAGAACAAATTCTAGACTCTTCTTCCCATAGGCACAAGCTACCACTTAACAGGAAACTGGGCTGCTGCAGCAGCAACCCATTTCTTCTTTTAGAATAGATCAAAGACTTGGGTCAGTTGATTTGGGTCTGATTTTCTTTACTGGCTGCTTAATACATTTATATAAATTTTGCAGTAAAATTTTTGACATGAAAAACCACAAAACACAGCATCACTGCACCTCTCAAAAACTATTCTTCATACTTCTCTCTGGATGCTAGAAGTATTTGTCAAATCTAATTTACTGCTTCAAGTTATACACCTATGCAAATCTATACAATCTGATTATTCCTCACTCTTATGATGGAAAATAGAGCAAATTTGCTGAGCTATAGAGATATAAAAACCTGTGTAGCTTCATCAGATTGGCATTAATATAACTTCTGCAATTCTTAAACTCAATACAATTTACACTAAAAATTATAGTCCATATAACAGCAATGTATTGTTATGTTAAATATGCATGTGTACTCTCTAAATACAATATTTTAATATACATAAATTCCATTGTTTCCAAGCCACCCTGTTGCATTACCAACTTTTATATCAATCTAAAATGAGGCATAAAATAAAGTAAGTATAAAAAGGCAAGTTTTCTTCATCTTACATAAAGCTAAAAATGGTGCAATCCTAGAATCAATTAAGTTGGTAGCATATTTAATATGCAAACTAAGTAAGCAGAGACCTGAAATATCAGTGTTTGTAGAGATACTGGACAATTAAATGCATGCAGCTCAGTTTAATCTTTCTTCTGAAAGATTGTGTTAGCCTATTAAGCAAGGATAGCAGTAAATATTCGTTAAGAAATGACAAATGCCTATTTGTGTGCAATCATATTATCATAAAACAGCCTGAGTTGGAAGGGACCTTAAAGATCATCTAGTTTCAACCTTTCTGCCATTGGCAGGAACATTAATCATTAGCAATAATTAAAATATTTTACAACTAAAAGAATCAGTATATTCTTTATAACTTTTTCTGGTGTGCTGACAGTCAGAAAATACGTTTTTAAAATTACCCAAATCTGAAGATACTTTCTACATATTGTTTTAACTGTAAAAATTAAATCTAAATAGAGGGAAAAAAAATAAAAGCCCATATAGTTTAAAAGATTTGTGCTTCACAGAAAGATATTGCTATCTCTCTCTTACAGACCATTTATGTCAATGAAAGGGCCACAGTTGTACCTAAGCAGACACAGGGAAATCTGCAACATGTGAAAAATAAAGATAAGAAATGTCAATAGCTCAATTCAATGGCAGAATTGGGTCAACCTCTACACTTACATGTGCTTCATCACTGGCATGCTCCATTTCTTTCATCATGATCCCTTTATAAGCCTGCACATAATCAAACAAGTGCAGATTTCTAAAAGAATACTTCTTTTTTGTAGTAGATTAAAAAAATTCACACTTCATTTCAGATTATATAAATTTCAGATTTTATAAACTGGTAATTCCCTTGCTGCTGACTAAGAAAAATGTGAATGCAATAAAGCCCTTAAAGAGCACATTTCTAAATATCAAGCAGGAAAAGAACATGATATTGGCCTTTAGCATTTAGATAGTTTTAAAAGAAAAGGATCTTTTGACTGACAGATCTCTAGTGTTAGCTCAAACACTTATCCCAAAGATAATTTAAATTAAATTTCAGTGATTTGAAGTTTCCTATATATAGAACCCCAAAGCACAATTAATATCTGTACAATTGATGGAAAAAATAATGATGAATACTTCATCTGACAAAAGCAACATGGTCAAATTTCTAGTCACTAATTGCCTACCACTAGTTTGAATTTTTGTGACTTCTTAAATGAACTGGCTAAATGACTTTTACAAATCACTGAGAACTGTGGACTATCCAAAGAAAATTCAGTAGTACTTTTTGATACAAAGTTTTGTTTGTAAAGGTTACTTCTGTTACAGCTGCATCACATGTAATCCCATGTAATTTTAGGCTGTGTTTCTAGACCTTCTGCATTTGACAAACTACTTTTTTACACTGGAAAGGGGAAAAAGCTGAAGATGAGAAATTTTGATCTGAATTTCAAAATGCATTAGTTCAGATAGGCAGAAGAGAGTGATAAGTAACAGGAAGAACATCTCTGATTAGAGGAAACCGAAAGATCATTAATTACTTCTTAGCAAAATACAGGCTGAGAAAGAATGTGATTGTCACTTCAAATATATATAAAACAAAACCTACCAGTGCTAAAGGAGAATTACTTGTGCTATTAATCTAAAATTGGAGCTTGACTGGTGGAAGGCAACATATGATGCACAGTCAAGGGCAACAAAGAAACAAACTTCTGTGATCAAGGGAGTCCCTTCCAATCCTGCATCCTGACAGTCTTAAAATTACATCCCCTGTTTTCAAGCTGAATACTCACAATGAACACAACAATCTGCCACAGCACATTTTCATTTTTAACTGATACTAAGCTCCTTCAATACTTATTCCAACAGCCAAACATTCCATGTGGTGAGAAATTTTAGTGTGGCCTCTTTAAAGTGCTTTCAAAAAAATTAATTTCACCCATTTTCCCCAAATGTAGAATCTGAATCTCTGATTCAGCCCCTTCCCAAACCAGTCTCCAAACCTTTAGGCCAAGTATATTCCAGGTGTCCTAAATGAAGTTGGTCTGGAGTGGCCCAGACTGATTTCATGAGAAGCAGCCCATAGAAGTATGTGTTTTGCCTGGGAGAGGGTTGGATTTGACATTATCAGGCCTTTTTTATGATCTCATTATTACTGCCCTACCTCTCATGCAGTTCCTGTTATCAGGAGAAAGGATCCATCCTGAAGGGCAAGCACAGGAAAAGAAAAGTGGTCCAGATGAAGAAAGTAAGCAGAGGTGGCTACAGGGGGATGATGCACAGGAATTAATACCTGAAAATAAGAAAGGAACTATTAGCAAATAAAACAATATAAGGAACTAGAGAAACTATTCTGTCTCATTGCTACTGACATCAACCCAGAACTAAGACAGTTTTGCTATTTCTTTGAAGATAAAATAATTCAATTATTTCTAAGAATCACAAGCAATACAATATATTTCTAGCAGGATACAATTTTTCATGGAAAACCAGTATATTATTATAGTCATCCTTGCGACTTTTATGCATCATAAAAAATCTTTCAAACTCCATTTCAAACTTTTCTTAACTGCACAGGGAAACCTGTGTGATTTGCAGTCCTTGATTGTAATAACCCTTGTAGATGGGGGATTTAAATTATTTACTAAAACATCTTGAAGGACATATACAGAAAATAGTTACAATGTCTTGTTCAAAGATAGGGGGAATTCAATGCAAAATTTCTTAGACCACTTTGAAACTGTCAATTTGAAGTTGTAAAATTTAAAAAAATAAGACATTGAAGGTCTCTCCTGACTGCTATTATTACTATACACTAAAATTCAACCCAAATCACTTCCACAAACTTGCTGCTGAAGAAGATTTTTCAGAATGAGTAATCTTAATAAGAAAACAAAAATCAGATTTTAAGTACATCCTTAGCAATTGCAGCAGACCTTATTCTAAAAAAAGCTTGGAAATTCCAGAAATTTACACAATTGTTACTAAAATAAAAGCTAACAAGAACTGAAAACAAATTAACATGACAATAAAATAATGACGTAAACTCAGAACTCAAACTGCAAGAAAAATTTTCGTGACATCAGTATAAAGAATCTGAACTCTGGTTAGTGTAAGAGCTAATGATTTACAAAACAGGAGAGTGGATAACAGTTTTATTACTGCATCTGGAATTTCAATCAGCATGTAATTATTTCTTCATTTGTCAATATCAGTATGCTTTGCTATTCTACAAGTGCTCCATTCCCTCCTTTTTTGCCTGGCCATATAAAGTACAATAGAATAATTCAGAATGAAAAATTATAAAATATACTAAATACAATGAAGAAAAAGAAAAAATTCTACAGGGATAGAAAGATTTTTACACATTGGGTTGTAAAATAAAGCCTCTCAAACCATAATTATGATGAATAAATTGATGCTATGCCCTGCTAAATGAACAATTTGCAGTAAGAATAGGTGGTTTGAGTTCTGAACATGTCAGAGGAAGGTTTTGTTCCAAAACAAATCCAGCACTGATAGTATTAGTGCCTTACTCAGATGCAAGTCTCTACCTTCCCAGCATGGAGGTGTATTTTGAGGAAAATAAGAAAAAAAAAAAAATTATTAGCTGGAAACACTCCATACACAAGAAATACAACTAAAGCTGAAAATAACATTGATAACATGCTTCCCAGTCTTCAAGTCATGCCATGAAACAACAAAAAGTCTGATATGAAAGACCTCTACCTAACAGAAATAATTTAGGGTGTTTTTGCAGTCTTTCAGCTGCAAGAGATCACCTGGATAAGATCTCAGAGAGAATATTTAATGCAATGAAGGGGTTTACATATCATTATTGTTTCATTGACTAAAATAATTTAGAAGTGCTTTCAAAGAAGGTTGATGACAGTAATCTTTTCAAAATGGATTATTACTGCACAAGAAATTGAATCTAGTATACCACAGATAGAAATTTTTACAATTAAAATGTTTTCCAAAAATACTTCAATTGTCATCTAAAAACATTCAGAACAAAGTGCAAAAAAATGGCACATACTTAATCCTTATTCTTTTTGGCTAGCCATCATCCTGAAATGCTGCCTAGATGGTTACTTTCCCTAACACCAGACTGAACAGTTGCAAGTCAATAATACGAATTATTTGCTTGTTTCAACCCAGCCCATCTGCTGAAAAGACTGATTCTTGGTGTTCCAATGCATGACATTATTGCATGCTTATTTCTGCAATTACCAAAGTTGTTTTGGTGAACTTACCACTAGGCTGCTTTACAGGATGGACTGCCACAAGACCCAAAGGCTGGTGAATGTTATAAATCATAACTGTCTGGTTTCCTCCATGCCACTTATTGGCCCGAATTACTCGATTAGTGTAGCGGTCACTCCAGTACACAAAATCTTCAAAGACAGTTAGACCATGTGGATGCTGCAATATCTAAAAAGGCAAGGTTGATTATAAATTTACTTCTGGAGATTTGCATATGTGAAGCTTGCAATGAAGTAATAACAGAGGTGAGCATAATTTTAAAATAAATAAATAATGAAGCAACTGTGTCTCAAAAGACATTTTTCAGAAAAAAGAAATGAAATATCATCTACTGTCTAAAAACAATACATTATTAATGAGGAAAATACATTTTTTTACAAACTAGAATGCTTTATAGACCCTGTGAGGCGAAGAGAATGAAGAATTAATGAAGCAGTCTAACTACTTTGGGCAGAACCCACAGATAAAGAGCCAGCTGTAGACTTTCAAGAGCACAAGAGGAAATGTCTAGTGAGAATTACAGACTTGTCAAGAACCTGAATCCCTGATAAGCTCCCCTAAAATTTACCAGGGGATCAAAGAAGGTGGCTTAGTCAGATTTCAGATAACCAGGAGTGGAAAGATTGCCTTGGCTCCTATTTCACACTAATTGTGTCTCCAGCCAAAATTAAAAGCCTCAGGAGTTAATTATTGAAAACCTTCACATGGTTATTGATACCAGTTCCTGTGTACTGAACTTCTGCACTATTGCATTGGAGCAATGACTGTGCTACAAGCTGCCAGCAGCACTTCACTGGGAGATAGACTGTAAGGATGGTCTTGATGGAGCTGCTGCACATGGCAAATAGTAGCACAAAACCCTTCACTGCTATCAAGAATAGGAACCATAATTACTCACAAAAGACCAGGAAAAGTTTCTCCATATTTGCCTATGGAAAATGCACCACCTAGTAGCAGCAGTGTCAGATGTCACCTTCAGATTTCATACATGATGACAGAACAGAGGAGAATGATCTAAAGCACAAAGTCCACATGCAGCTCCATACTCTGCTGAAGATCTCCTGAGAGACTGAATAGGATATGCAATTTCTCTTTTTTCAGCAGCAGGAAGCAGATCAAATACTTTATAGATAGAATGCATCTGCTTCACTCAGAATTTTGAAGAAAAATACACCCAAGTCTATATATTTTAAGTAGTATCAGCAGGGACATCGGAATACAACAGTTACTTATTAATGTCTTACCAGATCACTTGCAACCACCTGTCGTCTGTTGTTTCCATTGTAATCACAGAAATCAATATAATCAAGATAAGCATCAGCAAAATAGAGAAGTTTGTTTGGATAATCAATGGAAAGTCCATTGGGCCAGTAGATTTTATTATTAATAATCACTGTGCGCATTTTGCCATCCATGCTGGCCCTCTCAATTCGAGGGTTTTGGCCCCAGTCTGTCCAAAACATTACATGAGCACTGAAAAAAGTAACTTGTGGTTAGCAATCTGGGGAAAAAAATAGCTGCCTATTGAGAAACATTACATAAAAAGTCAATAGCCAAAAAATCCAAGCAATCTTTCTAAGAACAGTCCTACACAATGAGACTGAAATAATTTATTTTAGCAACATGCTTATTTAAGATATTACAGTAATTTCTGTTATAAAAATTCTTCCAATACTTCTGCTGCTGTCTCTGTTGATAATAGCAGCATATAGAAGTTACTGGTGCCACTGGATTTTGATGTTGATTATAATCTCATTCACTAGTTGCTACATAATAATTTAATACCGGCTTATACTCTAACAGATATGCATTTATAATGTTAACAGCTCTGAAACTGGCAGTATACAGAGTTCAAGACATTGAAGACCTCAAAAAAGGAGTAAAATTTTGTACATGAACAGTTCAAATCATCACATTAACTCTATGCCATTTGCTGTCTGAAATGGTAAGGTGCTTTTGTGATAACAATAAAAACTAGATAATTATTTTAGACTTGGGGCTATGAAGGTAGGCATATGACATTAAATCACATATAAGTTTGCAGTATACCACCAACTGAAGTGATACATCATAATTTTGAATTAATACTTCTTAACTAGGAAGCAAATGTAGAAAAATCTTTTATAAGTAAAAAGTCATCTTCTTACACTGAAACAGAGCAACGTATCACCAGTAATTACCTCTTGACTTGAAATATTAATCAACCCTGAAAACACACTAAATTGTTTTCACAATTTTTTTACAATTGTCATTTACAATTCAAATATAATTTGGGCATGTCTCAAATTTTAATAGTTACATCATAAAATAAGCATCTTTATAAAAAAAGCTTGAAAAATCTTACTCAGTTCTGGGATCTAACACTAGTCCTCTTGGGTTTGTTATATTTTCACTAATCAGCACAGTCCTGTGGCTCCCATCCACTTTGGAGACTTCAATGGTTTCCAGAACAAAGTCTGTCCAGTAAAGGTTACGACCCACCCAATCTACCGCTATACTTTCAGTCACAGTGACACCACTGTCGAACACCTGTTTAATAACAAAAAAGCAGGTGGGGGCAAAAAAGATTATATTAAATTTTACCCTTTGCAATTCTATAGATATGGAAAAACTTGATGAACCAAGTTTCCAGTATCTTCTAGGTCTATTATGCAGAATGAATCATGGCATACATTTTCAAAATGATGGCAAAGCATAAACCCAAACACTCCAGCTAACTTCAGCAGGTCTATTGAAGAACTTAGAATTTGATAATAAGAAAACCAGCTTATATTTTGATGTTTAAAAAGGGGCTTCTTGAAAGTATTCCGTTTCCTTTTTCAAACAGGTATATGAAATGTTAGCTTAGCATCTACAAAGTTGTTTCACTTTGTCTCTGTTATCTCTCTTCTTACTATATTTGGATTTCCCTCTTCCCCTTTGTTAACTGAAGATACAGTGCCTTCATTTTCTCTCCATTAAAGAATACAAGAAAACCTACTCAGCCAGACTTACTATTTTTCGATCAGTCCCATTTTGATAAGCACTCCAAATTTTATCTTGTGTTGTATCAGACCAAAAGATACGATCTGTGATTGAATCAAAATCAATAGCCACAATATTTGTCCCATCCCGAATCAGAGAATAAATACTGTGTGACTGAGAAGTGATGTTATCCACAACAATTTGGTTACGACTTGCCACCAGCAAAAGAAGATTCCCAGATTCTGTCAGAGAAAATTAAAACAAACCAATGAGCTGTTCAACAGTAACTGGGAGAAGAAGAAACACTGAGAAATTTAACATGACTTTATAGCATCAAAACTGTGTATCTAGACATACTAGATATATATATTGAAAGGACAAATTTAAATAAATTCTCAGGCCAAGATACAGTATCGTAGCCAGTCTGCCCATCCTCACTGCTAAATCTACCTTGGCTTTTCGCCATAACTCTTTCTACAGAATTCCCTTCCAGGCTCCTATCTGGACCTTAGGTCCTATTCCCCATTGTCTAACCAGTTTGCTGCTGACATCCAACACTCATTTCTCCACGAACCTCTTTCATCTCCCACTCTTGATTAACTCCCAAAGTACCTTCAATTTATCTACTCACCCTGGTCTCCCTCCTTTGTAACCCACCTTCTCTTTTTTCCCCCTTTAGACCATGTGGGAACAAGTGAGAAGAAATAGATTACAGGAAAGCCATAGATTGCTGTAATTATGTTGCACAGATAAGGTGCTGAAAAACAACTTAAGAGTAGCAACCATAAAGACAGCAACGTACAAGAAACTTCCTATTAGTAAAGGCCAAGCTTATGTCAGGGAAAATGCAAGTGTTTTCCACCACCTGAGTATATCCCTAAACCAGGAAACCTGTAGACAAATTCCACTGGGTATACAGCTCCTCCTCCCTGTCAGTGCACTACGTAAGAGACAGAGAACAACTGGTATCTAGGCTGTATCAGTGATGTTTGCTCCTTACAAATGAGCAAAGTACAGTGTAGTCTTGTGAAAGACTGGGATTTAAATACTTCCTGAGCATTGAACTTTATGAACAGTTAATTTTGGCCTATGGCTTACAAGTCTCTGAAATTGCTTTTCTTCAGAACATTATTTTTGACCACTGCAGGCTAAATGGTCATTTAAATATATTATTTAGCAGGTTCATTTACATATATTATTTCAATGAAATATTAGTTTCTAATTAACCCCTCAGGTGACAGTTTTAATTCTCAAGGTCATCTGCTATGAACAGCTCTAACTGGCTGTTTACATCAGCTCTTTTAAAAGAGAACAATATCATAATGGCAAAGTGTTGGGTGTTAGGATTTTTACTCTTGTTGCTTTCTCTCAGGGAGTTTTCTCCCATTTGTTGCTGAGACAATAAAACACGGTATTTCAGAGATACAAAGGATAGCCAAGCAGAAAGGGGATGAGTGAGCTGGGTACACTATGGTTGTTGAGGGGCATTCTCTTGGGAAAGGCAGCAATACCAGGAAATTTTGGCTGGGGGTGAGAGACTGGGCTGGGCTCTTCTTGCTCTTGCTGTCAGGCATCATTGGATGGTCGGTTGAGCTGTTGGCACTACCACCGCTCAGCCCTGTCCTGCTTCTTTCTTACTGTGTGTGAGCCTCTGCTTGTAAGAGCAGCTGTTATCAGGACTGGGACCTGATTAATACCCTACCTTACTCAACAGGACCCTCACCACCTACCTGAGTGCCTCAGGGGAAAATCAAGGACCCCAAGCCTCCTCCAAAGGAGCCTCTCCTGGCTGCGTTCTGAAGCTGGGATGTCGCTGGCCAGCCCCACCATTTTTCTACCACTGCTCCAGGAGTTTTGCTATACTCTAATCCCACAGCCCTGCCTGCCAGGAAACCCCTGCGGCTCCTACAGCTGAGGAGTTTCTGATACATTTTGTTTGCTGCTCTGGGGTCTGCTGGTCCCTGCGGTCCCAGGCGCCGCTCCAAGGTTCCTGCTGCAGCCCGTTCCGCCATTACCGTGAGGGAGGCGCGGCTGAGCTCGCGCCACAGCGCCCCCTGCAGGCGCAGCGGGATCCTCGCACGGGCCCTGCCCGGCCGGGAGCCAGCAGCGCCCCCTGCCGGCTGTGACTGTAACTGCACCGAGGGCGAGCGCCCGCAGCCGAGGGACGGCGACAGCGGGGTCCTGCTCTGGGCTGCTGCTGCCCCAGCTGCTGTTTGCTTGGCTTGTTACACACACACACATATATGTATATCTATTAATAAAGAACTGGTATTCATTTTCACATATCTTTGCCTAAAAAGCCCCTTAATATCGAAGTTATAGTAATTCGGAGGGAAGGGGGTCATATTTTCCCTTCCAAGGAAGGTTCCTGCCTTCCTTGGCAGACACCAGTCTTTCAAACTGAGACACAAAGCTGGACAGTTTTCAGGCACTGCTGTCATTCTTTAGACTGACATCAATATTTCTTACCTTCTGCTTTACAAGTCCTCCCACTGGCTTCTAGAATGTATCCTTCATCACAGTAACACCTAAAAGACCCTCTCTCATTGTAACAGTGCTGACTACAAAAGCCTGGAGGGTTACATTCATTAATATCTTCACAGGTCTTGGAGTCATTTGCAAGTTGGTATCCCATAGGACAGGTACACTGAGCTCCAAATGGTCCTTGAATACATTCATGAGTGCAGCCAGCATTATTGTCAGAGCAGCTTTCTTGATCTGAAGTTGGGTTGGGGAAAGAGATAAACAAATAGTAAACTAAGGCTTCCTATGATAAATTTAAGTCTTTACAATTGCATTATTAGCCTGAGACTGCTGCTAAAAAAATGACTGCATAATCATCAGTTATGCAGTGTCAGAAAGGACTGTGGTCCTTATGCAAAATACAACATATACAGTGCATGGCAAGGCAGGTAACAGCATTGCATGCACTGAATCCCATCAAATGAATGCCAAACAGAAGGCTGGCAAAGTACATACAACAACTTTTTCAAAAAAGCTGAAATATACAAAAATTTACTTTATCACTCCAACCCTAAAGCTGTATAAATAATAGTATAAAATAGATTATAATCATACCTGGCTGGGGTTCATCTGAGAATGTGCATTGATTAAGAAAAGAAAAGGAAAAGAAAGGAAAGAAGGAAGGAAAAAGATTATGTTTAAATCAATTCATAATCAACATAACAAATTCTGGCTACACATGAATTTCTTGATTTTAATCATGATTATTGAAGTTAAAAATTTAAAAGAGAATATTAAGAACTGAATCACATTTCATCTGAATTTAAAGCATATTGTGCTTTAGTGAATGTGTTCAGGAACACAAAGTTCATACCCATGTAGTTATATAAAAATCTAAAGTCAATGAAGCCACACTGGAATTTAGAGCACAAGATTGAACACAGCAAATTAATTCCTCAATCATTGTTGAAGCCTCCTTTCAGTGAAAGGAAGTTCCACTTAGAAATTTGAGCTCAAATTACACTGTGCTTACATTTCGACTAGAAACATTGGGACATTAAATAGAGCATGCTGAATATTCCATTTCTTTCTGAAGATTTAACACATAGTCTATAATAGATACTTGAAAATTAACTTACTGCACAATGGGGATTCATCAGCTCCATTAGGACAATCAGCAGAATTATCACATACTTTGCTGAGATTCACACAGATACTGTGACCTGGACACTGCCACTGCCAGCTGGGGCACCGGAAAGGTTGAGTTGGACAATCTCTCTCATCACTCATATCCCTGCAGTCGTTATCACCATCACAGATCCACGCTCGATACACACAGTTGCCATTATCACAGCGGAAAAGCGATGGAGGACACGTTCTGGCAGGACATCTATGATGTTCATCTGAGCCATCTGCACAGTCAAGATGGCCATCACATTCCCAATTATCAGGAACACAACTGCCATCTGATTGACACTGGAATTCATTCTGGTGGCACATCCCTGGTGGTCTTGTAGCTAGAATAGTGACATTCAATAGTTCAGAAGCTGTTTTAATTTTAGACAGAGAAGCAAAACCACTATGTTCAGTTCATGTCATATAACTAGGTACAGAGCTGTTAAGAAATGTACTGCTTTTAGATCAAGCCATAAAATCACATTCAGTCAATCTACATGACCACTTCAAAATGTGACCAATTTAACTCCTACTTTATAATGAGGTCAACCAGGCAATTCAACTATTATTATACTTTGAGCAAGCATATATTTATACCTATGTACCTCTCCAAAGCCACAGAAAATCAGTTTCTGTTTCACCACCCAGTGTTATAACATTTTAACTAATTTAAGTGTAAAAAATTATTCAAAAAAACCCCCAGTTTCAGTCTAATTCTCATGAATACCATATTTTTCAGATTAACTGACTTAATTCTACTTTAAAGTCCTGAGACTGAAATGCCAAGTAAAACAAAATGTTATGGCCAAAAGGAACGCAAATTCTCCTCTTGCATGGACCATCTAATCTTGCCAGTTCAATCTGCTTAATCTATTCCAAGATGATGAGAGGGATGGAGCACCTTTCCAACAAGAAAAGACTAAAAGAATTGAAATTGTTCCTCCTGGAAAAAAGTAAGCTTAGGGGTGACCTAATTGAGGCCTTTCTTATAGGCTCCCTTCAGGTTCTGAATGATGGGGAGAAAATTTTTACAAGGGCATGTAATTTTTACAGGACAAAGAGGAATGGCTTCAAACTGAAAGGAAATAGGTTTAGATTAGATATTAGGAATAAATTCTTCTCTGTGAGAATGGTGAGGCACTAGAACAGGTTTTCCAGGGAAGTTGTGGTATGCCATATCCCTGGAAGTGTTCAAGACCAGGTGGGATGGGGCTTTGAGCAACCTGGTCTAGTGAAAGGTGTCCCGGTCCATGTCAGGGGGTTGAAATTAGATGATCTTTAAGATTCCTTCCAACCCAAGCCATTCTCTGATTCTATGATATTTTTGCACTGGAACCTGTGGTTGAAATTCCTGCTCAGGAAAATTAGATAAAGACAAGTTTCCCTGAAAAGAATATTAAGATTGCAAGGATTGTATTTGATACAGCAGGTTAAAGGAAATTTCCAGAAGCATCAGTTAATAACTGAAGTCTTTCTTTCAGCATCATTATACTTACGGCAATCAGCCTCATCTGAGTGATCGTTACAGTCAAAAACACCATCACAATGGTAGTAGGTGCTGATACATTGGTCTCCACTTCGACATTTAAACTCTGTGGCACTGCAGTTATATACTACAAAAATTTTAAAATATTGAATGTTATTTATTTTACAGAGCTGGACTGCATCAGATTTACCCTACGGGTGCTTAAGTCTGATATGGTATCAATTCCACTGAAGACCATAATTTCCCTGAGACAAAATGTAGTGACTCTGTAATTCACAGAAACAGATGTAATAGATTTCAGTCCCCCACAATCAGCCCAGAGATCAAAAGCATCACAAACAGGGTTAATTTATGGATAGGTTTATTATGCATTCTGCTGTCCTGGTGCTGGTAATATGAAATCACCAAAGACTCCTTTGGGGGCAAGTGTGAGGAAACAATAAAGTGGCATTCAACAAAGAAAGTTACACTTACTGCAGTCATGCTCATCAGCACCATCTATACAATCTTTGTCTCCATCACAGACATAGAATGGATCAATACAGCGATGGTCTGGACACTGGAATTGCCTGGGTTCACAAGTACCTGTGAAAGCTATTAAGAATGACAATAAATGCAAATGTGTTTATTTCCTCTCTTTTGAAATCAGCATATTGCTGAAAAAGTAGAAAAACTTTATCCCTAACCTGCAGCATATAATGCAGCAACTAGCAATCATATAAATTACAAGCACTAATAAATTAATATCAAGCAATTTTTCATTTATATGTAGGCTTGGGCTCACGGAAAATAAACAAAAGATTCCATGCAGTGGTAAATAACTCAAAAGAAAGTACATGAAAAAGCTAATATCTTACTTCTAGAAAAAACTTCCAGCCTAGGTTAGCTGACACCATTAGCCATCTCAGATCACTCATGAAGTAGGTGTTTAGGACACCTCAGCTTTAACTGCTTTTTGCTAATTACAGTGGATGACATTATGTAGCATCATGATTACAATTATCACATTTGCCCCTTTTTATTTTTTATTAATTATTTCTCTGCATTCTACTTGGCCCTGGAACTTCAAATTAGAAAAGTTTTCCATATCTTAAGGACTACAAAATATCAGTCTAAGTTAGATACTAGTCCTTTTTTTCCCAATTTCATTTCTCCTCCTTATACCAACAGATATACTATGTAAATATGCACAGGTGACTATAGAACCAACAGATAGTCATGATACTCACTGCAGTTTCTTTCATCTGAGCCATCGCCACAGTCATTATCAGTATCACATAGCCAGATTCTTGGAATACATCTTCTGTTATCACAGGTGAACTGGGTTGCAGGGCATGAAGAGGGTCCTTGTGTAGGACAATGCAATTCATCACTGCCATCAAAACAGTCATTATGTTCATCACAATGCCAGCGACCCGGAATACACTGTCCACTGGCACAGGTAAAAGCTGAAGAAGCACAAGTATTGTCTGAATAATAAAAAATAAAAAATAAAAAAATAAATAAAGTCTTTATAAAGATCTCCAAAACTTGCCTTTCCTGCAACAGTTACCAGTACATTCACTACTCTTACAGAATACATCAAATTCTAAAGTACACACTGCTTAAAATTAAAATGCCTGTTATGCAACATGCTGCAGAACTGAGCAGAATGCTTACAAACTTATTTTTAAACTACAGAAAGCAATAAAAAAATCAAATAATTAAGCATTCCACAACAATCTAAAGAACAAGAAAACTAACTTCTAGTAATCTTTTGCTTTATACTTTTCTCCAAAAGATTAATTCTACTTATTGTAAAATGGCCCATTAATAAGAAACAGTTTATATCTCAGTTATACTAGTTAGTCCTATGCATTAAGGAGCACATTTTACTACTGAATCCTGTTTCCTTGTCTGTGATTTAAAAGAATTGACTCTAAAGGAGCACCAGATATGCCATAAAATTTGATACTTTCACTATCTTATCCTCTCTTCAATGCCTTATCAACCATGATTATCCCACTGTTATCTCAATTTACTTGAACAACAAAATATTTTGTGTGAGACACTTTACTTTAAAACCAGGAAATAGACCAATGTGCTTTTAATTTACTTAACTGTTAAAATCCAGATGTAACAAATAGATCAGCATTGCCCAAATATTAGGAAAAACAAACTTTTTATTCTGATGTTAAATGAACTAAGAGGTGCTGCTTTAATCTTAGACGAAGGTTAGGCAATGTATAAGTTTTGTTATTTTTTTTGGTGATTTTTTTGAGTGTCTTCATCTCTACTAAAATGGTTCATTCCTCTCCATATATCCAAATTAGGCAAGCTATTGATAATCCAATATTTTTTAAAATTTACAAAAAATAACTAATAAAGACAACTTTTTTCTTTAGAAATTAAATTTTTGTTACTCTGTAAATTGAATTTTGAGAATAGCGATATGAATATTTTCATTCATTATTTAGGTGATGGGTACTGAATCCTGTATTACTATGATATAATTTCCAAAGTAAGTAATTATTCCAAGTAATTTCCAAAGTAACTAAACTCCCAGGAAGATTTATTCAGGATTTATTCACAGATGCAACCCTAAAAAATTGTAGTTTATTCCAATGAAGCCATACTGACTCAATAAATTTCCTGAACTGCAAACAAGAAACACTAACTGCAGATTACAGGGATTACTTACTTAAAGAACCACAGTTTTGTTCATCACTGTTATCATGGCAATCATCAACACCATCACACTGATAGTATCGAGGCACACATCTTCCATTACCACAGGAAAATGAGTAAGAGCCACACTGCAAAGTGGGGGGCTCATTGGATGGATCTTCAAGGCATGTCAGTTGATTTGCAGCCAGCTTCATGCCATAAGGACACCCACAAACTCTCTGAAAGTTTGGTACTGGGAAGCAGAAATGGCTGCAGTCTCCATTGGGATTTGTTCCTCTATTACAGTAGTTAGAGCCTTAAAAATGATAGAGAAGATCAATGCACACACTGCAGATAACATGGTGCTGTAGCAAGCCCTGGGTTTGCATACACAACAAAACAAGGTCAAGTTCATCAACAGCACTAGTAGCAGTAATATAAAAGAAATGTGGCATTCCATATACTCTTCCTTGACACAGTGTTTATGGAAGCTGAAAAATACTATTAAATTTCATACAATTTCCTGACAATTTTCAGCAGCTGTCTGGAAATAAGTATGCTACCATGAATCAGAACCTCTGTCTGATCAAGGCTGTGAGACCAGATCCAATCTTTAGATACCAAGTAGTCAGTGAGCCTTAGGTTTTATCATATGTTTGATGAGTGCATTGGCTGTTTCACAAAATAAAGTACAATACCAAATCCTTGGCTTAGATCATAGAATCGCATGGAATTTAAGAAAAAAGAAAATTAAAAAAAAGTAGTGATTTATACATGAAGAATAGTAATTCGATTAATAAACTTTTACCCAATTCCTCAAAATAAATAATTTAGTTTAACTAAAACTTCTAACACAAAAGGAGAAATACAAAGTTGTAGTTGATGATACAATTCCACAAAACACAATGGAATCATAATTTCATTTCATTTGGTTGTTAAGCACAGTAACAGAAGGGGTAGAGGGAAATTGCATCCAGTCACAGTGAAGCAGTAAAATATACAACATGTGATTGCAAGTGCCTGTGCTCCCTCCCTTGCATGTCAGTTATGATTCAGTGAAGCCATTCAGAGAATTGAAACTGGAAATCTGCTGTCCTGACATTTTGTCTGTTATTCCCTATTTCACATTCTCTCTCTGTAAAAGAAAGGGGCTCACCTATTTGGGAATGAGCGTCGTATGCTTTAACATGCATAATGTTACTAATGCCCCTCCTAATAATAGTCATTTCTCCTCCATCAGACTTCCTCACTCGAACTATTCCACCAAGTCTCCAATCAGTGAAATAGGCATAACCTGTTTTGAAAAACATTTAACATATTATATAGAAATATGACATAAAAGACCAAGCATTATAAAAAAAACCCTAGAAGATTTTTCATGAAAATTTAACCATTTTTCATAATTGTTTCAAGAAGAAAAAAATTACATTCACCACTTATAATGCAGTCAAAGTGAGCCTTTGATCACAGGCAGACATAACTTAAGAAAGCCTTCTCAAATTGTATTGAAATTTATATATAACAAATCCAACTAGAATTTCAAATTCCATGGAAATCTTAAGTCATTCATTAAGACTACTTCACAGACAATTTTAGAGTATTTTTGAAGATATTTTTATACACAATCAAATAGGGTCATATACTGACATGTATCTTCAGATACAACATAAATCCAGTAATAAACTTTACATATAATTATTAGAAATCCTGAAATGTTGACCATCCCTTGAGTGATGATTCATTTGTATGTTCAGCATGAATAGTTCACTTTTGAAGCTATAATTAGTACAGCGTATCTGACTTGTTGCACTACACTACCTGACCTATGTAAAATTATTTAAAAACAAATATACATAAAATCAGTTCTAAAAGCAAGCAAAAAGTACTAAATACATATTTTTAGTAGAAACTTTCAAGGGTGCTTTTTTGGGAAAACCAGTATTACAAAATGTCTGTCATTTTATGTACAAACAGATCACCATATGAAAAGAAAAATCTGCAATAATAATAGATAATATTTTTCTATGCCAGACTTACCTCCAAAAATAGTAAGGCCAAATGGGTGAGTCATCTGAGTAATATGTTCAAGAGTCCGTCTGTCCAGCCCATCAAAGGTGCTGTGCTCAATTTTATCAAAAAAAGCATCCACCCAGTACAACCTCAGAGAACTGGAAATAATGAAAATCTTTTAAAATCACATTATATCCATTAGGAAGCACTAGTATTTTCTTAAATAATAGTCTTAAACCTACAGGAAGCTACTGGGGTGTGTGAGGACAGATTCTGAGAACACCTTACATTTTAAGGCCTTTCAACCAATTGAAAGAAAAGGTCTTCAAGAAAAGAGAGCCAGTGCATGCAATGTGACATAATTCCTTTATCTTTACTCACTAATAGTTTAAAGGAAGAAATATGTTTGCTCAAACAAAGCATCTCTGTCTTCTGTGTTGTCCTTACCTCCAGTCAATGGCGAGTCCATTCGGCCAGCCTAGTGTGGTATTGACAATTGGCAAGGCATGGGATCCATCACTCCAGGCCCTCATGATTTTTGCTGGACGGAACCAATCTGTCCAGAATATATACCTGAAAGGACACATGTCAGAAGACACATAAACTAAATTATATAATGTGATTAAACAGAGCAAACATTTGAAACAGCATTAACATTTTTCTTTATATCACATCCTTCAAATAACTTAAAAAAATACCATTTCATGTTGTCCCTCTCCTCAACTGGCAATGGTACTGATAATATTTATCTTGTATACAGCTACCAGAATCTTTGGAAATATTTTCACCCTTTAGATATGAAATACCCATAAATTGGTTAAAATTGTTAAGGTTCTCATGTAATTACTGACAGAGGAGTAGAATCAATCAAAAATGCATCTTCCAGCATGAATACAACAAAGAATTTTCTCTTGATCCATTTGACTTATGCTTAGAGTCAGAGCTGAAGATAACGTTAAATAATTTTATAAGGCAGCAAACAAAAAACGTTAGGATATCCAAGGATCCAGGTTCAACATTATTCTTTTGAGATTTCTTTCAAAGTAGTGTATTTGGTTACTTATGAAAAATCAATATCCAAGAATCAAGAAATTCAGTAATTATGACATTGCGAAGTCAAACTGTGCCGTGAAAGAAACGTTGTCCTGGCATTGGCAAAGAACACAGAGTATGGAATTTGAAAGTAAGAATTTCCATCAAAGAAAAGCAGGGTTTTATTTCATGTATGGAGTCACATATTATATGGTATGTATCAAATACAGACAGTAGTATCCAAAATGGTTCAAATAAGGAAATTCAGAGATAAAAGTACGGAACCAATGTTAGCAGTCTGGGAATTGAAAGTACATTAAAAACAATTTAGCAAACTTCATCTTTCAAATATGAGAAATAGTTTTCTGAATGATACAAAGAAAACAAGTTCTTTTGCCTTTTTATCAACGAACAGGAGTAAAAGAAAAAAGCCAGGGTGCTTTTAAAGAGAGTCTTTTGAGTGCTTCTGTCATGTGGGATCTTTCTCACCATGCCCTTTCCTCTGGGTGCTGAGTCCTAGGCTAGATTAAAACAAACAAAATACAGAGAAGACAACTGAAAAGAGATGGTATTTTGAAAAGAACAAAAGTCCAGAAATCACTTGTAAGTCTAATCTCACCAGTTCTGTTTAAACCACAAATTTGTACAAACAATTTAAAATGAGAACCTAAACTTACCCAATAACAGGATGAACCACTATTGATCGAGGATTATTTAAATTCTGAACAATAGCTCTCCTGGATTTATCTGCCAGCCTCATCACACTAATACTCCTGTATCGAGGATCTGTCCAGTAGAGGTTCTTTGAGATCCAGTCAAAAGCCAAATCTTCAACACTTTCCACTCTATTAGCAGTCAAGATCTCTCTTCCTAGAATTTATAACACACATAATGATTGCAAATGTTTAAGAACAGGGGAAGTAACATGAGTGCAGTATTCTATTGACGAAACTTGTGGTTCCCCTTGTTAAAAATGCTACCTTTGTGCTACTTTGTATAAAGACCAATAACCAAGGGGAGAGAAAGGCACCCTTTACTCTAGAAAAAGAAGGTGTATGTCCAGGAGTGGAACTGCAAAAGAGAAGAAATAAAGACTAGCCAAAGATCAGAGAAAAATCTGTCACTAAGTTTACACTGAGGGTTTTACAAATGAAGGTCAGTAACGTCAGTGCAGTAATGACATCTTTCTCAACAGCAGACTTTACCTACTCTTTGCGTAGTAATGGTCAGCTGCAGTCTACCATTAACCTGACCATAGGCAGCAAGCAAGCTCAGAAGACTATACGCTGACATTTGATCATCATTATAAATTGGAGAGAAACATTCTCTAGCATAAATAGTATTTCTAAAAACCTCACTAAGTTAATCTTCTTTTTCTGTATTACAGTGTCATAGCAAACATCCTGCTCAGATAGGGAAATTAAAATAGAAACACAGTTTATTCTACTGAAAGACATACTTGTCTGCATAAACAGACTGGTTTGGTGAGGGCAAATACTAGTTGTGAGAAGTACTACAAATAGTTTGTTCTCAAATACATTCAGCAAGTTTATCAAACAAGAGAATTCAACAAGCTTAATTTGAGTTGTACAAACATTTTTGAGAAACATTTTCCAGTTACTGGGGCCACACTGTGATTTATCTGTATATCTCACAATGTGACTTTTCACTTTTTTTTTTTTTTTGAAAAATATATATTATAGTCTCCTTACCATAATAACACTACAATTCCCAAGCATGATTCTCACCTGAGCCATCAATTTTCTGTTTATAGATCATGTCTTTGCTTGTGTCTGAAAAAAAAATTGTGTCATCCTGAGCAGAGAAGTCAATTCCAACAAAGTATGAAGGGCTTCCTGTTACAGGTATGATCACATCTTCCTGGGTGGAGAGATTGAATGGGATTCCTCGCACTGCCATCTGGGATGAAAACAGCAGAAACTGCCGCACAGCTGTGAAAGGAAAAATCAGACGCTGCCTTTACTTATTCACAAGGGGAGACACCTGAGCATTAAGAAAAGTTTTGATTTATTTTTGACAACACTAATAGCCTGGAACTAAAAAAAAGAAGAATGAGAAAAAAGGGATTTGAACACTGAAAAGACCTAAAACCTGAAGAAGAAAAAAAAAAAACAATCCAGAATATTAGGTGACGTGGTCAAGTATTCCTCTTTAACTGATACTGTGGTCCTAATACACTTTAAAAGCTAACATTATACCTATGGAAGCAGAAATCTTCTGTATTCTTCTCTTGATAATCATCTATGAAAAAAAAAAAACTCACAGGCTTTGTGGAGCCACCATAAAACTAGACAATACCTGGACTAGGCAGATAAATGAATGGTCAAATACAATTGTAGACAACATATATGACATACTTTGTCAGTAGACAGTCATAGTAAACGTGCATCAGTGACAATTCTGCATTCAAATAGGAATCAAATAGAAGATTGCTGATGGAAACACAGCTCCAAAACTGAGTCTCCTATTCTTGCCATGTGTTCAAAGGGAGAAGACCAACCTAATCTGCACACTACTGCACAGGAAAGCAGGCTTATATGTTCAAAATAATACGAAATCTGCATATTAGCAAGCATTCATGCCTGATTTCAGGATTAAGAGCTCAATCATACAACAGTCTGCACTTATTCCATATTTAACTCAAAATCCTCATTAAAGGAGGTGAGTTTAAGTTGTGGCTTTAAATGCACATCAGCAGAAATGACTACATTTAAGGCTGTCAAAAAGAGTTGTGGTGAAAAGACAAGAAGTCCTCAGTATATTGAAGCTACTGAAGAGATAAAAGATATTCTAGAAACAGCTCCAGAGCTAATGGAGTGGTATTACTTCCAACAATTGTAAGGCATTTTCTTACCAACACAGTGTCGTCCATCCACGTGTAGATCAAAACCCAGTATACACCTACAGCGATAACCCAGGCCATCATTATCTGTTTTGTGGCTTAGAACACAGACCTGTTCACATCCCCCATTATTATTTCCACAAGGATTTCTTACTGGAAAACAATACAGATAAAATTATAACTTTCTCTATTAACCAAATGGCATCATTACCTTGATTTTTCAGGATTTTCTTCAACATGCACAATAAATCATGTGGATTATGTGAGAGTTATATGACATGGAAAACATACCCCACCAGTTCTACTGTGGAATGCATCGAAATCACATCAGAGCTAACCATCATTAAGGAATTCAGCACATACAGAGACACTCAGCACACAGCATTAAGGCCTTAATTTGGGCTATAGTCTTCTGCACATAGACCTATTTCAGAATTCTAACTCACAAAATTAATTGAATACTGGTAGCCTTTACACTGCATTCATTCCAGTCTTGAGGAAAAATATCATAAACACCAATACTACTCAAACCCACAGGTTTGACTCCACCAAGTATCAGTCTATTCATAAAGCTCCCCCTACTCTTGAATGTTACATTTGACAGTTCATTAACTACAGGAGTTGGATGAACCAACTGTGTGATAAAAATCAGCCCAGCTTTACAATACAAATTTATGGATCATAATTATAGTTCCTTACAGCAAAGTAAAAGTCTCATAATTTTTTACCAGTTTTTGGTAACATACTTCCTAAATCTCCCTTCATAATCTACTTATGCTCTTACCAAATGGCTGCCTGGCAGCGTGGTAGACTGTCACTCCATAAGGTCTCAGTGAAGACTGATAGATCACTTGAGGGTTAGACTCTGAAAATTTGTTAGCTTTCACCACTGCCATTTTGGTCCAATCAGTGAAATAAACATTGTGTTCAAATAAAGTGATTCCATATGGATGAGGAATCAGTGAGCCTCCATGAGCTACTGTTCTCCTGTTATAAAGATGATCAAAAATTATTTACCAAATATTACCTAGAAAATAACATTATTAACAGAAGAAAGAATACAGTATTTTTAATTCATTCACATGTTTTTGTTTCAATAGAGAAGCTACTAAATTACAAATAAAAAAGACAAATGAACTGAAGAGATGAAGCTAAATATACATGGGTCAACAACCTAAAGGACACAGCAGTGAAAATAAAGGAAAAACAAATTCCTAGAAAACACAGTGAGTAAAGATAAGAGGAAAAAAGATACTAACATTAATTTTATAATTTAGTAAGTGAAAAAATTCATTGAACAATAGACCTGCCAAATGGTCAAATGAGCAGAAGACTGGTTGTGAAGTCACTACATAGAAGGTACGCTAAAGGGGACACTTTTTTCTAGTGTTTGAATAACTGATACTAATCAGAGATGCAGAGATAAACAGGCTTCTAAACAGCACTATGCTGTAAGACACAGTCTTATAGAAACTCAAGGCCTCCTTTCTTGCATGTTGTGATTTAGTCTCTCCAGCATCATAATAGGGTGAAGGATGACTTAATTTTTGAGAGCAAAGATTTATAAAATGTAAGAAAAGTATTTAATACCTATCACACAAATAAGTGTTTTGAAGTGGAATATTTCATATAAATTCATTCATGAAAAAAATGCAAATAAATGATGATGGCAAATAATGAATATAATTGAAAAATAATAAAAAGTTAAATGCTCTAAAAATGAGTACTGTACTGGTGGACTATAAAATATACATTATAAGATAAGGGCAAAAGGCATTCACAATTGAAAGAGATCAAAGAATAATGAATTAAAGAATGTCTAGAAGTAGCATGACACCATAGAGACAAAGGTGCATCACATTCATTACATTGTAATTTTCATCCTTTGTGTATCTTGTTTTGTTAGAGAAATCTTTTTTTGAACTAGATGCAAAATCAGTGTATCTGTAGCCTCCAAGGAATAATATTTCACTCGCCTTTGAAGTCCATCGTAAGTTACAGTCTCAATGTAATCAAACCGACTGTCAACCCAGTAAAGTCTCTTTGACACAATATCCAGAGTTATTCCAGCAGGCCAGCCTAATTTTGTTTTTATCAAGTCCTGACGATTTGTGCCATCCATGAAGGCCCTTTCCACTTTAGGATCACCAGACAGACTGTCCCAGTCTGAGAAAAACAAATAACTATAAAGAGAAAAAAGAAAAAAGGTTACATTTCCTTGAGATTTTATCAGAAAACCCAGCGTTTCACATGGAATTGAAAACCAGCACCCTTTCAGAACAGAATTTGTTTCTCAGCTGGCATACTATGAAAACATACTTTATACTTTCTACACATAAAGTAATTTTCATTTTCTTCTATAGAATATATCCATAAAGAAGCATGCTTTCACCCAAAAGACCTCAGAAATACTAGTTTTCCTTATGAAAACACAGACTTCAGTTTCCTGCCAGAAATAAACCAGTGAAAAATAGCTGTATCATGAAAGCAGCAGCCATTACTACAAGTTGCATGAAATTCTTCTTCCCATTTTCTGAAGATCCATATTTTCACAGCTCACATATACTTCTGAAGCATATGGATTAGGAGACATTAACTTTCCTGGCTTCATTTTATCTCTTTATTTGAGATAGTAGGAGATCTGTGGATGGTATCACAATTGAAATCTTTAAGGGTAATACTCCTCTGCAGGGCAATTCCACAGGTCCCATTCTCAGTACTGCTCATGCACACAAAACTCCAGGCATGAAACAGATTCCACACATTATAAATAAATGCATTGCAGAACCCTCTCATAAATTAAGGTGCAGAATAGGTTAGGATAGAAAGCAAATGTTCAAAATATTTTATATCTGATTCTAAAATGATAACCCTTGTTGTTTCCTAGTTGTCTTCCTTTCACATGGGGATAAAGGAATTTCTGACATCTTTTACCATTATCTGATAAGTATCACTTACCCAACAGTCGGATCCAGTGCTATTCCTCTAGGATTTCCAAGACTTTCAGCAATAAGAGTCACACGGTTTGTTCCATCCAAGTTAACCATATCTATTCTGTTCACACTGGTTTCGACCACATATAGTTTATTATTAACCCAATCCACTGCTAGATTTTCAGGTGTGTCAACTGAAATATTTAAAACTTCTTGGAAATCAGAGCCATCAATATTAATAGAAAAAACCTGAAAGCAATACAAATATTGTCAGTCCCCACATGATGTTTTGCTAATCACAAGTCACATTTGTCTTTTATCATCACGTTGATCACCAATCTACAACTGGCCACCAGATACAAGCAAGTTGCCCTCTAAGTTATTCCTTAGGCTAGGATTTTTTGCAAAAATCTGGAAACCAATGAAAAAATTGCAGGAGGCTTGCCTTCAACTAGCATTTCTGCAAAATGGACAAGACAACAGGCTAAAGCCTTGTTCTTTAGCAAACAGTTTTTAAAAAAAAAAAAAAGGAAAATGCATTTGCATTGCTATAATCTAGCAAAACCCAGTATTTTTATAGATTGAAAACTAATGATCGTGCTTTGGTAAAGCTCTCAACAGTGGCCAGAAACAAGTGGGGGAGCTCTTACTACAGCTACCACTAAGGGGAAATAGCAAAATGAAGAAAGTAAGGGAAAGTTGTCCACCCTCACAGAAGGGAGGTCTCAGCCTGTGATCTCCTTTGTCTCAGGCTAATTTTAACAGCATCCTGCTCAAGAAGAATAATGTGGTTATTTTACAAGCAAATTCAGAGCTACATGAAGTAAACCGTCCAAACACAATAATTTTACATATATAATAATTATTAAAAAGTGTGTAGTAAAATGTGATTACAAGATTGGGAGATATGAAAAGGTAGAATTTTTTGTTTGTTTTTTTTAACAAGAGCATGAGATTTGGAATGCATTTAAATGAAAATACAAGAGATACAAGTAAATATATGCAAGAAAAATAAGAGCTGAAAGAGTTGTATTATTTTAAATATCCTTCCGTTCCAAGTAACAACCAAGATAACCTCTTAACTGTCTACTCTGTTCTTTGGAAACCCTGTTGATGAAAGAACTTATGGGCATTAGGTTATCTGGCACTACACTAAGTGAGATAAAGATGACACAAAACACAACCCACAATTTTCTGATTTAGTTTACATCTTAGTCTTAAAAAGAAAAAAAAATACAAAAAATGCTGTAGTAGTATCATTATTTTAAGACATTAGGCAGAAATATTCATCATTTTAAAATATTTTAAATGCAAATATTTTCATCTGGATATATATAGGATTTGGATATATAGGATCTGGATATATCTGGATATAGCTAGGATTTAATTAGATTAATTAATCTTAATTAATTAATTTGGAATAAACTATATTGGGCAGATAAAAAGGCAATCTGGCCACCTGGGGTATGCAGAAAAAAAACCCTTATTATCTTGTATTTATACCTATTACAAAGACAGAATAAATCTCCTGTCTCATAAAAATGCAGATTTAACCCTGACTACATTCAGCCATTGACAAAGCAACTGCAGCAACAGGAACCTACTACAGCCACAATAAAAATGCCAGAACTGTGAACAAGTCAAAAATTGTTCATACAAATCTTGTTCTTCTTGACAGCCATGCAGTGAATGTTCTTTCTACAGAACCAGCATGGAACTGTGGTGAGAACTACAGTTTTTATTACATGTCTTATGTGTAGATTCAGAATTACAACAGTGACACCAAATGGGTCCAGTGGCATTAGAAGGCGCCAGGTCACACACTCTCCTTCACTCTGCATAACAATCAACATGAGGACAAAGATTATGAAGTTTCAGCATTTCACCTAAGACTTTCTTTCGTTTTCCTAAGTTATGCACAGAAAAAAGAACAAGGCTGCCATCCAACTTTCACAGGAGTCTCTAGACTGGGGGTTTTTTTTAATTACTTCATTCTACTGTACCTTGAAGCTAAAATAATTACTCTTTAAAAAAAAAAAAAAAAGGAAAAAAAAGTAACACAATATTGGTTCATTACACAAAATACTGTCAATATTTGTTATTCAAGCTCAATTACAGTGCCATTTGAAGTATATGAAGAAATTTGATTTTTATCATCTTGGAAGGCACACAGCTTTTACGTTTTAAATGATCATGTTTCAAAAATTACCAAGAAAAATTTGCTCTGTTTTGAAGGAATGTCTACTATTTCTCTTAATTAGCTTTTTGGACTCAGTCTCAAGTAAAATTAAAAGTTGCTCAAGACATTCCCATACAATAGGATTCTTTGTTTAATATGTCACATGTAATAGTATAGTTGAAAAAATGCAGTCATTAACATAAAACATTTCAAGGAGCTTTTTTGTTAGAAAACAAAAATACAGCCAGCTTTGGCTCTCAAAAATGAGGGCCTATCAACACGTTCTGCCTCTTGCAGTTCTCTACTTCCAGGTACACAGAAATACATTCTTCTCGAAAATTCTACCAACCTTATCTTGCACTGTGTCAGTCCAAAAGATTCTGTGCAGGTAAAAGTGAAAGTCCACTCCAACTGCAATCCCACGATTCTGTGACTGCACTAAAGTACGAAAATTTCTTCCATAAAGATCTCCAATAAGTAAATCACGGCCATTGGAAAAAATAATCGATGCCACGCCAGCTGAAAGCAGGAGTGACAGAAATATGATTACTCTGCAGGCAAGATATTTTGCAAAGAGGCATTGCAATATATACATACTGGTTCATACACACTGGACACAAAGTTTTAAATAGATACCCAGACTATAACCTGTATAAATGTTTCTATGTGCGTACTAGCTTGCTGTGATTTGCCTTTGGTTTGTACACTTGGAGCAAATCAGGCAGGAACAGTTATTTAAAGCCCTACCAGGTAAAACTTTTACAAACCCCCTGTGCAAACACCAAAAGACTATTTTTATTAAAGCTAAAATGAACCCAGTGAAACTGACTTATAGCAGGTACTAAATTCTCCCATTTATAAGAGAGAAATACTTAGAAAATTGTGAGCTGAAGACTGGTCCGCAGATGAAGCTGAAGAAAGAAGGAAGGGGGAAGGTACTCAACAGTTTTTGCTTTTCTAAGAAACCAGACTGCTAGTCATCTATGCCAAGCAGAAACTCCCATTCCCACTGACTGTCTGCAGGCAGGAACACCTGCCTTACACAGAGGCCTGTTAGGACATTATATCTCCACAAAGCAGAGTTTCCTGGGGCCTGCTTTCAGACCTGAGCAGCAGGTCAGGAGAAGCAGTCTATAGCTGATGAGGAAATACATTCTGAGAGACAAGTATTATTCAGAGTTCAGATTCTGAGAGACAAGTATTATTCAGAGTTCAGACTCTAAGCCAAGATGGTTTCTCTCACAGGCAAGTGTTTGATCTCCCCATTCAGCCAAATCATCTTCTGGCACATTGTGGGAAAGAGTCCTGATTTCTTGACAACACTAAGTTCCATAGAGAGCATGACAGAAAACTGTCTCTCACAGAAACAAGAATTTTTTTGTTCAGGAGGGCTGTGGCAATAACCTCCCAACTCTGCTGAAGTCAGGAGTGCTGAAAAAGCAATGGAGCCTAAAAGACATTTGTTGATTAGAAGAGAAACAGCCCTGATGAGGTAATCAACACCAACCTACACATGCTAGCAGATAGAGAGTTCTGACATTTGCTGATATTCTGAAAGCTACGCTGACTATAAATCCTTAAGAGCAGAGCTAAAATCAAAGAGAACTGTGTGGCACAGACATGAAAACCATCCCATTTTACCTAGCTCTATCTATTTGCTCAACAAGACACTTGAAGTGCACTAACCTGAAGTGTTGGCCCGACAATGCCGGTGATGCTCTAGGAAATAACCTTCCACACAGTGGCACTGGTGATGTCCCACACGATCTTCACACAGCTGGTCACAGACACCCCACATCTGACAGTCATCAAAATCTGTCCAGTAAATAATGCATATTTATAAAAAATGCTTTGTATAAAATTCATGTTATAATTAACAAGTTGCAAGTTTGTCCTGTCTGCTTGCTTTCTATTTATTTTCAAAAATATAGCAGGAAGAAAGAGGCTTTGCATGTTTTTCCACAATGTTTCAGTTCTGTATATCTGGATAACAAAAAACTTGTGCTTCCTGCCCAAGGACCTACCTGCACTTCTGCCCCTCGCCAACCCGAAAAAATACTAACCAACCACCCAAAAAAAATCTGTACCACACTTGTCAGGAGAAAAGGAAAAATCATTTGAAAGGATGTCATTGTCTGCTTTCCACAATACAGGATATGTCTACGAAATATTTTTCCTGCAAAAGATCTCTACACTTGGCACATACAAAGACTTGGCTGGATTTAAGCCCACTCAAGGTGAGCCCTACCTTTATTTTAGTGCAGCATTTAAGCCTTTAAGTCCTACTTGAAGGCAGTGCTTATTAGCTCAGATTTAGTACCATGCTAACAGGTATCTGATTTATAATTAAAAGCTGTCTGTGCACCAGAACCAGCAAGGAAAAGTTCCTTTTAGCACACAAAATACCATATAGGTAGAGTACTGGACCTGGAATTATACAGTACTGACTGTCAGCTATTCCTTCATGACAAGTTTTACTCCAACCACAAATATATTACTAGATTTCAGCAAACCAAAATACATTGACTCAGATTTACAAGTCAGAATCTGATAATCAGGATTACGGGGCAGGCAGAAAACTACAGAAGACTCACTAAGACTGCACCAAGTTTGGGAATGTGTCCTTCATGTGTTTCCCACAAAAGCATGAAAAAACAGAGGAAAATCCATACGCCGAGGAAATTTCGGAAAATTATTTCTCTGTCTCTACAAAGAACAACCATTCCACCATTGCAGCTTATACAGCCTTAGGTCACCAGTATTCTCAAAAATATAAAATTCTCATTAGAGATGGAGCATCTAAAATACTTTTAATAGCATAAACATCATAGTTTGGGTTGAAAACTCATAACAGATATTTACCCATTTTATTAGGCAATGCTAATTTTCATGATTCTGAAGTTACTCAATTGACAGCTACTGAGATAAATCATTTGTGCTACCAAGTTACAGCAGCTTTACAGTTACCTTTGCATCCTTGCAAATATTCTTTTTCATGTAAATTATATATATACTGAAACCCCACAGAAGACACAGCCTTTCCATAGTGCAAATACAAAACACCTTTTTTATTTTCTAGCATAATGTTCTGCTGTCTTCATATACAGCCACTTTCCAAAGCAACGAACTAGCATCATTAACTGTTTTTCCAGGCATACAACATATATCACTGAGGCAGAAACAAACTCTCTCTATGTAAACATTTAAAGACTAGTATAAAAACTTTTGATAATAAACCAGCCATCCAATAGTACATATTTATAAACCTAATCATGCTGTCACTATGTCTTTAGGTTAAAGTGAAAGAGGTCTTTGTGATATCTCTCTGGTTTGTTTCTGTGTCACCATGCTACCATTGTGCTACTAAAATTTTCATTCATTTGCTGACTCCTGAGATTTTCTATTTGCCAGTACATCCACCCAATTTGAACTAACTTGCCTTCCTGGAATCCAAACTTTCTGAATTGGTTGTGAGAAGGTACTGGATATCTGTAATCCCTGGACTGAACTCACCAATACAAGTACGACTGTCATTGTTACTTATTGTATATCCTGCAGGGCAGTAGCACATCCCTCCTAATGGAGAGGAATGACAGCGATACTGGCAGCTCAGCGCAGCGCAGCGAGATACGTCTGAAAGGCAAATTAAATATTTCAGAAACACACCTATTACCAGTAGAACAGCTTTCTGCCTTAATAGAAGTTACAAAGTTAAAATCTTTTCTATGATGAGCCTTCAATTTCAAAGGCTTGAGCTTCTTAAAACTAATCTGCAAAGAAAGTTATGTACAAAGTTCCACAAAATCACATACATTTACATACATGCAAGTAAAGGCATGGAACACAGAAGAGAAGGTACTGTTTTTAATAGTTTTTCAGAAGAGAGTTAAAGGATAAGCATCAATCTTATATGTACCACCAATGATAAGTGCTTTGTAAAAAGGTGGACAGAGGAAGTCATCTGCAATGCACCAAAACTTTCCCTGTTTCCACAAGACTTACTTGTGAGCAACATATCCTTAAGCTCCATCTATTTGCACTTGATCTCATCATTTACTCTTCTATGTGAAAACTCCCTACTATGTTATATTAAAAAGAATATGTATCCCATTCCAATGTATTAGAATATACTGTTTGCATTGTGTTCATGGGCAAATGCTTCTTTATACTTTCCTTCTCTTTCTCTCTTTTTTCCTTCACTACTTCTCCTTTTCCTTCTACTACTATTTAATAAACAGTTCAGTGACAGGTGAATAAATCATGATTGTAAAACATTTGACAAAGAAGGAGGTGAAAGTCAGCATTTTACTTTTCCTCAATTTTTTCTGGTAAATGCCTTGCTTTGCAGCTCATACATGCTGTAACTTCCAGCCACTGTTGTAAACCACACAGCAAAGCAAGAGGTGCATTTTTACAATAAGGTTTTATTTTCCCTCATTTTTTCTGCCCTCCTATTCCAAAAGGCATGATTTTGTTAATAGGAATTTTTATCTTCCTAGAAATTAAAATACACCAGTCCTTGTCCTCAGAGGGATTTGATATTTGTAGGACTAGAGTGAAGTTAACAGGAACTATGCATGCTCATTGCCTCCAACAGAAAAAACACAGTGTACCACTAACTGAAGAAACAGAGACCACAGGTTAGAAGATACTTTTTAAAATCCTAACCTTTAAAGTGAATTAGTCAATGCTTAGGATATACTGATTCAGTATTGTGTTCTGATGAGCACAAATCACTACTTCTTACATACATAAAGAGAAACAGATATTTAAACAATGAAGGCATATAGCACACATTTCTCTGACTTTACAAACATATTTTAAGGTATGGAGAGCAAGTTAAAATCCTTATTTGTGAAATTTTGTGTATAAATTTTTAAAAAGAAATGGTCTCTTTGCAGCATATATTCTTCCTTCAGATCATCCAGACAAAGCAGTGCCAATGAAAACAGTAAGCTTCCAAAATTTCAGGATTGTTTAGGAGACAAAAGGTGAATGCAAAAAGATGTCAATGCTTTTGTTTCTGCTATTCTGTGTATATTTTTCATTCTAATACATACTGCAGTGTCGGCCTGCAGTGATGTTAGTTTCATCTTCTCCTTCAGGGCAGTCTGCAGTTCCATCACACACTTTCCCAATTGGAATGCAATGCCCTGATCCAGGGCAAGCCCACTCTCCTGGGTAGCATTCATGGAGACCACTTTCTACAGAAAATAAAAACAAGAATAATGAAGAGAATGTTTCAAATATTAAAATTTCTTCTCTAACTGTTTCCTAAAGCATTTCTATCCTTCGGTATCCAATTTCCATTTCTTGCAGACAGCTGGGAAAGACAATAAAGAAACATTAGCTATATTTATTTGTCATGCGTTCTTTTACATTCAAACTACAATGTCAACAACACTTGGGTAGATAACACAAGAATCCCTTTTGTTTTCTGTTTTGTTAGGAACAGTAACATCATTTAGCTTTAAACTAAGCAGTGCCCCAGAAACGGAACTATAGTTTTGTGGTTTCAAAACACATAAATACTGTCTGGATAAAGAGAATAATGTTCATCATAGAAAAAGCCAATGAAAAAGAAATCTCATTCACACTTTCATTCATTAAACCTTCTGTTTCTCATACAAAATCTAAGCAAATCTTGGCAGAATCTGAGTTAATTTCATTTTGAATCAATGGGGTTTGGTTATTAGAAGCCTCATGTCTCTTAACAGATGACCTGAAAAATCTCCACAGGCAGAAGAACCAAAACAAAATATAAAAGAGAATACATAATATATGTATTGATATATGCTCAACTTAGTTTGTATCATACTCAGTATCACAATAATTCTCACACACACAACAGAAATATTGCTGAAGTTTGAAAAAGAAATTAAAATGAATGTGGAGTTCTAAGGTTTTAAAAGAAATTAAATGCATTCAGAACATCTTGACTGGTTTTATGTAAATTTCATAGATGCAGGTTAGTGTCATCTTCCCATGAAAATACCATTGGAAGTTAGCAATATATTTACCACATCCTCTTTCATCTTCATTGTCTTCACAATCATCGTCACCATCACAAATCCAGCTCTGATGGATGCAACGGCCACTTGGGCAAGTGAAAAAGTTGCCTCTGCAAGTTGCATAAGCTACAGAAAGAAACATAAGAAAATCTAACTGTTCTAAGCAGCTAAAAGGTTAAAAATAACAATATTGTTTCATATGTGATGATTTATTATATCTCCTAAAAAATTTAGGCAGTTTCATATTTTGTAGATATTGCAAACACTGCTGGTTTCTTCTCATTTAGGTATGAATTAGCTTTGGTTCATGATGAAATTAAGAATATGACAACAACATAAGTGTAATTATATGTATTATGAATCAGATTGTCATTCAATCCAGCAAATTCAAATAGTAACTACATACCCAGGAATTTAGCAGCAAAGACAAAATCTATCAAAGTAGCACTGCATTTTCATCTTTCTATACAAAAGAGTACTTGTAGAACAGTGATTAACTTCTGATGGCTGTACAGCCAAGCAATTTGCTTCCTGCTATCTGTTTGAACATAGTCTTAATGAAACAGTTAAAGAAAACGGGAAAAAAAAGAAACATCATACTGCAAGAGTTTTCATCACTCCTATCTCCACAGTCATCATCATGGTCACAGATAAAGGCTCGTGGGATGCACTCTCCATTAGCACACTGGAACTGCGTACTGGTACATCCACGTGCTGAAAAAAGATTTTAGCAGAGAAACACATACAGAAAATCTGTCAGAAAACCAGTGTTTAACTCCAAAAGAAGGTCTAAAAAGCAAATTTTTTTGGGATCTCTCCACACAGGGGACTTACTGCAGTTAGCTTCATCAGAAGAATCTCTGCAATCAACTTTGCCATCACATCGCTGGCTTGCATTAAAACATGCTCCATTTGCACACGATAACTGTTCACATCTTGGGTAGTCTAAAATAAAAAATCCTTTATATTAGCATGAAGTAAGACTTAAATGAGTCATATCCATCTGTATCAACAGAATATCTTGGTTTAAAGGAAAAAGTTAATACAGAACTCCATTACTACATTACATTATAGTAGTCCTATACTAGTAATCCATTTATACATTATACTGTCTTCTCCCACATATATTAAAGAATATCCTCTAAATAGAAGCTACAAACCTTGAAAGCACCAAGAGAAAAATTAAATGCCTTCCCACACCTCAAAAAGGTTTGCAACCCAAACAGTTTACAATATGATAGAAAGTAATGGAATATTAAAGGAGAGCAAGCAATAAACATTTGTTTCATTCATTTATACCTCAGTTTTATACTATCCTGATCTCAATAAAAGTGTTTAGATAGCAAAGGATTTCCTGAAATTTACAGTTCCTAGGTCCTCTTCAAGTGTCTTGAGTTGTCAAACTCAGAGACCTCAGGTTTTTATGGTTTCATTACAATTAAGCCAAGGATATTAAATTTCCAGGCTCCATGAACAATATTAGAACCACTGTTTTTCATTACTTGCTTCCCACTTCACAAAAGAAAACAGATTCTTAACAGATTGTTAAAATAAGAGGATAAGTGGACTACAAGTCTAAGCCAGACTATCTCCCCAGCTGATTCATTTACATTTCATTTGTTCTCACTGCAGTTTATATAAGGTGACAACCTGCATGTAGGAACAGCGTGTACCTAATCAAAGAACAGTAGCTGCAGATTAGCAGGGTTCCATCTACAGCATTTCTACCTGTGGGCTACTAGTGATAGTTCCCAATCTTCCATTCTGAAAGTCTGACAATGCCAACACGTGCCCTAAGCATTCTTTTGTTCCACTTCTCAACCAGACAATCACCTTTCTAATACATCCTTTCCTTCCAAGCTTCACTTAGGCTTAGAGAAAATTCATAATGCTTTGGAAATAACATGGGTCTTGAAGTGTTAGCTCTGCCTGCAGAAAGGATTAAAGAAAGGCCTGACCTGGGGCCAAGTTTTAAGTTCACCATGGAATTAATGCTTCTGCCCTGACTGAAAGCAGAGAAGGCATCACAGAGAGGAACCATCAGGAGTTCTGTGACCCAGCAGAAACAGCTATGGTGGTACACTGTATTATAGGGCAGATGCAGCTGTGGTGGTACACTGTATTATAGGGCAGATGGCAGGAAAGGAAGAATACGAAGTATGTGCTTGTAAATGCACTGAAGTAGAAAAGCTTCCATGGGATGCACAATGGATAGTTTTGTAATTTTCCTCACTTGCCTTCATATCCCACAGAAATACCTCTAGTGATGTTCCAGACTGTTTCCAATGGACTGATGTCAAGCAAATAACAATTGAACTCATTGCCCTGCACTGCCTATTTCTTCAAGAATGCCCAGGCAGATTAAAAATCTAGCCTGTAATAAGGTTTTCTCAAGCTTATATTAAACTCTCTTACAAGAAGGGAAACTTTGTCAAAGTGGTTTCTGTAGCAGCAGGCCTGGAAATGCCCTCAGCCTAGCAAAATCTTTGTTATCTTAAAAATGCAGTCCATTGTATAAATACAATCTATAAAAACATTATAAAACACTATAAAAAATACCAAGAAGAGCCATAAGTAAAGATGCTTTGAAGATACTTCAAAATATACATTCTGACTAAATCAGTGTTTTAATAGAATGTGAACAAATGGGTTTTTCTTATTCTCTTTTCAAAACTGGTGCACAGATTCTTTTTTTTCAATTGTACTTGCACAAGCAAGAACATTCTTTGAAAAACCTGATGGAGATTAATTTAATTTTTAACTTTGTACAGGTACTCCCTTTTCCAATCCGTTGTCAAAAGACCAAGATTAGTAAATGATAGTTCTGCTCACAGCTTGCTCGTTGATCTGAAAGATATTTTTCACAGCATTCTACATTGCAGATTGTACTCTTTGCATCTTATAGCATATTATTTTAACAAATTGGTTTTAATTATTTGGGGCATTAAGAACTAAGCATCATGAAAATTGTCAAAGCTGTGAGCTACACCAAAGGCTGTAACCAATGCACTACATGGTTCAGGAGCATCTGTGCCATCAGGACCGTTCCTCAGTACCTGGGTTAGTTTTATGTGAGGAGAAGTAGAAAAGGTAAAAGAATCAAGGAAGAAATGCTGGCTTCTGTGAGAGCTCAATGCTGAAAGAATGAAGGAAGCCAAAATAGAACTTCATAACAATACTAGTATATCTGAAAACAAAGGAATGACTGTCCTTGCAATTGCAAAAACCCCAGGACATAAACTCCCTTTCCTTCTCTCCAAAATTTAGAAAACATTAGCCATGAGCTTAGTTCTACTCCTGTCACCAAATGGGGACTTCTTAAAAGAAAAAGAAGAATCTGATCCTTGGCAGCAAGAGGGGAGGAATAGGATTAATTCCCAAAACTGAAAGACTCGTACAATCTAATTTAATAAAAAGCTCTCCAGCAACTGAAGTTGGAGAGTGAGTATCATGACATTTTAAATTTAAGTGGGAAGGTCTTACATCAGTCACTGCATTTGGGGCTTGTAAAATAAACATTTCCTAGATTTTATTTGAATTTTTAATTAAACCAAGGTTTCTCTGCACACACCTGATCCAAGATTAGGGCATCTGAGTATAAAATCCCACAGCAGTGCAAGAACTGATAACAATCAGAGAAATTAATCATACTGTCTCTGTTGTAGGGGGCGTATGGAAAAAGTGCCAGTGCTCTGTGAATGGCTTGAAGGGGTTCTCTTCCAGTTCCAATGGAACTTTTTTTTCCCCTATGTTGGTGACAAATGGACTACAAAGAGCAAAAAAGGAAGGATAAGGTTCTGAGTTAAAAGAACAAGAAGGTTAAGTAGTTTGCACCTAAGGAGATCTAGGAACACAGCTGTACAAGAGCGTGAAAGGAGACAATATTAAGAGAAAAGTGAAGGGACAGAAAAAAATATAAGCACTATTTTCTTTCACCTTATTTTGAATGGTCAATAGCCTCCAACATAAACACTGTCCCCTTTACCTTCTCCTCCCAAAAATCTATGGCTAATTTTACAAAAAACTAAAAAGAAGAAATGTTTCTGTAGTCATGACAATTCCTAGAAGATAATATGAGCTTTGTGAAAACGGGGAATTTTTTTTCACCTATGTTCATTCCAATACTCAGGAAGAAAGGGAGCTCTTCTTTCTGTCCCCTCCCCTCAGGCATTTTCTTAGCCAAAATACTTCTACACAATCTGTCTCCCTGATGCTAACGCTTCAGTTGCAAAATATAAATAACTGGCAAACACCAGCACAAATGAAAGATGAAGCAACTTGCTCCTATAACTGTTTTGGGGCAACAGTTGTGAACGTATTTAAATAGCATCTTTCAATGGACACATGGAAGATGTTTGAAACTTATGTCACAGGAACTGCTAAACCTGAATTATTTTGCACCCTACCTAACACTTCCATTCTGCAAGCTGGAAATAAATCCATACAAAAACAGCAAATAGGAAATAGTCGCAACTAGTATTTGATTCAGCACAAGCTGATTTCTGTCAACAGTCAAGCAGTGTAAGCTTCCATAACCCTAACCCAAGTTACAAGGGGAAGAAATAAAAGCAAAAGAAAAAAGGCAATTTCCTACTAATAAGTATCTTTTATTGCAACATGTAAAAATATTTTACAAAATAAAGGTAATTAAAACACTTTGATTCACTGCCATGAGTCACCACCTCACAGTGGTCTAAGCATTGCCCAGACAGCTCACAGCCTAACAGACACCAGGAGGGAGACTTACTCCAAGTCCAAGAGCCCTATGAGCTACATGATACCAGGCAGCGTTCATAGCAGAGATGCTTTCAGAGCTGGCAGACAGACCAGACCCTCATTCCTGGCCTTAATTTCTGATTTTGTTCCCTGAGACTCTAGTGTTTGGCTGCCTACCTTAGATAGCTCCAGTTTTGCTATTTCCCTGTCCCAAACTCTTCCTGGTGGAGCTATTTCCTTCAGCCTGAACTCCTCCCTCATCCTATAGCTGCTACATGTAATTTGTCCAACATCCAGATTATTAGTCTCTGACTATGGCCTTTCTCTTCTTTCTTGGACTACATCCCTTATGATCTCTTCAGTTCTTGATCTTTGTTCACTTTCATCCTGGTCTCTGCAAATTAATCCCAGAGCTGGATGCCCAATTCCTGACCACAACAGCTATTTAGCATAGCAAACAAGAGGCAAGAATTCACAGGACAGGCAGCTGACCTATGGCAGCAACTCAACATCAAAATTAGAATAAAAAATCCAGTGTATCTTGGCCCACACTTGGCCTATATCGTATCTTTGAACAATATGTCTTTAAAGTACTGCCCCTTTCTCCCTCACAGGCTCAGCATAGCGCTCAGCTGCCAGAGCAGTACCCAGAAATGTTATTCTGTCACAGCAAAGCAAAATGGACGTGGCTGAGATTTTCATTTTTCAACTACAAAGCTGGGGCAGGAGAGAGTTCTATCTTAACTGAAAGAAAGAAAGTACATAACAGAAGAATTACACCAGTGTTGGCTGCCTACTCACAAAGAGAATTTGTTACCCCAAATAGTCTGCTATTTCTATCTGTGTTTCTAAAGTTCTAAAGTATTTGCTAGCTGTTAACTATTCAAAAACACTAGAAAACAGTCTGATATGTGTATTTTAAAAAATTAAAAGCCATAATTTTATGCAATCAAAACAGCATCAGTGCACTAATTGTATGACTCGTAGCTGAAGCATTGTTCTGATGTTTATCTTAGCCTCTGCATGGGTAGTTTTCCCTTGCTGTTAATCCCATTAGCAATAAAATGGACTAAGGCTCTGAATTCCTTTGTTCTGTTTTTTCACATGTTTAATTGCAGACTTACTTTATATTGGTGACATTTTGCATTTGACTTCTTTCTTAAATAATGTAACTTATTCAGGAATAAACTATATCTTTAACTTTATCTTCTTTACAATCTAAATCTGTTTGCAGACAGATGAGTGAGTGCAAAGCTTAAGTACAGAGACCTAAGTTTGCATTTTGCTATGCTTCGTGAAACGCCATAATCATTTATAAATAGCTTTATTCTTTTGTTGTTCATGGATGATTCATTTTTAATTTATGAAAACTTTTAGTTCAAATTAAATAAGGGGAAATTAGTGACAAAGGAAAAGGCCAAAATAGCACTGTTCTTCTTACATTTGTTTATATCAGATATTGTGGAAAAGGAAATACACTGGGGAAAATGAACATTCAAAGCAAGTCTTAGAATCTGCTCCAAAAATCACTTTCATTAATCTGTACTATACAGTTACTCATAAAATCACCAAATTGTAAATTACATTTTATGGCTCCTGTTTAAAGTTCCAGGCCTTGCAAACACAAAAAGGCAATAAAATTAGCCAGCCTTCCTCAGTCTGGTCATTACATTCTCCTTGGATCCTCTTGTCTTCAGCACTGTCACATTTTTTAAACTAGTCCAACCTACTTTCAAGGTTCTACGTCACAGTCATTCTTCTGTCTCAGAGGGACTGTCAACACATATTCTAATAAACCAGAAGAGAGGCTGCTGAATGATAGAAGGCAGTCCTTCTCCTTGGGGCTAAATATGCTGCCCCCACAACAGTCGTGGGGCCTATTTGCTGATGCAGCAGTGACTGCCTTTCCCCCACAGCCGTAGAGTGCTACTGTTAATGTATCAAGAGGGTCCTTTCCTAACTGCCTTGTTAATTCACCTAGCTGAGAATGTTAAACATGAAATAAAATGTGCACTTCAATTCTCAAACTTCACAGAAGCTTCTAGTTTGAATAAAGTTTCAAGTATCATTCTTAGGACTCCCTCCCAGACCAACACAGATTTACTGCATTGGAACAATCACATCATGGCACCTGGCTGTTCTACACTGCATTCAATGACTACTCACAAGTTTTCAGAGATGCACAGCAGTTCCAATTCTTTAATTCACAGATAATACATTTTTAAAACAGATATCTTCAGGATTTTTTTTCATGTGTGAGAGATTTGCTAAATTGAGTTACCAACTTCATTTCTAACTCCAAACTTAAAGACAAAAAAATGCCAATTTACAGAAGATATTCTTCCAGCAATGAGATGGAGGACTTTGGATCTTGGCTTTTAGCCATTTGTATTGATGACTTCAGAAGTGGCTGTGGATCTATCCATGAAAAATTCCAAGCTGGATGACTTAGCAACATTTTATTCCAGAGTGTCATACAGTCCTAAATTCCCTTGCATTCTGCACAAAGACAATTTTAGCCACTTGCGAGTCACGGATAAACTGAAGTAGCAGTCAGATGACCATACAGTCTTCCTTTATTCCACAGAATATGCATATGCCTTTTTCCCCGTAAGCACAGCCATTAACAAACTTTCATTTCTTGCTTCTTTGTCCATCCATTACCACCCCAGCCTCTACCCCACCTCCTGCTCTGGATCTGGTTCTAAGTGAACTTTACAGCTATGTCTGTTTCCCAAAGGCACACTATGTTCTAACAGCTGGAATAGCAGCTTATATGTTAGATGTCTCTCACAATGCTTGAAGCTTTTCCTTAAGACTAACAATGAACACACATGCCTATTACACACTGTTGTGTAGACAAAAACATTTCTGAAACACATGGCCTCTATTCTGTGGCCAGCTTTCCTGTCATCAGTGTTCAACCAAGGCCAGAATTTAGGGAGACCAGACAGGCAGACTCAACTCTGGGGAAGCTACAGTGAAAAAAACTACTTGTTCATCTGCATTTTGTTGGTACAATATAAACAACTAGTCTGAATATACAATATGACTAAATCATATCCACAGGAAGCTGCAGTCTAGAATAAAATGCTTTTGAAGAGATCAGATCTCCTCAAACAAGACATGTGGAGTCAAATTTCACTTTTCCGTAGAGGTTATAACTACTGCTCATTTCATATGGAGTATGCAAAAACATTAAAAACTTCAGTAAAGTTATCTCTGAGTGTCCCACAGTCATAAGTCAAGTAAACATGGATGTATTTTTAGAGTCCAATATTAATTATCTTTCAGACAATGAGAAACAATATGACCTGATCCTGTGGTGGCAGTTTGCACCTGAGTTATGTGGTAATAGATCTATATCAGAACATCAGCTCTAATACACAGAAGAATCCGAAATGAAACTCTTGTAACAAAAAGCATATTGTGGTCATCCTGTCTGTCAACAAGCCCATTAATCTTACAAATGTATTAAATGCCACAGAAAGATGAGATGAAACCAGATCTTGTGCTAGGAGTTAAGACTCACGGCAGACTCTTTCATCTGTTCCATCAGTGCAGTCCTCCACTCGATCACACCAGTACGTGCTCGGGATGCACTGTCCATTGGAACAAGTGAACTGCTGACTTGAGCATGTCCTTCCCGCTGCAATAAACAAGCACATGATCAGTCTTTCCTATCAACCAAGACTTTTTACGAGGAAAAATATTTTCCTTCCTCTTTAACTACTTCATCTTTCTCATAGATATCAGTACAACACTTTCTCCCCCTGTATCTTGGTGTACTCAAGGGGATTAAAGAACACTTGACAAGCACATAGCAGGACAGCATAGCTCTGGGAGGGCTCCTGTAGTCTGCAGGGTCACTGCTTTTCTCCACTGAAGAATTGACCTTTAGGTTAAGAAGTACCTCTCTTTAATTATTCTGCCTAAGACATTAAATTACCAATTCTCACAGATTTAAAGTTTTCTCTTATTTTATTTACTGGGTGAAAATCTGTCACTAACTGTAAATTACTCAGTCAACTGGAATGTCACAATGTAAACACAGCAGAGTTGGAGGTAAGGCACCGCTTTCTAATACAGTCAGGGCCTCAACAGTCAGGAATAGTTTGCATATATAATTAATGGAGGATTGAGAATGATTGTCTCTTCTCCTGACAGCTGTCAGGAAAAAGCAACCTCATAAAACTGTTCAATTCCACTTTGATTCCACTATGGCTAAATTATACTTTCAATTCTTAGGCAAACTAACATGAATCTGTGAAGATATGGCTGAAGGGCAAGCTTATTACTAACTTTTCCTTCCTTCTGCCACCTGCATATTTGTTTCTTTCAAACTCATGTTGTATCTCAACCTCATCCCAGTCTATACATTGGCATCTTGCCATCTGCTGCTCGACCAGGGCTCTCTATGCCTTCTTCTGCCAGTGGTGTTCTCAAAATAAGATCAGCTACTGGGATGCTAGTGTCATGAGGAAAAACAAGACCATGACAGTAAAGCAAAACAAATTTTTGCATATATGACTTCCAGAGCTGCCAGCCAGTTTTCCCAAGAAAAACTTCTAATATTTCAAGAAGGAAAATCTCCTCTAGCTTTCCCAAACACTGAGATAAAAAGTCCCTTTAGAACAAGGACAAATGCCAAGAGATGACTCAAAAATGGCAGCAGCACAGTGCCACTGTGTAGATACTGATACTCATGATTAACCAGTACATGGTGAACAATGTTACAGTGATCCAGTTCCAAAGTCAAACTCAGAGCTGTTGCTTATTTTGCATTTTGTATCTACAGATTCTTTAGTTAAAACATAACCAGCAGCTGTGCTGACATATTCTCAGAGGGAGAGGGGAGCAAAAGGTAGTTATCTATCATTCAAAATTTTCCATCCTCAGTGGATGAAGATGGAATCAAGATACAAAAGCAAAAATTATGTCTGTGAGCAAAATCCTTCCAAAATAAACATTTCATCCTCCCCAGGGATTGGTGAGTAGCTCCAGAGCTGTTCAGTTCAAATAAGTTATCAAAAGATTATGCACACAATCAAAATGGAAATAAATTAATCTTATCTTCGTCACTTAGAGTAACTTTTAATACTAGAAATTGCAGAAAAAACAGAGAATATAATTTGGTGCAGTAATCATCTCAGTTCACTGTTCACCACTTCAGCACCTACTTATAGCCCTTCAAATGCTTAGTCATGAAATTCTAAGCCAGAGTAACATATTTTATTTGTTTATCAATACTAAGAAAAGAGCAAAGCCTATGGTTGTGGCAGTTAGGCTGTTAGATTATTTTCTTGATCTAAATTGTACAGAGAACACTAAACATTCTACTTAAAAACGGCAATTCAGACATCAATAATACACTGTTTAGCATATTTAAAGTAAAAAACTAATCAGAATTATTTTCTAAGTTTGAGCTGTCCAAATGATAATGAAAGACTAAACTCTCCAGTCACCAAGACTATAGATATTTCTCTTCTCTGAGTATGAGAAAAATGGCTCTGTTAATTCTAAACAATAATGCTACTAAATAGCATTGCTGAAAATCATACAAGAATATTGATAAATGTTTGCTGATTATTGATAATGCCTCCTGTTTTAGACACAAATTTTAAAGTCATCTAAAAAGAGGGGTTTTTTTTATATATAGTTCTGATGTGCCACTGTGAATTTTGTTAGCCAATGAATACAGCAGATACAGTAATACGTGTATTTCACTGTTTGAAATTACTAAATATTTTATCAAGTACATAACTAGTATACACTTTATATTTTTTCCCCTTTTAATAAAAAGAAATATGAGTAATTTTCAGATTTCAAGACCTGGAGATATCTTTTTAGACATATTTTCTGTATTTCATCTACTTCAGATTTCAGATTATTTTATTGCTAGAAATACTTTAGAGAGGCTTCTGTACTTACAGAGAGCTTGCTTCTCTACATTCTCAATATGTTGCCATGTAAATTACATTATTTCACAAAGCTGGTATAACACTGGAAGTTAAAATGCTTACGACATTGTTGATGTTCATCTGATCCATCTTCACAATCCTCCTCATCATCACAAACCCATGACTGTGGAATACATTCTCCGTCAGTCTGACACTGAAACTGATTTCCCTCACAGGTAGGTTGTGCTAGTGTAAGCAATGAAAAAAATTGTCATTTCACAGACATCTCTAAAAGCATTTTCAAAGAAAATAATTTCATAAGGGAAATGAAGGTCTAAGGTTCAAGTGTCAATGAATTGGAACTTGATGAAACACATAAAGCATTTATGATCAATGAAAACGGATAGACCAGAGAGGGAAAAGTGGACCAGCAAAAGGATGTTCAAAGGCAAAATTCTGCTTAGTAAACTCCTCCCTAGACTCTTCAGCCTTATATCCTCTCTTGGAGACACAAACTCCTCTAGAAGGGAGACCCCAAAAAATTCTAAGGTTCTGAGCTGCCCTCTGGCAAGCACTTTTTTTTTAACTTTTGTATAGAGTCACACTAGCTTCCCCAGTCTCTCAGGGGTATGTTCAATTGCTCTCACTCCATGTCAATTGTTTTTTCCCTGGTAAGAACATGGTCTCCTAAAACAAGCTCATGATTCTTCCCTGTGAATTCATGAGGCAAAAGTGGAGGTCAGCTCAGAACAAGCTGAATGTTGTTGTTCCAGCTCCACTCTGTACTCTTCAAATAGACAAACAACAGGGAACCATCAAAGAGAAAGATCAAAATAAATGTTTGAAACTATGTCACAGCTTACTCCATCCCTAGTTAATACTCCTGGAAGAATCCCTAGTACAACACAGTCCAGTAAACAGGACTCTGGTCTTGACTATCTCTGTTCTCAGGATTATGTTTTTGCAGAAATACAAGGTCAACTTGAAACACTTTGTGCTCATGGGATGATATGCAAGCATAACTATCAATTTAACCAAAGCATCGAGGGAGAAAATTCAAACAATTTGCAGATTTAGAATTGAAGACTACAAAATAACGTCAGTAGTAAACTAATTAGAGGGATAAAATTGGTCACATACTACAGACATTTACATCATGCATACTTTCTAAAGTCCTGCTTCAAGAACCAAAGAATAATCTTTTAGCATGGTTTTAACTTCAGATCAGTTTTAAACAGTTTTAATCTTGCTAGGCACTCATGTGCCCCACTACCTATAGCACATTAACATATTGTTCTTAAAGCATGATTAACTAAAAAAACATGAAGTTTAACTTTCATTTTGCTGTGGGACAACAGCATTTTGTCTTGCCAGTTTAAAGGCAATTTTCATCCAGGACTACACCAGTTTTTTTGGACCTAATGTGCTAAGCAACAAATCAGAGTGTCAATGGCCATGTCAACGGTCTCCAATTATTACATGGGTCAAGCAGCAAAGATACAACAGTGTAAAAAGAATGGATGTAAATTAGTCTCACTCCCTATCAGCTATGGGGCAAAAATTGGCCTAATCTGTAAGTGGGCTGATAATTGCACCAACCCACAAGATTCAAAGAATACTTGAACTGAGAAGGTAAATTACAGGCAAGTTCCTAAAAACAGACTGGGGATGGAAATTCTTCATATTCACAACTTTTCCATTCAGCTTGAGAGAATCTCTGTGCACAGACATTACAGTCCCTACGAATAAAAATTGTTGTCCCTGAGCTGCTGACACAGCACAATCCACTCTAGACAATTAAGCATGACTCTACTTTAGGCACAGTAGGTACAGTTAGCTACCCAGTTACAACTACATTTAGTTATCTGAAAAATCCAAAGACTTGGAGCACAAGTGATGCTGCTGGTATCTGTATATACATCCAGTATTCAGGATTACTTCAGTAATAGAATACTGTACATTTCTACATCTACTTAGAACATTGGTTATAATACCAAAATGCATTATTGAGCAGTCAGATTTTTAAGAAAAGGTAAAAGTCATTTAGAAGCTGAGCACTACTTGATTTTCTGTGTACCAAAGCCAAATGATCTCATGGAATATGACTCCCATAGATTCTGCAGTATCTCATGACAACTAGTAGTTCTCTCCCAATTCAATACTCATTCTTGTACCATAGGTACAGTTGAGCACATTGGAATCTGCTAATTTCTTCTGTTACAGAGGAGTTGCTCTGTGTTTGTTTCACTTACGGCAGCCAGCCTCATCTGTATCATCCGAGCAGTCTCTGGCCCCATCACACCTCCAGTCTGCAGGAATACAGCGACCATTGCCACAGCGGAACTGCCCCCGCTCACATCCTGTGGGAAAACAGTGGAGGAACAGGCAGCTTAGCAGTGCAAACATAAAAACAGTGAAATTCCTCAAGAACTTGAGTTTATCCACCGCCTTGCAGCATGGAGAGAAAATAATAATACAAAAAATAATACAAAAGAGAATAAAAAGATATTTAAAATTATATATATATAAAAAAGAGCTTTATATACTCAGTCAAACAAACAAACAAAGAAAAAAAGGAAAGAACCATCTTCAAGTATTACAGAACATCTCTAACTAAATTGCTAGAAAACAGAAAATTCCAATAATTTTAGCATTTGTACAGTATTCAAACAAAGCAAAAAACAGTTATAAAAAAGGAAAAAATAACCCAAATAAGTTTCAGAGTACATACACTAAAGAAACCTATTTAGCAGGAATGTATCAATTTTAAATTCCCAAGCAGTATAGACTTTAATTAAAGGTAGGGCATCATTTTCCACATTATATCTAAGGGCTAAACATTAGTGCTGTCCAATGTATATGAGGATTTAAAAACATACAATAATAATCCCTTTAGCTGATGTGGAAATCTTGTTTCAGTGATAACTGCTTGAAAGTATAGAAAGATCTCAATTTTGTTTTGCTTTTTAATAATGCCATCATACTTATAACCTTCTGAAGTACAGGAAAGCATGTCTGGAGTCAAGATTTGAATAGCAAATAATTTTAAAAGAAATTGAGCTTTCAGACACTTGCAGCTGATCAAAAGCTACCCTGCTGTCATTCTCTCCTGCTTGATCTACTAAGTATTAAGACCTGATAAAGAAGCATTCACTCCCAGGTGTAAAAGCAGCTGGATCAGGCCTTTATTAGAGTCAACTAATGAAATCTCCAGTCCTAGGAAAGAGAAAAGGCACTGTTTATGGCCTTTCATTGTGACTACATCCTCATAAAAAGGGAGTGAACATTTTTATAGATCCTCAAAACAATGAGCTACAACATAATTAGATTCAACAGAGCTCTGTTTCATGTTAATCTGTTGTCAGCACCTCAGAGAGGGGGACACTGAAAAAACCTGAGGAGTAGCAAAGTCCAATTCTGAAAAAAAAAAAAAAATCCAGTTTCCTGATTTAATTAATAACCATATAATAAAATAACATCTTTCAATTATTCTGAGTGATTTGTCCAAAGAAGATAACCTCAGTATACATAAAGCACAACCACCTATTTTGTGAATTCATGATGACATAAATAACAGCCTACCTAACTTTCATGTAAAACCAGGCATATCAACACTGTCACATAAACACAGTTAAGTGATGTATTCCTCAGGGATATAGGCAAGCTACTTTATGCAAGGAATGTTCAAATCTGATTGTCTGGTAGTGACACCCTGATTTATAATGTATCCTGCAAATGGTCAAAAATTTCACTTGGATAAATGGTGGTACGGAGTGGTACAGGAGTATGTTCACCCAAATACCTTCTATAGACTAATGCATGATGGTGGTTGGTGGTGCAGGTCTGGGGTTGGTGGTGCAGGTCTCTTATCAACTACCTTTAAAACACAACAACCTCCCTTGCAAAAATGCCCTGAAGGAATGTACAAGTTCACTCTGGAATCCCAGGCCTTCTCCCTGAATTTTGCCCTACAAAGCAACATTTTCGTATGAGATTAACAGTTAAAGCTCTAAAAACACAACATATAACCCACCATTTATCAATTGCAATTACTATGCAAAACAAATACTAAATCTTCTTGTATATTTAGTGTAGTATGGCTATTCAAAAATATTCAGTCACTTATTTTAAAAAAAGAAATTCCAATATAGAATTAAATCTGCATCCACGTAATTAGGATTTTTAGTGAAACATGCTTATAAACAAGCAATATGAGCAACTTGTATATTATTTCAAAACAATAACTAGCTAAAAAAATTTCAAGCACTATGTATGACAATAATTTAATTTGCCTATCTTGTATTAAGTTCTTATAGTTAAACATACCCTTATAGTGATTAAAATGAGGCGATAAAAACTTTTCAGAAGCAGTATAAACACAGCAGTACAGTACCAGAAATATTAACTGAATGTTAAGAGAAAACTTGCAAGTCACACAGTTCAGCTATTTTCTATAATACTTTTCAGAACTAAAACTTAAGATGCTCACACCTATATACCTATCATATATATATGATAGCAGCCTATCAATGTCCATTTATACAATTCCTCACCAGACCTGAATCACCAGTTGTGATTCATTTAATTATGGCATTAAGCTCTGCAATGTTACCTTATAACTGAAGGCAAAGACCTCTGAAATATCTACAAATATTATGAAAGACTAATACTTCAATTATCACTGTTTTATATTATCTTTAGAACAAAAAAAATACCTAGCAGACAATATGTAAACTGATTTAAAAAAACCTCAATTTTTGAAAATCAGTAATATTAAAGAAGTAAAAGTGATCTGCAGGATCAAGAGCACTTTCTCACAAAGCTTCTAAAAAGCTTGTGTTTCATCTGTGTCCAAAAACAATTCTAACTTTGATAAAGGAGAAAGTAATCAGGGGAAAAATACATGATTACAAAGTTACTGCTACAAATACCCAGGAGAAATAACTAGAATGAAAGAAAAATAACCACGTCAGCAATAACCAGATTTGGTATATTCTATGCAATGTGAGCCTGCAGCACCTGGCTTTAAGCAAGAGCAGGGACTGTCAGAAAACAAGGGGTATTCACTTGTGTATTAATATTATTTGAAGCCTCAATTCACTGAAGAATTAGTCATTAGCAATTCTATGGAAGGCTTTCCTTTCAATAAATTTTTGTGGGTTTTTTAAATGGTAAGGCATTTCAATCAGTCAGATACTACAAGAAAAATAATACTAATGAGCTAATTTTCATAGAAATTCAGACTCACTCTGACAAACACTTATAGAAAGGAAATAACCACTGAGCTTAAAAACAAGGAATAAAGTAATCAGTCTTCATTTTCATGCTTAAAATTTGCTAATGGAACAGAATTTGGGTGATTTTTGAAAGTTCAAGTTTCAAAAATGATTGAATTTCTGGTGTTGCTCTACTATTACTATAATTCATTTTCAGTCTTCTGACTGTGATTAAAGCACTATACAGGCTATAAAATGCATGGCAGACCTTAGGAATCACATCAGAACATATACACATAAAGAAGAATCTCTGGGCATTAACAAAAGTAATTTTGAAAGGTAAAATCTGCTTCAACTGCTCAATAGTCAAGAAAACAACAAAGAAATAACTAATATATCATATTGGCTTTAATATAAACCAGTCTAATACTGAAATTGTAAAGCAAAGGTCAGAAGCAGCACTGGAAAAACATAGACCAAAGCACTATTTCTAAACTTCTTGTTATACTTACTATCTTGGGGCTTCATGCTAACTTGGTCACTGGAATTTATATTGTTCTCTGTGTCTGGGATTCTCTAGTAAGAGACTCTCAGTGGATGTTTCAGATTCAGAATTTGCCCAGGTAAAACAAGAAGGCTTATGTTACTAGCTCTGTGAAAGCTACTTGAAGAAAAATTTTGTCAGATAGTCATTTTCCACTGGAATAGAGCAACATAGTAGTGATTTTATCAGAGGAAAGATTGAGCAAATTACTAACTAAACAAAATACCCTTTTTCACTTTTAATTTATTAAAAATAAGTTCATCTTCTACCACTATTCACCTTATTTTTCTGCAACAATTGTTGCATGCATTTGAATGAAGTACCCTGAGGTAAACCACTGCCAAAAGACAAACCCCACTGCCACTAGAGGATGGTAGTCAACGTTCACACCCCAAATGAATGTAACTCCATGTTACAGGGAATTCCAGCAGAAGAGAGAATTCCAGAAGAGAGAGACGTTAATAGCATCCTGCATTTCACAGCACAATGCTTTAACCCATAGGGCTACAAGTCTTCAACAGGAAGGCAGTTCACTACACTCTCTCAATGTCCACTGGGCTTCACTTTGTGTAGAAACATTTAGTTTCAGAATTAAAGCTAAAATTCAGTCCTTTTGTATTAAAACCAGAATGTTATGTTTGGCTTATAATAGAACCAAAAACAGCCTTACTCCTTGCCCATCTGCATTACTTTTGACTCCTTGCAGCTCCTCCCTGAACAGTTCTAATATTTTGTATTCTTTTCATGCATTTTCTACCTGCCCATTTAACCTCACACTATTAACTTTGACTATGCATCTTTCAAATTACTTTGTTATCCACAGATTAAGGGCCATGATTGTTCATTCTGACTACACAAAATAGGCCAAACCCCCTCATATGCTCTTCCTTCCTTGTGCTCACAATGCCTTTGAGAACTGCTAACACTTCTTTAGCAGTTAAGTATGAATGAAGAATTTAAAGTAAAGAAGAATGTATTAAGCCCAGGGTAGATTGTACCACTCTCAAACTATCCACTCAGAAATTAAATTTACCCTGCTGCAATTACTTTACATTTCAGGAATCAAGACTCTCAACAGATTTATTTGCATCTAAAAGAGTAATGCTCTTCAAGGCAATATTTTTTCAACTGAGCAATTCCACTCATAATACATCTTCAGGTTTTCAACAAGTAAAGGCAAACAGACTGTGCATTACAAACCTCTTCCACACAAAATTTACAAATAGAAAAAAACCTGACAAGCTCTTTCTTTCTCCCTTTCTGGCTTCCAAAAAAGAGTACTCTCCTATTTGGCCCCCAAATAGAGCAGCCCACTCTGGAGGCCTTGCAGGTAAAAGAATCCTGAAGAATCACCTTCCATACACTTTGATGTCAGATTTTTGTCTAGCATAATTACATGTCAAACAGCCTGAGGTTTTGGAATGCTCAAGGAGGGAAGGCTGAACCTCTGGAAATTCTATCTCAGTTCCCCCTCACTAATGTAGAAAGAAACAAGAGTCAAAGTTTAGGAAAAATCTTAGCTTACTTTCAAATAAAGCTCTATGATACTGAAAAGCAGTATTCTGCTAGCAATTACAATAGGAGAATGAACAAATTTAATATTATTTTAATTAATATTATCTCTTAAAAATTAATATTATCTCTTAAAAAATAAATATTATTTCAGAGATAAGAAAAATAGAATCTGATTAAATTATGCTAACTTTCATGTATCTCAACATGATATTTAAACTTCAATCATTCTACACTCTTTAAACTTCATTACATTTTAAAACAAACTATTTAGATTTAAAAAAAACAACGCAGACCACATAAACATTCATAAATATTCCACAAAGCAGTAAAAGGTTTACCTGCAGTTTTCAAGCCCTTGCAACACAAAACTGCAGGACTTCTTTTACTGAATTATCATCCAATTACATATAACAAGATTATTATTAGTAAAACAGTATTTACAGACTCAGCAGCTGATCAAGAACTCCTTGTGCTTTGCACTGTACAATCATGTAACAAAGAGGGCTGTGCCCTAGACAGTTTGCAGCATAAAGACAACAGGCTCTTGAACTCCCGGGGGTGCACCAATGTCAAGAGGCCAAATGGGCCTGTTCTTCCTTTCACCAACATATATTCATATTCTATTTTTAATCCGTTAGCACTCAAAAAAAAGTCACAATACATGAGAAGCACACTCTGTTTTGCTGGTATGTTTATTAGACAGTACAAGAAACAAGGCACATGTCAGATTATTGGGGGTGGGAGGCAGGGGGCACTGGTGGAAACGATAAAGGACTGACCTGGAAGCAAAAGATGTGGTTCTTCAGCAGTAGAAGCTGGACTTATTTTTGAGTAACCAACATTCTATGTTCAGCACAATGATGGGCATCAAAAACTGAAATAAACAAGTTCTACTCTGACAGGTAAAATCCAATACCTACATTTGAAATTTTTACTCACTGATTTTTTTTAAAAAAAGCACTATAAAATTCAAGACCAAAAGTGAAAATATAGTCTTTCATTATGGACTTAGAAATTCCATGTTTCCCTGCAGCATCAGCATACTTTTTATGGTTTGCCTTTACTTACCACGCAGGAAAAAACACCAGCAAAATCTGCATTATATTCTGTGTTTTGTGTCTGCATGTTCTTGCACATACAGATACTTGTCTACTAAAGCAATTGTCAAAACTAAAGCATCAAATATCATTTTAATAATGCTCGCAGGCAAAATCTTTGATAAAAATACTTTAAATCATTGTATTCAATGTTAAACTATTTGTTTTCAGTTAATACAATTATAAAAGGACTATAGATTTATTTCTGCTAATGCCCCAACATAAATCCAAGAATTAAAGAAATTCAGGATTTTAATCCACTGAAACTAAGCAGGAAAGCTTTCCTGCAAAGCAAAAAGGGTTCAGGTCTCCAGCAGACAACAAGTTCAAAGGAATGACACTGTTAATGCTTCCTAGCAACATTAAAGATATTCATAATCCTCATCTCCTCTACCTTACTTCAGTATTATTAATTGAAAAGGCAGCAAATGCAAACAGCCTGCTAAAAATGAAACTTATTTATTAATTAGTTCTTAACAAATCCATTCAATTTTTTTTTTCAAGTTTATGCCTGAACCAATAAAGAGAACAAGCTCCCTTTTTTTGTTGTTGTTTTTAATATACCACATATGAACCAGCTAGGAAAAAACAAAAAAAAATCTCAGTTTTAATTTCTTTTTTTCTTAAGGCTCTAGTATTCAGACAAATAACAAATAACAAAATAACAATGGTTTCTACATTACCACTTTCGAACCAATTACTCTAAAAGTAAAAGCAAAAAAAGTAAAAAAAAGAAAAGTAAAAAAAAATTAAGATATTCAGTCTTTTAAAGTTATTCACATTGATCTTAAATGTGAAAAACCTAACCTAAATTTAAAACCATGACAGTTTATTTATCATGCATGCTCACAAACAATACATATCCATACTACATTTCTTTTCCATCATATGGTACTACAAACAAAATAATAAAAATTATGTTACTTCATAATCTTGTTTCAACTTTTTTTTTAAAAGCAACAAATAAACTTTTACTATCTTTTTAGTCCTATAACAAGGCAGGAACAAGAAATAATCCTTTTAAGCAAGGACTAATTCAATAGACAGGAGGTAATACTATTTTCTACTGGTAAAGTAAATATTCTTTATATTGAACAGACCAGGTTCCTTCTTTCATTTAAGTCACTGACAAATTTGTTGTACTTCAGTGATTATTGAGGGTAAGACATTAATTTTTCTTGGACACTGTCTTTAATCTAAACCGTATATAAAGGAGTACTGTAAAGTGTCAGTAAACTGTATATTCCAGGAGTACACTAATAAAAACTATTTGTACTCCTTAGAGATTTTAGTAAAATTATTATCTGTAGGGCCAAATTCAAGCGAGCCAGTACTTGTAGTGCTGGTGAAAGATTAGCCTTCTAAATATAAAAATGTGTTTCAGACATTACATGTGAAGAACATGTTCTGCCTTCAATTGGATAACCCCAACCAGTTGTCTTGACATTAAGTGTCCTAATCCACATAAATCAGTCATGATTATGTTATCTGGGGAAGGGATCTCTAGGGAAGCAGACGTATCCCAGCTCTCCTAAATCTTAGTAGCTTCTTTTTCAGGAATGGCACATTATGTATGCAGAAATCTGTTCTAATTGACCATATGACATAAAGAGGAAGAAGAACATGCAAACACCATAGAAATAAAGACAGCCTCAGTTACTCACAGAAGGAAGCATCCCAAGCATTTTCATAAGAATGAACCTTGCTAATGGCCCCAAGGCTGCTGCAGAATAACAATTGGCTAAGAGAAGGTGGGGGGAATGTGACCAAAAGAGGAAAATCTTAAAGACTAGGAAGTATTTACAACTACACAGTGTGTGGAAAGTGAAAAGAAAAAAAAAAAAAAAAAGTACTTAAACAGCTTAGAGGGAACATGTACAGTATATAGCATTGAGAAAGCCAGACAGATGCTGTAGCAGATGATAAAACAATCCTCTCAGGAAGCTTTTATCGTTTTGAGACCTGTACAGAATTTTTAAATAAATTTTTCCACCAATGTGCTGGGTTTTCTCAAAATTAGACCCCATGCTGAGATGACAACTGCGTTCAATTCTGTCATGCTCTCCTGAAAGCTGATGAGTCATTGTAGCACTAGGAACTGGCCTCAGTAAGAGCCATCCTACACAGTTCGTGACACTGAAATTATGTCATTTTTTAATTTCTTTTCTGCATCATTGCTAGAATGAAAATGGCTATGCAACATAAAACACTTTGCCAAATTATAAAGCTTACTATAATTTTATATTACAAATTATTCAATGAAAAATGAAACCTGCCTTGCAAAAATAAACCACATGCCCTTACAGATAATAAAAATGGTAAGCACATGAAATGAAAGCTATTTCTGTCTTCTCACCACAGAATACATATCCACAACAAAATATTTTAGCATCAAACCAGTAGGACTCTAGATTAAAAAAAAAAAAAAAAAAAAAACCCAGCCTGATAGAAAAAAAAAAAAAGGTGATTTAAGCTCTACCCCAAAGCTTCACAGAGCACTAGCCAATTAGCACAAATTTCAAAAATTGCAACAGTTACTCATTGCAAAGTAAACATGTGGGAACATTGTCAGAAAAGCAGAACTGACATGTCAGTACAGAATAGGCAGACCACATGCTACAAGCATCCAGTGTGCCTACACAGACATTCTAATGCTGCTTACTACTGCCCAGGACATTGGGAACTGCATATATCCCTTTGGATGCATTGACACATCACATTTCTCCCTTATTCAGTAAGGACTCTGTTTCAGTTAGCAGCTAATGGCTGGTCACTCCTTATCAAGCATCCCAAAAAGGAAATTCCATATGTCAAGGCAGGCCTGAGTAAATGATGGATCATAGAATCATAGAATGGTTTGGGTTCAAAGGCACCTAAGGATCATCTAGTTACACACCTCCTGCCAGGATCACCTGAACTGAAACAATAATGTTGACTGATGGGCTCACACAAAATGCAATTTTATCTTAAGGGACCCGAAAACAAACCATAAGAATTAAATCATCCTTTGGATGTTTCATTTCTAAGTGTAGCATATTTTCTTTCTAGTTTTTGGTTTAAAAAATAATTTAAGAAATCCTTTTACAAAAATAGTAATACTAATGAGTGTGCCATATCAAAAAGACAGTTCTTGAATTCATCATCAGAAGAAAAATACAAGAAATATCATCTCCTGAAACATTACTCTTTCTGTTAGTCCCAATGGAGCATTTTACCTATAATTTCCCTAAGCATCCAAACTCTATAACTCTCAGATTTACTCACCCATTTTAACTTTTTAAGGATGCTTGATTCCGCTGTGACTTCTCTTCATTAGTGGCTGCTGGGCATAATATTTTAAGTAACTCCATAAATTACATTAGCTAGCTACTCTAAGCAGCATTCCAGACACAGAGGTTAATTGAGGGAAGAACATCTCTAGCTGGTATAGCTGCATAAGCCCCACACTTGCTACATGCTTGGAAACACAAAAGCATACATGTACTGCACCCTATGTCCTTACATGCAAGTACAAAATACTACAGGGAAGGCATACACTCTCCCAGGTATCTGAATGGTAACACACAGCACACCAGCTACATTGCCCAGAGGATTGCAGGTATTTGCCAACAGGTCTGCAACCTTTGACTTGTAATCCCCACCTCATAGCAATAATTTTCCATCAGTCTTTCACAATGTCTGCTAGGAGAAGGTTGCAACCACACCTGTTATATTGCTGTCCAAAAAGTCAGTATCTCCACACAGGCTGTTTAAAGACAAGATTTTTCCTTTAACAAGGTAATCATTTGGGGCTCTCCTTTCCGCTAACTGTCTTACAGTCTCTGAGAATTCTTAACTACTATTAGAAAAAGCTACACAGGCCAAGAATTAAAAAGTTCTGCACCTGTTTTCAGTGAAGCTTTAAAGTGCATTCTATTGCTGACTTCATACAGAAAATAAATAACTGCAGAGCTAACAAACACAACTCAAATATTCTTACGGAAGACACCACAGACTTTGTCACTCATTTCAGACAAACTGGAGTTTGTTTCACATGAAACAGTTTAAAAAACTATTAGAACTTGCAGTAGTAAAAGTAATTTTTATTAAAACATCTAGAAGACCAACAAGAACTGCAGCAACACTCCATGTGCTTGGTTATCATTCAATTCACTTATTACATTTCTTATTATTACTGATCATTACTTATCACATTACATTGCAGGTTGAGAACAGCCCTACAACCCTGCTCAAAAGTGAACATGTGCGTGGCTCTGTTCAAGTCAAGCCATCTGTTTACACAAGAAAACTGCAAAAGGATTTCCAGCAGTGCTAACACTTGTTCATTTTAGCTCTGATAGGACTACTCTTGTTACCAGCATGGTAAGGTTTTTAGCAGTAGCATTAGATATTGGTTGCATGGCCAGCCTGACTTACCTTAGGAAAACAGAGTGTCTCTTTCTCACACTTTCCAACACCTCTCCTTGTACATAATACCAAGATTCCCTTTCTTTTCTAAACTCCAGTAACTACCAGGCCTTTCTTTCTGCATGCTGCTCAAAATCCCTAAGCCATAATTCCATAGGTCTGGTTTATTTTTCCCACAGGTTTCTAAGTGGAAGCAGTTCAGAGCAGTGACACAAAGGAAGCACTCCAATGAGCAGTGGCACAAAGGAAGTACCAACAGCCCAAGCTTGTCAGCAACATGGGCACGGGACATAGGAAAAGAGAAGGAAGATGAGTGGGGGCATCCTGCTCCCAGAAGCAGTGAACTAACTGTTCATGGGGTTCATCACTTTCCATGGAACCATACCCTTAGATGACAAGGTATGATAAGGGCTTGATGAGATCAAAATGGGTATTGAATGATACGAACTTTACATAGTAGATTTCCTTCTTTGGGACAAATCTGGGAAGGGTTATTCATATACGTCTGTATTCCAGTTCTCCAGGCCTTATACTTCCTCAAAGTAAATCAAAGTTCCTATGGTATATGTGAGTTGATACTGTGCAGCATGGTTCCTGAAGATAAAAACCATTACCTAGATTCTAAACACATCAGTGATATATCAATTCCTGGGATATATTGTGGAGTTTTGTGGGGGTTTTTTTAAGATATGCCACAGACCACAGCTAAAGCGCCAGCCTTCTTGGTCCACAACAGCATGACCCTGCAATCCCCTTTACAGGGAGTCCCAATTCCCCATTCTCTGACTTCACTCAGCAGGGAGTAGTATCATGACCTGGCTGTGCAGAAAAATAATCGGGCAGACCCACTGCTGCTGTAAACAGTGCCCTTTTGCTGAAGATCTGGCTTCTTGATTGTAAAACAAAGGCAACTTATTCATGTTAAAACTATAAAATAGAACAGGTCATAGAAATAGAACCATTTCAGTCAATTTTATATGTTGTTTCATTAATCCAAACCAAAACTTGTAACAGTGATCCTTTGATCTCTAATCCACTTTAAGCATTGCAAAACAAAGAAAACATTAAAACCTCTGAAACCAACAGTAAAAGCTTAAGGAATACACTAAAGGCTATCCATTCCATTCTATGCTTACTCATTAAACTTTTTTTTTTTTCCAACTGTTCTATAAGTGTACTGAGTCAAGGGAGAAAAGAGTTGTTAAAAAAAATTGACAGTACCATAACAAAATTGACTTCAAAATGGATCTCAAACAATTAAAAACTATTTAAAGAGATGCTTATTTTTCATTGAATCATATTTTCTGTCTTAGATCAGTAAAAGTAAAGGAATTTTCTTTGAAATTAAAGGAATTGCACTGAGTTGACTCAGAAGAAACCTTGTAATTCTTTCATCTAGAAACAGCTCAAGGTATTTTTAAGAACAGTGTATTATTATCAAATTATATAAAGAAGCACCTTAGTTCTAAATAATTAAAAAAACAGCTCTTTTGTCTGCCACATTCAGTGTAAGCTATTAAAAAGAAACTGACAAACTATGATTATAATCACTAATTACTCAAAGTGGAATAAAAGCATACACTTCTCTTTAAATAGATGTCAACCTGTAGATCCTTACTTAGAAGGAACATTTAATGTTTTTCAACAATGACAACTTCAAGAAAGTGTACCTTCCTTTGAAACATCCAAAGTACTATATGGTTCCAGTATGTTTTAAGTAGAGCTCTGAAAAAGAAGATCCAACTCCTGCTTAAAAAAGTGATAGTACAGTGTGATTCAAGTTACATATTTGTCTATCTGAAAAGTTATCACAACCATTCAGATCTAAAAATAAGTATTGTAGAAGATTGAATGGATCCAATAACATAGATAAAATAAACTACATCTACAATGTGCCTGCTTACTACTCAGCTAAAAAGAAGAGTATCCAGATTTAGAAGAACCTCCAGGTTCAGTGTTAAAGAATGAGAATTAAGAGTGCAAGAAGGCACAAGGAGGGGAAAGGCTCCAAACCGTACAAGTGATTTCATGTCAACCCAGGAAGCCCAAATGGAAAAGAATTAAAAGGCTGTAATGAAATTGCAGTCTACTTTTCCCCCAAATGAATCTTTGCTATTTCCTGCAAAACACATGGCAAGTAAATCTGGATTAAAGTAGGATTTCATTGCTCAAATTTCCAATCAGCTCAATTTATGAAAGAAGGTTTTGGTTTGTCTTACAGGGAAATAGAAGCATCGCACACATCACATATTTATCTTAGTTGAAATCTCCTTGGATGCTCTGTCTCTGTTTGTCTTCACTCCTGTAGCTTAATTATTTACTGTAACTCTAGCATTTGGCATAGAACCTAAATCTAACCAGGTGTCATCCAATTACTGCTTTCAATATTTAACTAAAATTCAGGGGTTTGACCCATTCTTTGCTTTAGCTGATTAGTTTGCAAATACCTGACATGCTTTACTGAACAGAATACAGAAAAAGAGTGAATTATTAAGAAAATTCAAGAGATGTACTAGAAGTGGGCTATTCATTAAAAAGAACAAAGAAAAAAAGACCCAAAACCCCTGTTAGAGCACAGAAAAACTCATTAAATTGTGAGACTACAATGTGTTCAACTGACAGATACTTCTAAATTGTCAGGCCTCAAGAAGTAAACCAGTTTAGAAGCCAGGTAGACGGGCAGAGTGCAATTTTTGCTCATGATTTTGTGTGAGTACATCTCCAAGGGAAACCAAGAAAATTGTACTAGCACAGGATTATGAACAATGAAATGCACAAAACCCAGTAAATTGTATGTCAAGATTGCATCAGTATGCTCATATTTCTTTCCATCCTTTTTCCCATCTTGTTACTTCCAAATCCTCAGCCCCCAGTCACTCAAGTCTTCAAACTCTAGGTCTCGGCAGGGGTGGAATCTTACAGACAGGCTTCTCTGTCATTTAAAAGTGTGCAGTGCTGTACAAGGAAGTATGAATAGTGATTCTGACCTGTCGCCCATAGCAATGTCACTGTACATCATTCCACAGACAAATGAAATAGTTTTGAGTAAAGACAATTTGGAGATTAAACCATTACAATGCCTTATGGAAAAGCATTTTTTGCCATGACTTCCAGAAAAAGCTGCTGTACCTCTTCTCTACTTGGTCTTACCATACTTATTTCTTAATGGTCTGCCACACTTCATGCAAATGTTCATTGTGATTTCTGAAGTATCACACCATATGCTGTCATTCTTAGAATAGCCTTCATTCTCAGAGTAATAGAGACCTCATAATGGTAACAAATTTTAGTTATATTTGCCTGGGATGTATCAAGCTGATGATTTATCATTGCAGAGATTCAGGATACAAATCAAATTTGGTGCACTACCATCCATCTGTTTTCTCTAGTTTATGACTGACTGTGAAGCATTTTGATATTCCTCAAAACAAACACAAGCAAGAGTGCTGTGATGCTCCTGCTTGACACTACCTTCACTTAACTACATTTTAGATTCCAGTTACACTTTTTTCTGACAACAATTACAGGCAACAAGACCTATAGAGTAAAGGTAGGAGAAATAGCCCCGTACTGCTGGTAATTACAAAATACAGCATTTTTACTCTATTTATGAGCACTATGTTTACTCTCAGTAAAACTAGAATTAGGTAAATCAAGGAAGAGTACTACCATTTGAGCAAGTGCTTAGGTGAAGTTCTTCTAGAAACATCCATTTTATATTGGGAACACTCAGATATTGCCAACAAAAATCTCAAAAAACATCAGTGAAGCACCTTTGGAAATACTGAGGTTTAGGCAAGATAATAGATTTTCATCATTATCCTTCTAAGGCTTGGGATTGCTTCCATGGCACTCCAAATTTTCTTTTTAAAATAAGTGTCTGACATGATCTCAACATTCAAGGAATATTAAGGTTACCAAATATTTCACTATCATAATAACAGTGCAGGCAAAATTGCTATCCAGGTGTTTTGTTAGTATCAGTCACCCATTACTAAAATTATACCCTTGATTTCCACAGTTATTCTACTGTGGAGGCAGGGGGGAGGGGATAATGAGAGAAAGAGGGGGAGGAACACCATAAAAGTAAAAAAATTCTGTACTTCTACTACCTATGGATACTAGTTCAAAGCCTCTCTCTGCTTACTCTGTGATATCATCTATCAGGTACATTCTGGACAATCACAAGCAGCTATAGAACAAAAAATAAATTTTGCTCTGCGCTGCAGGTTCCATTCTATCCAATGTAAAATAATAGTGCATAGGATTAATTCTGCCCAGTGTGACCTCCTTGGCTGGAGTTTTTGCAGGTCTCCAGCACATTAGCTATCTCTTATTTCCCTGTTAATAAGTGGGAGCTGCTAGCAGCAGTTGCTGTATAATTACTTAGTTGATTCTGTCTAAGGAGCTTAAACTAAGAGTTGAGCAAAGAAAGCAGATTAACAATTTGAACACACACGTAATACACAGACACACACAGAATCAGCAAGACTGCAGGGCAATACGCGGGGAGGAGGAAATGCACTTCAGCCACTCTTGCTCCAACAAGACTGGCTTGATTTTCAAACAGCGTGGCAAAGGGGAAGGCAGGAAGATCGCTGCAGTCCCCGGCCGGAGGGAGCACTGGGCACACTACTGTGGATGGCTACTCCATCCCTAGCAGCCAGATTAGCACCGGAGGAGCGGCACTCAGCCTGCTCTGCCAGTCACATGCTCCTCGATGTCGCCTAGCAACAGCAAAGCCCAGAGAAAAAGTTCTCCCTCTCTCAACTTCAAATCTGCGGCTGAGACCGACTGAGGGGAGCTTATTGTGCTCCAGACTAAGCATCTGTTTCTTTCTTATAGCCTTCTGTAAATGACTGCATATACCACACGTACGCAAGCATGTCCATGCATAACCCCTACCCCCCGACCCAACCTGTCTACGTGCAAGTGCTGCAGCCTGTGCACTCCTCACCAAAAACAACTCTAGGTACAATTTTAGTGGTCACCAAACTAGCTCTTGGAATGCAGGTGAACTCTGCTCTGCAAAACCACCCGTATTTCAGTAGCAAGAAAGGCACAAAGATCGCAATGAAAAAATGCAAAAAGTCTGGGGTGATTTTTTGTGGGAGTTTTTTTGGGGTTTGGTTTGGTTTTTTGTTTTTTGTTTTTTGGGGGGTTTTTTTGGGCGTTATTCAGACTCACAGAAAAAACATGCCAGCTTGCATTTCTTTAAAACCTTGAGTTTAGACCGTGGAGTTGCAAAGTCTGAGATGTCCCTCAAAATTCAGCCACATTTGTGTGTTGCTGTCTTACACAACTAGGAAATTTTTTTCTTTTTCTTTTTTTACAAACCAGAAAAACAATCAAAGGAAGCATCCTAGGATAATTTAATTTAAAACCCAGATGAAGTGAAGCTAAAGAGTCGGTGGTGTTTACAGTGCTTTTAAGGAGCTACTTACTTTTCCACAACAGAAACCGACTCCCATCAAATGACTCCTGGAAAGAGCCAACTGTCTCCCCAAGCTATTAGAAAGAACACCTTGAATCAGTGCCCATTAACCCTCTACTTTCAGACACTTTGGTCTTTTTCTTATAAAAGTCCCCGGAGTAGGGATGTGCTCCTTGCGGTGCAATTCCCATTCCGGAGAGGCTGGAGCATAGCGCTTACCTTGGCAACTGCCCTGCATTATGCACACAGTGAATAATACGAGCAGTTTGCAAGCAGTTGCCGCTCTTCCATCCATCCGATGGTGAGGTCCCATCTGGGCTGGGATGCTCCAGCTTCCTCAGAAGCTGGCTCCTGGACTCCGCGCTGCTGATCTGCACAGCAGCAGCACAAGGAGCCTGGTGTCTTTTTCTTATCCTGCTAGTTGCAGAAGAAAGGCGTGTTCGCCTGTTGAGACATCGCGTTTTCTATAAACTCCCACCCTCCAGACATTGCATAAAGCTCTTTATACCCGGCGGCCCCGGAACCAGCATGAGGGAATCAGGCACTGCTCCAGGCCCTGCAGCCACAGGCTGCCTCTGCCCCTCCTTCCACACTTTGCAGAATAGCCAAGATGCTTCCAAGACCCTGCACTTTGCTGACTTTGTTCAGAGCCCATTGGTGCTGTATTTAATATGCTCATCTGTTTTGAGTAGTTCTGGGAATTGCAGGTGGCAAGTGAAATATGTCACAGGTTTTAGTGTCCCAAAGGCACGCTCTGAATAAGAAAAAGTATTTTTGATAACTCGGAAAAAAATCCAACATCTACTCACCAATGCAGAAGTAAAGCTTAGAACTTAGTACTCCTAACATAAATACTATGAAAGGAAAACCATAAGGATGGAACTTACTTTTGCTCCTTTTTAGCAGATAAAATCAGTTTGGTAAAGTGCTTTGGCTGTGAATTCTCAAGGTATCAGCTGGAGACATGGTCCTTTAATTCCAACACTCCAACAGTGTGTGCAATACACAAGGAAATATCTCCTTGCGTTTTACTGCTGCCATTTCAGGAACCATATACCCACTAACAAGGGAAGAGAAGTATTTAGGATCACAGGGAAAAGATAAAGATAGCCTAATACTTCAGGCTGGAATGCAGCCTTGGTATAAAGGACAAACATTTCCAAGGCTTTGCTTGCAGAATCAGAAACATCATATATAAAATGTGCAAAGTTAAATCATTTATTTTTTTATATTAGTCAAATATAGTCTTTCATACAGAAAATTTAGTTATGCCAAGCTGTCCTTTCTTCATATGTGTACACACATACACATGGATGTCAACAGTGACTACTGTGCATATATACTGTGGGAGAAGGATAGGACTATCTGTCTTCCAAAAGGCTCTGTCAGATTGATTTTAAATGACACCACCTTTATAAATGCCATATATCTTTTGCATTAGCATCATGCCACGCTCATTACATTGCAGCAGCTGTTTGCTGATGCTGCAAAAGAACTTAAGCAATATTTCAAACCTTAACTCTTCTTCTTCTTGCCACGGACTGCAATTTCAATAAATGTGTAGAGATGCCTGTATTGTTCCTGCAGAAGTTGCACAGGAACATGTTGCTGCTTATTAGCAGACTGTGATTTCTCTCCAGGTCCTGTAGGACGCTAATCCCTCTAAACCTTTCCGTAAAGGCTTTCTATCTATCAAGATAGTAAAGAGGGGGGGTGGGGAGAGAAGATGTGGAGCATAGGCTTTTGCAAGGTTGTGATTTATGCAGGTTCAGGGCTGTTTGGTGTAGTGGTACGACACAGCACCGGGGTCAAGCCACAAGAAACACTGGGGGCAGATCAGAATATTCAATTAGCTTCCTGGCACCTCTGAATCACAAAGAGAGGATAAGATCTCTCCATCACAAGATCCAGAGCTGCCGGGGGAGGGGGAGACATGCCCTCTTCAAATCTCCCTCCTCCCTCCCACCCTCTCTCCTTTCACTGTAGGGGAATAGTGCCTGAAACATTCCTTTCTGCACGGAAGGTCTTTTCCTATTGTTGTTTTCTTTGTGTTTCAGTGTTGCCAACTTACTGGAATTCTTGTCGTGGTTTCACAGCAAGGCTCAGGCTGACCAAACGGAACCAGCTGCGTTTGTGTATGGGGCCGCTGCTGCTTTAATCTCCCAACAAGGCCGATGGGGAGGGAAGGAAGGGATCCTCAGAGGGGAACAAGCAGATCTGCTCTCTACAGATGGATGCCTGCAAAGCCAACACACAGACTGACCATACTTAATTAGAAGAGGAATGGTTTACAGCAGTTTACACCCCAACAGCATGAAGAGAATGCAAAAAGTGCTTGGGAGCTGCAGCCCTAGGCTGGGAGCTATGTATAATCTATCACTGGATGTTTGAAGTGACCAGGATGCAAGCTTTGGGAGGCACCTACCTGTTTCACTCCCTCACAGCTGGCAGCCAGAAGGTGTGCTCCTGCCCCATTCACCATCGACATTTCTACACATCTATATATCCCATAGGTGAGAGGCCAGAAGGATTCTCCAACAGAAATGGTGGAGATGCTGTTGACAGTGAGATGGTGGGACATGCCCTTCCCACCCATTATTCTTCGCACTCACCAGACAACGTTTACATTTAGAGACACATAAATTGATAAACACAGATATTTTACTGCTGAATAATAGTAACAAAGGAGCCAGCACAGGACAATGCTATCCTCTGTTTACTTCATCTAAAATTTTCTCCTCTCACTTCACCATGGCACCTCATCATCCAGCTAAAGGGACCGTGATCCGCTAGACACCATTAAATGGAATTTCTTCGAGACTAGAGACTTCAAGATCAGAATAAAAACTCCTCAAGGCTTTCCCATAACTACATCCAAAATTGCCCATGTGGGTGCAACACATCTCTATATCTTATCTTTCTGTTGACTACTCCTATTGGCAGCTCATTATTTCTGACCAAACTAGACCTAGGGATTTTTAGTTGATTATGCATGTTTAAGAAGATGCAGACTAAGTTAGAAGGTTAGAGGGAGAAAACATAGGCAATGTTGTTGATCACTGAACTCTACTTTTGATTCAAAATACAGCTTGGGATGTCTTTTTTTGCCTGGTTTTTAGTGTAAGCAAGCACTCAGAAAAGCAGTTAAAGGTGTAATTTAGAACTAACAACTACGCTGTTTACTTATTAAAGATACTTGCTAAGCAAGGAAGTTAATAATTAAAAGACTTCATTTTTGACCAAGGTTCAGTCTAAATTAGTGTCCAAACTCAAGCAGTTCTTCACAGACAGATAGGAACATCAGGGTTGATGTATGACTAAATAAAGAAAGAAAGCTGATGGTTAAGGAAAGTAAAAAGACATATGTACATTCACTATAGGAAAATGTGGGTCAGATCTGTAAATTTGTCTCTTCTGAACTTCTTGGAGCTAGGACAGTTTACAGAGGCTAAGGATCTGCCCAGTGCATTATCCAATAAAGCTGTAATTGCCATTGGCATTCAGTAATCTTGCGGTCAATCTGTCCTTGGATAAACCCAGGTGTTTCCACATAGAAAACATTTTAAGTTACAAGCTGTGTTTTCAATTTCACATTTAAAGTTTAATCATTAAATCCTATGCCTTTATCATGACAAGCTTTTTTTGTTATTTTTGTGTAATCATACTAAATCACAGCTACATACTAAAGCCCTGCTTATTTTTTGGGAGAACACTGGTAATGACAAGTCACATAAATCTAAACTAAAGACTGTCTCTCTGCTTGGGTAATAATATAAGTACCCCACTGCAGCAATTAACTCTTCAGATTTCATCCATGTTTGCTATTCTACAGTGTTAGGTGTCCCATTTCTTTAACTAAATCTTAGTTTTACAGCCAGCAACGATGTGTGTGTTTGTGTGCATGTGTGTGTGCGCGCGTGTGTCTGTGTCTGTGTGTCTGTGTGTGTGTCTGTGTGTGTTAGAGGCTTCCTTCTTAAAAGGCCATTAAACAGCTGCAGGGTCTCCTTAAAGATATTATTTTTGAGACATTTCCTTCACCTAAGGCCCACTTCAATTTGCATTAAAGCCATAAGACTTCAGGTAGAGTAGATTTAGCTGTTTTCACAGGGATCCGCAGAAGCAGAGTGTATTTGGACCTCACCACTTATTTTTTCCAAATACATGTGTCGTAAGCAGGAGTTTCCTTAAAAGGTCATGTTTTAGAGAACATGAAACTTGTACAAAGAACCAGTATTAATTTCAACTCTACAACACATAAAAAAAACCCCCAAACAGAAAATAGCTCCAAGCTCATCAAGTTTCTCATATTAACCACATCACATTTCACAGTATCTAAAACAATGGATATTATTTGCCAGGGAAGTATTTTCTTCCAAGGATTTAAAGAACAAAAAAATACACCTAATCTCAAACTAAAAGAGAACCTTAGCTGATATAATTCCCAAACATGTAATGCATATTTGTAACTAAAGCACAGATTTCCAGAAGACTGGATCAAAGGTGGGTCTCCAGACCACATGAATGTGAGAAACATTAATCTGAGAAGATGTGAATTGGTCCAGAACAGAAATCACAGAGTCAGAATTGCACAATGCAGCTGGCACTGTGGCGAAAAGACCTCAAGGTCTTCTGGTTAATGAAATATTACAACTTCTCTCTTTCAACTTGGAATTATATTACTGCATTCTAGAACAAGAAGCAGGAACATGGGAACCATGTGCTTTATTGGTAACTTCCACTGAACAAGTGAGACTAGTAGAGAGACAGTCAGTAAAGGAGCTTCCAACACTCCCCAGGTGTATTTCATCTGCAGGAATGGGCCTGTGGTAGAGTTTAACAGTAACCATGTAGAGATGAGAGAGTTGGGGTTTTTTTACCTGGAAGGCAGAAGAAAGTGGGGAAAGATTAAACAGATTGCAGTTGTCCTTTGGTCAGCACTGTCTAGTCCACCCTGGAAGTCCCTGTGCCCCATCCTAGAGGCAGTCACAAAGTAAGGGCAAGTATGTTCTACCTCAGCTGTATCCCTAACTACCAAAGATCTTGGTACTTGCCTTACTGCAAACAGATTCCTTTGGTACTTTCTCTAAGAAACAAAGGTCCTCATTTTTGCTCCAATTCACTGGCCCTTCAGTGCCATTCTGCCCTGCAAGGAAGCAACAAACGGGATTTGTACTTGAAAAGGAATGGAAAGTAAAGAATTGCAAATTACTTATGATCTAAAAACTTTCAAGCGTATTAACAAGGAAAATAGGATAGGCTGGAATAACTCTGAATCTCCTTTACTCTTTTCATTGATTTACTTTCAGATATGAGGTCTGTTCAGGACAAACACCTTTGTAAGTGGGACTCATACTAAAAATGGTTAGGTCTCATTCCTCCAACAGCTAGGATGAAATGCTAAAGAGATCACAAAAGCAGTCAGTCAAAAGATAAATAGTAAGACCTCAGTAGTATTAATTAAAATTCCGGGCCAAATCCAGGGTAATATGAGTAAACAAATGAAAACATCGTTTAACAGTATAGGGATTGCAGTTGACAGATTCTCACAGTTTTGATATGTTTAACAGAACATCAATGTTCACCTACTGCTCACTTAATAAAAAAAGTTGAAAATATGGTCTAATTCTGGATTTTCTGAACAAGCCTCCATGCTTATTGAAAAAGAGAACTAGACATCAATAGGCCTATTAAACGCTATGTAAGAACAAACTTACAGAGTGTATGGTGAAAGTATAGCTACCCTGCAACACCCTGTGAATGATAACCACTGATTTAAAAAAGAGATATTTGTAGTATAAATATATTTTTTATGTTAAATTAAACAGAAAAACACAAGGAAAATTATAGCTCAAGATAAGCCACACTGTAGCAATTCTTAACTGATTGCTAAGGAACAATACCCAAAATATTTGGTTTGAAAATAGCACCTGATTCAGTCAACCTGCAAAACCACTTTGACAAGAAGAGACCAAACTCATGAATGCATGAGGTCAAAGGGATTACAATAATTAAAAACCCCAACCTCTCTCCTCCTTGGGGGACTTGTTCACAGGAATGAGATATAGGACAGTTCAGTGAGCACAAACTTTGGTAAGCAGGGTGACTGGCTTGACTATACCACCCTTCCCCCTTTATCCACTTTTCCTCAGAGCTGCAGCACAGCCATTCCCAGTCCCTTTTGTCCCCTCAGTCAGCAGACCCTTAGGGGAGCACTGGTGGCTGTACCCACTTTACAGCACAGACCCACAAATGCACCATAGAGTGGCAAATGGCAGCAGGGACACAGCACCCTCAAACCTACTGTACTGCTCACACCAGTGTCTCAACAGGTTGTACCTTACTAGTCAGGAGGAGCACGATAGCATGCCTGGAGAAGCTATATCCACCTGAGCTACCACAAAAAGAGTATATAATATTATTTTTATCGCCACTTCACAGGATACAAAATTGTGAGGTAGAAGTTCAGAATCAAAAGCAGTTTGATGGCATGATTTGTACTCTGCAAGACAGCTAATAGAATTCCTCCTTCCTTTCAGCATAATTTTTGCATTCAGAAGTTATTATTGTATAGTCCAGTCTCAAATTTAAGATTTTTCCTAATTAGGATACATCTAAAAACCTCAGCACAGTAAAGGCTACCTCCTGTTGCTTTACAGTTTTGAATACATGGCAATCAGCTTTATGAAGGATGTAAGAAAAAGAACTTTAAGAAATTTCAAATATGCAACACTTGAGTTTCTAGTGCAGCTGCACAGTAGCATAACCTGAAGAGCCTATTCAAGAAACTGAAACACATTCTTGACTCCTTTTGCCTAAATTCTCACTGGAACAGTTGTCTGTGAGTTCTAAAAATACGTATGAGAACAGCTAAGCAATATACCCATTGTAAGTACCGAAGCCTTAAAATGCTTTGGAGGGGCTGTTTATTAGGTTTTGGGGTTTTTCTTCTTTAAGATAAATAATTGTGCTAAAGTGTCATTGTAAGCAGAGCCAGAAGCAATGAAAAGGAAATAGGAAGTTACATACCACATCCCCTAGTATTAAAACTTTGTTCCTTAAGAGCGACTTTAATACTTAGCTTTCTAGAAAACTAAAGCTATGTCACTTTGTGTCAGACACTTTAAGAGATACTAATGAAAATGCCCTCGGTCCCCATAATCCTCTGTGGCTGATTAGGTACAGTAGAAGTTGTTTCATTAATTTGAAGGCCATTAGCTTGAGCCCTCATATTGACCTGAAAGTAATGTTTTATTCATATTGTAGTGTTGTAGTCAAAACTCCAGAAATAATTAAAAGGACAAGCCTCAAACCTTAGACCTTTGATTTATGAAGCTGGATACCCGGTTAATTATTGCATGTTGGAAAAAGGGGAATAGGAAGCCAGCAGTCCTGATATATTAATATTGTCATCTTTCTGTGAAAAACTGATAGGTAATCAAATACATATCTAAGTATGCCTTAAATTCCACAACCATTCCAATTATTTCCACAGGTCACATTTAAAAAAATTCCTTCTAAATTTATTAAAAAAAAAAAAAAGACATTAGGTTAAATTCAGGCTCCATTACTCCATTAGACTTTGGAGGCAAAAGTCCAAAGTTCAGTAGTTTCAGCTAAGATTCAGCAGCAGTGAACAGCTACCCATAGCCATTATTCAAATGAGACATAAGAGGCCTGGAACTAATACAGGAACAAAAGAGCATTTTTCAATAAAAGATGACAAAAAACCTATGCCTGACTTTAGAAATTAGATTTCTAGTTTTCCTAGATATAAGCAGGAACTCATTGTAATCAACAATCAGTTCTTTCAGTCAACCTTTCAAATAATCAGTCCCCTGAATTTTTATTAGCTGTTGTTTGAGTGGTATTCAGGGTTTGATACCTTTTGAATGCAATTAAATGATTCAGCCTGAAGTGCAAAGACACATACATACCTGCATGGTAAAGTTTTCTAAAAAAAAGTTGTTAAAAATCTGTCCAACAGGCAGATAGTGATATTAAGAAATACTGAAAAAAAGACTAGCGAATAAAAAGTCTGCTGATCTGTCTTTGCCTTTTCCAGCAGAAGTAAATCTCTCTCTCTCTTTATATGCAGCAATCAAGGAAACATAATGAAAATTCAAGACAAAGATGCATACCCTCTGTAATCAACACAGGCATCTCACACCATTCTTGCAGTATGATTTAGTCATATCTTTCCCTTATGCACCTCATTGCCAACAGTCACTGTGGATTCCATCTTGCTTGGGCTTTGACCAGTCTCGTAAGTGTGGCAATACATTATCTTTAGATGAGCTTTTTCATATTTTAAATCAACTGAGATAAGAGAACTTCAATGAAATTTACAGAACACATTCAAAATATGTGAAACTCTCTTTGTGTTTTACTGTCATTCAACTTTTCCATGTCATCAGACTACAACTGCTTCAAATACCAAAGCACTGACTACAATCAGCAGAGATTCAAGTAGTGTTGGCATCAGCACTCTTCCATTTCTGCACCAAAGTCTTTTTAATAAAGAGAATATTAAACCCAAATGTTGTTCTCAGAGCTACAGCACCAAGAACCATTTACTGTTCACTTAATGGACATCATGGTCTTCCCTTTATTTCTGCTGCTACATTTGCACTTGTCCCAGTATGGCTCACATGTTCTTCTACATTGCTCTTTCCTTTTCCTTCATTCCCAGTATATTTTGGTCTTCCTAATATTTCACTGCAGACATTAATCCACTTCTCTAAGGATTAAGTTACAAGAGACAGAAAAAAGGAATGCAAGCAAAACCAGTATAATCAATATATGAAGAAGTCCTTACTACTCCTCTTCCAGTAAAACAATTGCTTTTTATATGAACTGACATATTGATCAAGTTGCATTAGGAGATACAAGGTCAGATTCACAACTATGAAACTGCTGATTTGAACTAACTTATTAATAAAAGAAAAACCATACAAACTGAATATAGTTTAAGATCACCAGAGCAAATCTTACTCCAGCATTTACTAGGATAAATACCAGAAAGAGATGAAAGTACAACACTATAACCTCTATATTTTCCTACTTACAGGGATCCCAGAAAACTGAGATAGAACATTTCATTGACTACTTAGTAAGCCTGTGATGTTTAAATCCCCATAAACCAGGATTAAGAAGGGACAAAAGGTACTTTAAAGACACCTGTCATTATCTCACGCTCATCCTGAGTTAAACACAGTAAAAGACTAGGGATTTGTGGGCAGTCTTCCATTTTGGTTTGACCTTTAGGTTTTAACAGTATAAGGCTATATTAGAAGAAAGCTAATCAAAATATCTTTCTCTCTGAGATTCAGCTAAATAGACTAGAATAAAAGATTAAAGGATTTTCCATGTTCTGGAATACCAAAGATAACAATTATTATTTTTGAGATTATAAAACCTGTCACAACTGACTGATTTCCACAGGGACACAATTGCACTCCATGCCCTCAATCATATCCTGCAGAAGGTGTCTTTCTTTCCCTCCATAGCAAAAGGTAGTTTCTCATGGGTCACATTCCCAAAAAGATGCTAAAGAATCTATCATCCCTGTTCATGTTTTACTATTTCTAAATATAGAAGGCATAAGGATATTTCAAATAAAGTTTTTCATTAAAACCTACTATCTAGGAGCCTAATTATATTTTTACAGTATTCCATCCAATTACCTCTTCATTCTAACTGAACCTTTCTGTGCCACTATCAAATGAGCATGTAAAATTATTCTTGTAATTTTTATTACTAAGGCCAATATTTTTAGACACTTCAGCACACACTATTCCTCTTGTAGCATCCTTGTAACTCATCATTCATTTTAGAATCCAATCACAGAATGAAGAGGCCAAAAATAAATGCAAATATCTATAAGCAATTTGAATACACTAAATATTGGTTCAGTGGGTTTACCCTAGAAGATAATAAAATATTCTCTCTTAATTTCAATGCCATTTTGACCTTTATATCTTTATTCCACTATCTGCCAAACAAAGCAGAGACCGTAACTTCTGTCACTTTTCTTAAACTAAAACAACACCCTCCCCACCACTAATGAGGAGGATCAGAGGCAAAGTTTTCCAAGGAACATTATAATTTACACACTACTTAAATTTGCAACTTAAGTCAATTTAAACTAATCGTTTAAATAAACCAAAACTAAATGCAACAATCTGGAAGAAACCTCTCAGATTTTGGTTTGCAGCTTTTAGTATTTGATTTACAAAATTTTCCACAGAGGATGAATGACAAAAAGAAGTCAACAGAATTTTTTCTGTCAGCTCAAACACATCAAAAAAGAGCTCAGTTTCACACACAGTTGCCAACATGAGCTCTATTTTATTTGAATTTGCATTTGTGTTTCCATTTGTGCAAATGTTAGAAGCAGACTCAAATCCTGCAGTTAGAGTCTGCTCTTTTTCTGAGCAAATTTCTTCAGGTGAAAAAGTGGGAGATGGTTGGAAGAAAGCCTGGTTCTTTTAATCTTATCTAAGCAGTCCTGAAAGGAGTTGCAGCTGAAGATAAGGGATGTTGAGTCACATGCCTTTTCTCCCTTAGAGTTTGTATTGTGTATGGGGAATGACCCCATTTCTCTAACACCAATTTTAAGCTACTGCAATTCCATCATCTCTACAGATGTTCCTGATATGCACAAAAATGAAGAGAAGTAGGCATAGTCATAACATTTAACTGTGGCAGTAACACTAGGACTACCATCTACTGCCACTGCAATGCCATATTAAAAAAAACAACCAAACAACCAAACAACAAGCAAAAAAACCCATGCTTTGCCTTTGAAGTGATCTTTACTTGGGCTGCCCTGGCTACAAGGGTTTAAGGGGAGGAGGTGAAACTTTTCCTCATCTCTGAGGTGACATTTAACAGACCCAAGAGACAGACATCAGCTGTGACGATCTAGTCAGGAAGGCCTACACCATGAATGATTTCTAAAAGCAAATAAAATAGTAAATGATTCAGTACATTTAAAGTCTCATTCTTTGACAAAGGACTTCTTCCTAGTTGACTTTATCTTCCTCTTGATAGTAACTGTTACCAACAGGGCTGAGACAGACCAAATACCTGACACAGTGAAGACTGCAGCAGAGAAACAAAATACTCAAAGAATGCTACTTCAAAATCCTTGTAAACTGCAAATTCCTCCTGCTTGCATTTGACAGAGTAACTCTGAACTATGCACAGCATGCTTCATAATATACATTGATTAGAAACAGGAGCAAGCATTTACATTTGAGACAACATCACTTTTTTTCTCCTTGAATTATTTTAAAATCCTTGCACTAGAACTGCATATATTACAGTGAGGTAAGAAGTTCAAGTCCACGCTAGAGTTCTTAAGAGGTTCTCAAGCCAAGGAGGCAAAAAGGTCTAAGATCCACTGTTTTGCACCACAGCGCAAGTAACAGGCAGGTTGTTTGTGTAAGTGGTTGCTGCTTTGTCTAGGGCAAGGCTCCATGAGCATGCAGAAAAAAAAAAAAATAGAACTGCTGTTTGCTAACCTGACTGCATCATTCATCATCTCCCAGTTCCCAGTGCAGCTTAGAACCATCATCCCAGGACTCAGCAACCTCTACAGGTATGTGGTAGTTGTCGTTATATAACTCATGGAAGTCAGTTTTGAACCATATTTTGAGCAGTTCTGTCTCACAGTGCTCCCAGCATCTCTAATGTCTACAAACCACTGTGAAATAATTAAAGATGCTCCACAAAAAAGGTCACTAATCTATACATTAAATTGAGTTCACATATCCATATAAAAAACTACCTAGAACAATAAAAATGTAATGAAGATACTTCAGGATCCTGCTCACACGCACTAGGTCTTTCAATGTTCTCATATGCAGCTAGCATGCATTTGAAGTTCTCAGCTCAACATATCATCTCAAGAATATAAGAAATACAAAGCTAAGAAGTTTGTTAACTAAGAAGTTTTAACTTGAATCAGAAGGAACATTCCTTCTCAGTTGCAACACCTTCATCAGTACTACCACCTCATTCTTGAAAAGTTTTATCAGGGAAAAAAGATTTCCTGAAAATATGAGCAATAAATGCAGTTAATTAAAAGAAGTGGAGAAGGAGCAGACTGTTAGGCTACCTTTGGATCCAGAAAAATAAAAGATGAGTTTGTAATTTGGTCACTTTGGAAAGCTTCTTAAATGAATTTCATTTAACTAGCATTATATTTTTATACATTCCTTTGAATTTGATTACTCTTTTCTGAGGGTCTTCATGCTCTGAGATGATCCAAATCAGAACTCATTTTAACCACTAAAACATTACAGAATATTAATAGTCACAAACAGAGTCTATCAAAACTAATTTATTACTATTTGATGCTCTGTAAGTAATGTTATTCTTTCCCTGTCCATCATGCGGAGATATGGTTAACATATGGAAATGCAATATAGCCTAAGACATTTATTGTGTATGCAGCATCCAAAGATCAATAAAAATACCTTTGTGAAGAGTGTAGAAATCTATTGTTCAAAAATCCACTTTATTTTCCACAGTACAGAAAATCTTCAGAAAAACTGAAGATTTTCAAGAGGTTTTAAGAAAAGAAGGCTGAAGATCTGTCACATTACAATAATGACAAAAAGGTTTAACAAACTCTCAGTCATTGCAACAGGGAAGGCTATTCATACAAGAGATCTTTCCCATGTCTCCCTTTTTCTCTACTTCAAGGACACCTCTGGTGGCCCACACCACATTACACGCCAGACAGGAGGAAAATCAGCTTTTCCCATCCTGATATTTTTATTCCTTGGATAATGCACAACACCCAAACTGACCATTCAAAAAAAAATAAGAAAACTATAAAAACAGCTATCATATTACATGTTTTGTTCTCTTTTTGAGCCAAAGTGGCTATACTATATATATAGTATACTGAGTATACTGTTACTCCTATATGACATCCATGTCCTGAAGTTTTAAAAAAAGCTGATAGCTGTAGTACTGATATTAATAGCCTTGCTCTATCAGTCACCTCTCAGCCAACCTGTGCATTCAGCAATAACCACATAACCTTCAAGCGTGAATCAAGGCTGACACCCCGTGGACTTTTCTTGTAACTGATTTTTTGGGGTTTTTTCCAACCTGATTTTTAAGAACTGAGACTCTACATTGAGATTCTACTCCAGACCTTCAGGACCCTACTGAAAAACATTTGAAAAGATTCAGTTGTTCAATAACATACATAAGACAAAAATAAAACAAATCAGCTGAAAATTCACATTACATATAAAATTACTTGCCTCTTTAAAACACTATAAATAATCACTTCTCTGAAAGACAAAATCTACTCCCAGCATGAAAAGGATCACAACTTTAGAACGGTATAGGAAATTACTTTTTCTACCAATCTCTGTCATTTGCTAATGTGGTGTACTACACACAGCAACATGCTTTAACTAGCTGATTGTATTTACAGCAGAGTTATTCTGCTAAAAATTATTGGAAAATACCTTCTCAAAATGTGCTAGGTGAGATTAATGAATCTGCTATTTATTGCACCTTCCTTAAAAATATATGAGCTTCCACTCCTTAAAAATGTAATTACGGTATTTTGAAAATAGTTTTGCATTGTTAATTACAGTTATCAACATGAAAATCAGGCAGGTGGAAGAAAATAATTATGCAAAGAGTACTGTACGATAAGAATTGTACAGTAATAATAACTGGTGTGTGACAGCAAATTCAAAATAATTACTTGTCCAATACATTTTCATTGGCACCAATGTAGCTAATCAAATTAAATCTTTAAAAAATAATTAATTTTAAAAGCATTCTTGATGTAGTTAAATGTTCATGTTTGTGCCATCAAATGTTAAGTCAAATATTTAGCATATTAAAACTGTAGCTGTACCATTTTACTAGCATGCTTTTATTCTCTTGTTAGGTTAAACGCTTCAAATACTTTTGAAAATATCTTGCTTATGTATAGATATGCTTACATACTTAGGCTGTAAAACGGAAAGTATCTCTTGGTGAGGGAAACTGAAAATGAAAGGAGAATTATTAGAATTAAATTAAAAATATACAAATACCTTAAAAAAACCCCACAAGCTTTGATATTGATTGATACTGCATGCAGATATTGATTGATACTGCATGCAGATTATGCAGATTACATACCACCAAAATGTTCAGAGTGAGTTTTTGGCTGTATTGTCTCTAGAGAAAATAGGATAAAATAGGAAAATACTGAAGATAGCCTCCTCACTTTTATGCCTTGTTAGTCTTTTTCTTGCCACACTACCTGAAAAACATTGCAGACGAGCAGTACTAAAAAGGAGGAAAACGGAGAGCCACGTTCTTATCAACTGCAAGAGAAAAAGACATGTTTACTATTCCAGTCTCCAAGAATCATTAAAATCTTTTAGGACCTATACAAAGAGAAAGTTTCTGTCAAAGCCTTTGCTTACAGCATTTTCTGTGACAGTGGGTTCAGAGGAGAACTGCAGATTTGCTTTGATCAGCTCTTTCAGACTACATATTCAATATTTGTACCAAAAAAGCAAAGACAAAATTGTGATTTTTCTGGAATCAATAGTCCTGGGACTGCCTTTGTGTACACCAAGATTTGATTACTGTCTTTTATAAGGCTGTGCCATTAGACGATAATTTTTCATACAGAATAACCAGGTGAAGTTGCAAAACAGACGTCCATATTAAAAAAAAAATTAAACTGTAGCCTCAGTTTCTCAGGCAAGTTATATTTGCCTGTGTACTTTGCTCTAATTCTCCAAAACAATCTGAGCCAGGTGACTCCAGACAGCAACCACACTACCAAAGGTGATTTTAACTTCAGAAAATTAAGCTGAGCACCCTTTGCTGAACCCAGTTGTACTGTACTGCTTCTAGAATCCTAAGGCCCAGCCCAGTGAGCCAAGTAATCATGAGTCAGAATGACTAGGAAAGGTGATTTCCATTTAGAAATACTTACCATTAAGAGTACTTACTTAAAGAAAGCACATACCCCAAAGGAATATAAACTAATGGCTAATGTACATGTGGTCCATTCCTTTACACACTGTAGAATTTCTGCCACAGCCCTGACCAAGGCCAAACATCTCAGATTACACACTCCTGTACATGAAACTCGCTGAACGTTTTTAGTTGGATTTGTATAGTTTGGGCTCGTTTTTTCGTTTCCTTTTTCCCCTGAGCAAATGGTAAGCGTACCAACAAAAAAAGAAGTCTGAGGCACCGCCCGCCCGCTGCTTTATTTCATCGATTTGTGTCAAATTCCCGGGGATAAGCTTCAGGGAAAGAACTACCGAAGGACAAGTTTTTTCTTATGATTCTTATTCGGAGGTTTTTTGGTGTTTTTTTCTTTTAATTTGAAAGTGGTAGGGCACTGCAATTAAAAACTGGATACGGTTTTCAAGTAATTCCAAATTAAAAATGACAAAAAATGACACATCTCATCTATTTTACAATAAAGCTAAACCCATCAAACGAACACCCCGCCCCGAAAATCCCCAGCGCTCCCGGCTGCACTGGCCGCCTGAGCTTTTAGGCTGCGGCGCCTCAGCCGAGCGGGGGGAGGCGCCAGGGCGGGCGCCAGTGCGCGCGCGCTCCCCGCGTGCCGTGCCGCAGCCAATCCCGGCCGCCGCGGGAGCGCGAGACACCACCCACGGCGTTGCCAGGGCGCTGCGCGGACTCGTCGGGGCGGGGGGCGGCCATGAGCGGGCCGCTGGACGTGCTGTGGGAGGACAGGGATGTCCGCTTCGACATCTCCCCGCAGTGAGTGTCCGTGTCTCCACCCGGCCATGCCCTCAGTGTGGCGCTCCCGGAGCCGATAGGAGGCGGCCGGAGCGCTGCCTCCGCGCCCTGAGGCCGACCACCGTGATGAGCGCGGTGCATGGCGGGAGCGCCTCAGCGTGTGGCGGGAGCGCCCCGCTGTGGCGGCGGCGGAATGGCGACTTCACCTGACGGAGCGGGGCGGGACAGCGCGAGCTGCGTGGGGTCCGCGCACCGTCTCCAGTCTATAAAAAGAAAAAACCGAAGAAAAGGTTGGACGCTGGAGGACTGAGGGAAGGGTGTATACTTTTCCCAGCTGAGCTTTCCTGGCACTGAGAAGTACAGCCAAAATGAAGGCGTGTGTTCTGGGGGACCGTGGCACTCGGGGTTACCGGGACTTGGCGCCGCTGCCGTGGAGTTGGCATCCTCCTCAGGGAACGGGGCTGTGGCTGTGCAGCATTTCACGAAATTCCTGCCTTAATAATAGATTTGGTGTCTGTCGTGCTATACGGGAAGAGTTTTGGCTGGTTTCGACAATACGATTAAAATAGAGCAAAAATTCACACTGTATTTGTAGTTACGTAATTAATTGGTTAGGTCAGTTAAATAAAGCAAAATAATAATATAAACAAATAAATAGAAGAGCTCACAAAAAAAAAAAAAAAAAAAAAACAAAAAAAAAAACCAAACAAAAACACCCTTGGTGGAAAATTTAGCAGAGCATTTCACATGTCCTTATATATCTGGTATTTCTTTTGCATCTCTTCTTTCCTGTGCCTAGCTCCACTCCTTTTGACCTGCAAGTACCACAAGAGGCAATAAACTCTGTCCCTAAAAATTATGTGACTGCAAATGGTTTGTGGTTTTTTGCTTTTTCCTCCAACTTCCACACGCTTTGTTCTTATTTTGGGGTATAGTTTTCATTGTCACACTTGCTACAGATTTATTTATTTATTTACCATTATAATTTAATAACAAAGGTATTAATATTTTTCATCTGTGACATATAGTGATAATTTCATGTGTATAAAGTTGATTTGTATGTATGTGTGGATTTTTCATGGCATGACGTACTGAGCAGAAAGCAGAGGAAAGTGAAGCACAGAAATAAAAATGGCCTTGTTTTTGGAAGATAAATTATTTTTCTTTTTTTTTCAGACAAATGAAGATGAGACCTGGAGAGGTCCTTATAGACTGTTTAGAGTCTGTTGAAGATACCAAAGGAAACAATGGAGACAGAGGTAACTGCATACTCAGGGAAACTTTCTGCTATTTAACCCGTGTGGGTTCATGAAAGCCACTTATACATTGAACTCTGTATCAGTGCTCTGTTGCACAGAAGAGATTCTGCCTATTTCAAAGATCTGCCTCAGAGTGTTTTCTAAAAGCTGCAGGAATGTGATTCTTGTCTCAGAATTTGCTTAGAATTAAAAGCCTTGTAGGAATAATCTGTTTCTAAGCAGTGTGATGCTGTTCTGCTGTAATCCTCTTTAATGCTCAGTTTGTCCCACCCAGTTTTTAATTGAATCTGTAAGGAATATGTAGTGTGCAGAGGCTGAAGCTGCCAGCATGCTGAGATGAGCCCTGGTGAGGGGTTGGATGTGCTGCCCTACAGGGTACAGAATGGAATAAATTTGCATATGGCAAAGGGGTGAGGTTATTCATGAATACTGCTGTGATAGTTAACTCACTGCCTTCCCCTTCTCCTCCCCAGAGCAGTTCTACACTGATTGTGTCTACATTTTTACTGTAAGCATCTGGATCAAAACCAGTAACTGTTCTTGGTTTGATTTTGAAGAAGGCTGGTATATATTAGAGCTTGTTTCATTTGTTCCTTGTTGGATTTTTTCTGCTAGCATTTTAAGCATTTAAGTGTTTAGTGATTTTTCTGGTGCGGTGTCCTGTGCTTTTCTTCTTTTTGCTGTCAAGGGGAAGGAATATTCTCTTGGTTCATAATATTTCATTTAATGGAATTTATTTAGATTAAAAATAGCTGCACTCTTTATCTCAGGCAGACTGCTTGTGACAAATTTGCGGATCATTTGGCGCTCACTGTCATTGTCCAGAGTCAACCTCTGTAAGTATTATGTTGTGTTTCCTTTGTGGTGGCATCTGTTCCTTCACAAAGGAGTATTTTTGGTGCAGAATACTGAAGTATAACTGTGTTACTCTGTAAGGACTGAAATAAACTGTTACTAATGAATCTCTTTATAAGAAAGAAACTGAAATGATAATTCATAGCAAAATAGTGAGTATTGAATGTTAATTTCTCAGAAAAGAAGTTGAAGAGTTCTTCAGACATATTTTTCATATGGCTGATGTGGGATTCATTTGGATTTTTAGAAACAAATGTTTGAGCTTTATCATACATTGCTTTTCTTTTAGCTCTTGTTGCCACCTGTTTGTTCACATTCTGCATTTCTCTATTTATTCCCCACAAGTACCTGCCTTTCCAGTTTTAGTATTGTAAACTGTGAATAAGTTTCTCATTTTAACTGTATGAGTTAAAACTGTATGAGCAGCTAGAGGTTTGCTTGAAACGGGCAGGATGTAGTTTCTTAGTACACAAATTATTTCCAGTGCTCCGTATGGAATCCCCTTCTATGGAAATATTTACTGGATTGGATGATACACTGAGCAGCCAGAGTTGGTCCTGATTTGAGAACACCTCTTTACCAAAGAACCTCCCAAGATCCTTTCCAGCTTAAATTAGTCTTCAGGGTTGTGATGAGGACCCAGAGCATTAACCACAAAGTGTAATTCTCACAATTAGCATCCAAAGCTGCTCTACAAATTCAGTAATATACTTTGCAATTTTGACTGTTATTGTTCTTGTTCTCAAAACAATGTTTTTTTCTCCCTTGACTTTTAAGCTGTCGGTTACAACTGTGTTATAAATATAACTACAAGAACTGCCAACTCAGTAAGTTCCAAAAACTACTTCTAAAAATAATAAAAGAAGCTGTAATTAGTTGCTTGTACTTATTGCACTATATCAAAAACAATTTGAAAATTTACTTGCAAGAACAGTAGTAAAGAAAGTTTTGTTTTAAAAGTGGGTAGCTCTCAAATACATAGTCTGAATGGAACTGCATGCAACTGTGAAGCTATTTGACTTGCAGAACTAGCAGGAAGATGATGTAGATTTTCTGGGCAACCACATGATAACAAAACCAAAAATACTGTTTCAGTCATGATATTGCAAATATAGAGCAGGCAGGCTGCATTAGTTGAAGACAGCAGTAGATTAGTGATAGAATCAGGATTACACCTTCATATACACTGTTTAAAACATTAACTTAGACAATATCTGAAAATTATTTTTTATTTGTACAATCAAGCTACTATATTGCCAGAATGTAAGATTTCGTTTTTTCCTTACAGAAATTACGAGGGCAGACAGAGGCTCTGTATATATTGACTAAATGTAACAATACTCGGTTTGAGTTCATATTTACCAATGTTGTTCCTGGAAGTCCCAGACTCTTCACTTCAGTTATTGCTGTGCACAGGTAGTGTACTTAAAATAGTGTTTGTCCAAGGACTCAAATATGGGAGATTACAACTGCTGATGCACAATAGTGTATGGTTGTCCATGTTCAACATTGAGAAAACTTTCCCAAAAGAGAACTATCTCTGTAACGAAGGGGGGGAATGATGGCAAATTTTAGTAGATAACTGCACCTAATGAAAATTAATGTCTGTTTATACTAGTTATTGATCACAATTTATACACCTCATGTGTATAAAATATCTGAACAAATTAGAGTACAAAGGAGCTAATTTCAGTGTGCATTTTCTAGCTACAGATTCTGTCTGCAATAATTTCAGATCATGTAAAGGAAATGAAGAGTTAAATCCTGGTCAGAACTCTTCATCGACTACAAAACACTGTCTACTTCCCACCTGAAGACAAGTCATCTGAATGAATGTGTGCATAATAGATTTTCATGGGTATCTATTTAAGAGCTATGGAATGCTGATATGTATATTGGATGTTTGTGATTTTACTGGCACTGAAAAATAAAGGATTATGTCCATTAATTAAATAAGGGATTAATGTCCATTCTGTGTATGGCATGGGACCCAGAGAACTTATGTTTTGCAATAGAGGCTGGGAGATGACTGTCTTAAGGAAAAGGAAAAAATACTATAGACATGAACAACACAGATCAAAAGTTCGTTTAAACCTGGTTTAAATTTAAAGATCATTTCATTAAGGAAAGGTCAATATACTTAATTATGTTGAAAAAGTTTAAATAGTACTCTGATTTTTGTGCAATGTGGTGATAAGAAAAGCTGAAAATACACATTTCATATCTGTACTAAAACAAAAAGTAAAGATAATAGAAAACTGGAACCATGTATGAACTAATATGTATTTTATCTTTTTTGCAGAGCTTATGAAACTTCTAAAATGTATCGTGATCTGAAGCTGAGAAGTGCATTGATCCAAAACAAGCAACTGAGATTGTTACCACAAGAACAAATATATGATAAAGTCAATGGAGTTTGGAATTTATCAAGTGACCAGGTATTGTAAAGAACCAGAATAAATTGACTGCAGAAAAGTTAAAATGTTTCAGCTTTCATGTAGCAATTGTACTCCTATGGTTTTGTAACCTCCAAGGAATTACCCTTAATGCTGTTCATCAGCTGATGCATGCAGAGAAACTGATCACGTATATTTGCTACTCACTACAACAAAATCTCTTTTTGGTAACCTGAAGTCTACAGGACCTGATTAGTATGCAAGGAACTAGATATACAATTTCTGTTAAAAGGATATATTTATGAGTCTAAAGCTCGGTATGATACTGAAAGAAAATCATGTTTCTGAAGTGCTCTGCTGAATATTTATGTGTTTACATGCAGCTTTGACTAAACAGTATTAAGATTTTATTGTCTTTTGATTAATGAAAATTGAAAATATCGGAAAGGATTCTGTGTCTTAAAAAAAATTTAAGACGTTAAGATAAAAATAGAAAACATTTATTATTTTACAGGGCATTAGTTACAAGCATTTCCTGGAGCAGTGGAACAAAACAGGAGCTGATATTTCTGTCTGTGCAATTTTAGGCCAGAATAGAAATATGATCCACTCTGACAAGCTAAAAGGTTTTTTCCTCTACATTCCCTTGGCACACATCTCCTCAATTACCTAAGTTTAACCCACATGCCGTTACACTTACGCTTTATGCCAATTCCAGATCTGTACAGTTAATAACGCTCTCAGATGCTTCATGTATTCCCAGGAGGGTGGCTGGGCTGTGACTTGATCCAGCTTTGCTGCAGCAGGAGGTACTCCTAGCTATTTTCATTACTCAGTTTCTGGTAGCCTTTAAAGATTGGATCCCCTTCCTTGCAATCAATAGAAATATTTCAGTTGGGTTTGGTAGGGAAGAATCAGGATTTTAGTGAAAAAAATATGAAGCTGTACCTTGCTTATGTGTAAATGGATAGCAGTAATCATCATGTTTGGGGAAAAAAGCTCTGTACTTACAGCAGTTCTAACATAACTTTTCTTTAATAGGGAAATTTGGGAACATTTTTTATTACTAATGTGAGAATAGTTTGGCATGCAAATATGAATGACAGCTTTAATGTCAGCATACCGTACCTACAAATTGTAAGTATCTTACAGTACAACCATTTTCAAAATGAAACAGTGTATGCTCAAGTCTTTGGTTAAAACTCCCAGCTTACCAAAATTTTATTTAAACTCCCTAATTCAGAGAGGAATTTTGTCTTGCCAGCATCAGCCACAGGGTTTTTTCTGTCCAGATTAGTTGGGGGATTTCCTGGGCAGGTACAGGTGTTGAAAATGGCGTTTATTTCAAATGTTTGTAATATTTACTCTGATGGTTCATGCCACCTACGTACACTGGGATTAATGTTCTGTGAACCTGATGTTCAGAAATGTACTGTTACCACTTCTAATAGAACACTTTTTCTTGAGGTTTCAGGGGTTCAGATTCATAATGGTAAATGGGAGGCAATGCTGGTAGCCAAGCTTTCAGAGCCAGTAATTGCAATTATTACAGTGTAAAAAACCAAACTGAAACAATATTTTTATCCTGTAATTTCAAAATTTTTAACAGTTTTATACCTCTTTAGCGTTCAATAAAAATGAGAGACTCTAAGTTTGGCTTGGCACTCGTGATAGAGAGTTCTCAGCAGGTAAGAAGCTTTAATAGCCTTTTTCTATGGATTACATTTTTTTAATACATATATACAATATTTCTCTATATGCAATATTTTTATATGCAGTATTTCTCTAATTCTGAAATGTCAAGTGTCTACTTTAAAGCTACATAGAGCATTCCTTCTGTGTGGCCTTTTGAAAAATTTAAAATAAAGTTCTCTTTGCACTGCTTGAAGTGTATGCTATGGTCAATATGGTTATTGGGAGTTGCAGTTTCTCTGTGCAAAGCTACAATAGGCCAGCATGACTAGCTTCTGTCAAATACACTGCCTTCTGACAGATTCTCTTTGGAATCTAATTAATTCTGTACTTAATTAAGACCACTCTGTTAAATATTTTTCACTCTGTCTGTGTATCTGAAAGGTTCTTTAATAACAACATCAAGACCTAACAGACTCAACATTGGCTGAGTGGCTGGGAATGAATCAGCATCACTTCTGAATTTGTCACACCCTTGTTTGCTTGTGGTTTTCTGTATAAGGACTTTGTTCCCCTTTTATATAATGGGCTAATGGTTAAAACCTTATCTACTTCAAAGAGAAGCATTGTCATTGTTTTTATTTCACCCATGATTCAAAATTTCTCAGCAAGCTGAAAATTGCTGTCATTAATCTGGAAATCACTATCAAGGAGAAAAAATTGTTTAAAAAATAAGACTAATAAACAGATGTTGTCTTTTTTCTCTGTTATATAGAGTGGAGGATATGTACTGGGTTTTAAAATAGACCCTGTAGAGAAACTACAGGAGGCAGTGAAAGAGATTAATTCACTTCACAAAGTTTATTCAGCCAATCCTATATTTGGAGTGGACTATGAAATGGAAGAAAAGGTACTCCATTTATTTATTTTAAGTTAGATACAGTACTAGGTTTAATATATTTTTGGTATTGTTAACACATTAGATATGTGAATTTACTTACTTCAGTGTTAAAATTTGCAGCCTCAGCCCCTTGAAGACCTAACAGTGGAGCAGGTTCCAGATGATGTGGAAATAGAAGCTGATGAACATACAGATGCTTTTGTGGTAAGTGACTCCACAAAAAACCCGAAAAATAGAATCATTCTTGTTTGGTTATTCAGATTTAAGAAGTGTACAGTTGTAATCCCGTTAAAGATAAGCTGTAACTGTGCTTTCTATATTTAAAACACATCTACATGCCTTTTAATAAACATCCTGATTATTACAGGAATTTATTCTGTGTTTGAATTCTTAATTTAAGAACAAACTAGTATTCAAAATAAATAGTAATAGATATTTAAAAGAATAGTTGTAGTTTCTCAACACATTAAAATAGTAGTTTCTCAACACATTAAAATGGGAATAGCTTGAAAATCAACAATAGAATATAATTAGATACATTATATTAAAACAATAATTAGCCTTCTCTTAAAGCAGACAAATAGGTGGTGATATCTATATGCTCAACATTCATCTAAGATTCAAACTTGGATTTTCTTAGAAAGGCAGCAATAATTTTACATTACTATGTTTCCCAGTATTTTGGGAAAATTTACTTTAAAATGCATTCGGTTGCTTGATTGACCCTCTTTAAAGAAATTCCAAACTTAGTGTGCAACCCAGTAACACCTGGTTCCATGACTGACTGCAATGGTAGATGGCACATGTTTTAAAATGTTAGCCTTGATGCATTGACTATTGACATATTTTGTTACCAATCTCTGAAATTTGGTAAATTAACAGGTCTAGCACGAGTGTTCCTTCCACTCCTTTTAGTTTTGCAGCCTTTTACTAACACATATAAGTTCTTGTTTTTTCCTTTCAGTCTTTCATAGCTTTTTGGCTTCTTTCTTTTCAATTTTGCACACTTCTATTCAGTCTGCAGCATATTTGAAGACATACCTTTTTCTTAAATGGATATCTATTTGCTGTATTGGTGCCTTTGTCACCTGAATTAATAACTGTGCTTTGTATATTCTCAAACAAAAACTGGAAGCTGAAAATAGTTAGAACGTTGTTGCTGTAGGAGACACAGGTTGTCCAGGACCCAAGGAGCAGCTACACACCAATATTCCACAATATTTGATACTGCAGGAAAGTGCTTTCTTTGCTGCCCCTCACCAGCCCATAGGGGCAGCTGAAGCAAGACTGGTCTCTTTTTGGTAAATAAGATCTGGAACCTGCTGGTCCAGAGATTTATAGAGTGTGGATATTTTCAGAGATCTGATATCCCTAGGAGCTTCAGCCTTAGTTTCCACCTACACAGAGCGGGAAAGATGGTATCTCTTTCCCACATCTCTATTTATTGAGTTGTTCTATTACTCTGTGTTCTTTTCTTAGATTGAGTATGATGTCAACTGAGTTTTGATATTACGCATTTTAAGCCAGTTTTTGATGTTGAATAGTAAAAGCTGCTGCATATGAGGCAAAAAAATACCAGGATGCTGTCAGTTTGTCTTCATATTAACATTCCCTATAAAGTGTTTGTCAGTGTAACAAATGTAATACAAAAATGTTGCCATTTAAAAAATCTTTCTTTATTATGATGGAAAATTCAAAGGTTGGTGTTTAATGAAAAATACCATAATCTGGTGATATCTAATCTATAATCCAAAGCAGAAACTCCTGTTAGAACCCTTTTGTAGATCTTTTTAACATAGCAGTAAAACCCATATAGACTGGATTTCTGTGGAAGATCTACCCAATACAGTTTTGACCCCAAGGAATTCCTTGTTGTTATTAAAGATGTGGTTTTTAGACTTCTTTTTTCAAGGTTCTTTTTTGTTTTCTGTTGCAGGCTTACTTTGCTGATGAGAACAAGGTAAGGAGATACTTTTTCATACTTTCAAATTCATGTTGATAAAATGGGATAATGAAATTAAAAAGTGTGTCTGCTTTATTTTGTTTTCTCTCATATGTCATGTATTCAAAAAGCAACATGATCGGGAGCCTGTTTTTTCAGAAGAACTGGGACTTGCAATAGAGAAGCTAAAGGATGGATTCACACTCCAGGGACTTTGGGAAGTAATGACCTGATTTTGATGGGCACGTTTGTTTCCTAAGCAGGGAAGAACTCTAAGTTCTTGCTGGATTTAGATCTGTAGAAGATAATTTAGAAATATCGGAGTAGCAGAGAAAGAACATGCCAAAGCTAAAGAGCAGGCAGATATTATATAATAAGTCCTCAGGCTATGTCATAAAAAGAAAGATTATTCAAAAACCTTGTATGCTCAAGAGCTTTGCATTTCTTGTGTTGCCTGTGAGCAGTGGGAGGAGGGCCTGAGGCGGACGGGACGGGGCACAGCTGCTGCGGGAAGCGCTGCCCCCTGCAGGCCCCCCTCGGGCACTGCTGTACAATCCCCTCTGCCTGTCAGACTGGGAGCCCCTGGGACAGCGAGCTTGGCAGGGCCATTTGACACACTTGTAACCTCCGCTGGTTTCAGGATTGTCCTCTTTCTCCCTCCTTGACAACACAAATCCGGCCATGATGTTTCAGACACCATTTCATGGCAGGTAGCCACCATTTTTTTAATAACTTCATGGTTCCTATGTTTATCTCTTGCCCTTTGGCTGCTAGGACCAGGCACTGCTTGCCATTTTACACAGCACTATGTCAGAAAAAGATGCCTCCTCTTTTTCTGCACGTGGAGACCACTGTCTGAGGCAGGGCAGTGTGAGATATGCAGTTAGATGCTCAATATCAAGCATTCATGTATTTATACAGAGTGAAGTACATTCCCATAATGATTATGTATGAATTAAATTTCCATAACTTGTCTAATGATGTGCAACACAGAAATACCATCTTACATAGAACATTTTGTATGTAGGCATATTGGCTGTGTTATTGATAGCTTTAAGGAAAAAGCAATTCTGTTCCAAATAATAGCTTTCCTATCTCATAATTTTGCAAAATGTTCAGCACATATTATTCCAAACATTTAACTGTAATCAGATATCCTCATACAGTTTTTTGTTTGTTTGTTTTTGCTAGAGCCCTTTTTTAAGCAATGATCTAGAAAACAGGGCACATGCAAATGGCTTCTGTGCGTGAATCATTAGACCTTTTATGATGTTATGTGTTGTAGAGAAATGAGTCATTTATTGTTTAAAGGAAGACACAGCTGTTATGTTTTCTAGTGAGATAAAACCTCTGTGCTGTTTTCTATAAATGGAAAAAGTCAAATGAGCTCTCCTCTCAGCTGTTGTTTCAGCAGCTGACTGTTAAAGTAACTGTAGTGTGAATGTAATACTGGTGTTTGTAGAAAATCTTTCAAAGTATATATTTTAATGAAATACTACCTATATTGAAAAGCAGCCATTACTTCAATAAACTTTGATAATATTATATATTGTTGTAAATCTTGCATTCAAGTAGTTGTATTTTGATCCTGTTTCCATTACATTCGAAGAACGTTTTACCATATGGGTGGAGACTTCAATATGAATTATTTTGGCAAGCAAAATTTATGTGAAATAACATATTTTTTGTCTAAACAGTAGGTTTTGGTTTAAAACCAAATGGATATTAAGAAGCCCAAAAATTCAAGCTCTTAATACTTGAAGAAATGGTATATGTGATATGGTTATGTACAAAAATAATCTTAGAACAAAGGCAATTGTTAAAAAGTTAGAGTTTTTTAGTATCTTTATGACTGCAGCAATAAGCTGTATTAAGCAACTCTGAAAAAGTGAACAGTAGTTAAAACTGACAACTCGATTAATAATATTTCTATTTCAGAATATTTAGTAACATGTATCTGTGCAATCTTGCTCATAGCTGTCTCACTAAGGTCAGATTCTGCTGCCCTTACTCACGTCAAAGAATTTATTACATTGCACATAATATTCCTGATTCAATGTGAAGAATGATGGCAAAACCTGACCATAGTGACTAAGAGCACCAGTTGCTTCTTTCAGTCTTTGACAGCTGCAAGAGCAACTCTGTTTTTCCAAACCGTCCATCCCAAATTCCGACCTGTAACAGTATGTACCTATATTTAGCTAGTGAGATTAAGTTGCAGAGGCTTCAAGCAGGGCAAAAAGCACATTGGTCTGCCTTTTTTACAGACAAACCTTTGGGCAGACAACAGCTAAAGCTTTCTACTCCCTCCCCTTTCCCAAGTGTTTGTGAAATGGATTCCCAAAGGGAACTCACTGAAGAGCTCAGACTTTACCAATCCACCCTCCTTCAGGATGGCCTCAAGGAACTCCTTGAAGAGAAAAAGTTTGTAGATTGCTCTCTAAAAGCTGGTGACAGAAGCCTGCCTTGCCACAGATTGATTCTGTCGGCATGCAGCCCTTATTTTCGTGAGTATTTCCTATCTGAGCAAAACGAAGAGAAAAAGAAGGAGGTAGTTCTAGATAATGTTGACCCCAACATCCTGGATATGATTGTTAAATACCTATATTCAGCAAGTATTGATCTCAATGATTCTAATGTGCAAGATATTTTTGCTTTGGCCAGCCGCTTTCAGATCCCTTCTGTATTCACTGTGTGCGTCTCCTATCTTCAGAAGAGGCTTGCTGTTGGTAACTGTCTGGCCATCCTTCGGTTAGGTGTTCTGCTTGATTGCCCAAGACTTGCATTTTCGGCCCGTGATTTTGTTTCAGATCATTTTGTGCAGATCTGCAAAGAAGAGGACTTCATGCAGCTTGCCCCACATGAACTTATCTCAGTTATTTCACCTGACAGTTTAAACGTAGAGAAGGAAGAGCTGGTATTTGAAGCAGTAATGAGATGGGTCCGAACAGACAAGGAGAACAGAGTAAAGAGCCTGGGGGAAATTTTTGACTGCATACGTTTCCGTCTAATGCCAGAAAAATATTTCAAAGAACAGGTTGAGAAGGATGATATAATTAAAAGCAACTCAGACCTTCAGAAAAAAGTAAAGATTATTAAGGATGCTTTTGCTGGGAAACTGCCTGACTCTAGCAAAAGCACAGAAAAGTCAACCAAAGGGGAGGTGAATGGCGATGTAGGAGATGAAGATTTACTGCCTGGCTACCTAAATGACCTTCCCAGGCATGGCATGTTCGTCAAAGACCTGATTCTTCTGGTTAATGACACTGCTGCAGTAGCCTATGATCCTCTTGAAAATGAATGCTACCTAGCAGCCCTCGCAGAACAGATTCCCAGAAATCATTCCAGTATAGTCACCAAACAAAATCAGGTCTATATTGTTGGAGGACTCTATGTGGAAGAGGAGAACAAGGATCAGCCTTTCCAGTCATACTTCTTCCAGGTACAAGCTTTATAATTGTTGGTATAATAATGGGTGCTTATAAGAGTCTCTGCAAGTGGGTTGTCTAGTCTCTTTGTATGGTGATGGAGAAAAGTATCTAGAGAGAGTTATTTTTGTCTCAGAGACAGAAATGAAACTGAGGGACTTGCATCTTCTTTTTCAAGATTAACCCCTGGTGAGATCTCAGAAAATAGTAAAAAGATTAGTATATTTTATCTAGGCACTGGCTTTCATTAAGGCACAGATTTTTCATGGTACAGATGTCTAAATTTAGGTCTAATAATATTTTTGTAAAATACTTTTTGTGTATTTTTGTTAGCTTTGATGAAAGTTGGAGTGCTTTAGCTGGTTTAGATCTGATGAGATATCTTTCTTTTTTTGCATCTCAAATACTTTCATGACAGCAGTAATGTGTTTATTTTAACTGCCATTTCTATCACTAAAATTGCCAAAGTACTTTTTGTCATATCTACATTTGAAAGCCTAAGGGCCATATAAATCTGTAATTTAGAGGCAGAAGATTTTTTTCTTGGCAAACTGTCAGTGTCAGTACACTAAATACCATGTTTCAACTGATTGTAATTGTATATCTTTGTAAGTCTGTATATTATAGGGCTGCTTAGTACTAACTGTAACTCCACAATATATTTCAAGAAAATTAGCAAAAATGCAGTTTGTCATGCTTATACCATAAACTAAGTCTGTTGTATTTTTAGCTACATGCTTTGGTGTATAAATTATTTTGTGGTAAATTATGCAATATGCTGCTGGCCACGTCCTGTCTTTAGGTACACTCATCTGAAAGAGTAAGTCCTGTTTCAATATACAATAAAGCACAGTAATAAGCAGTGGTAGAATTTTGAAGCGTTCAGATATTTAAAAATGCAAATATTGTTTATAGGCATATGGCTCACTCATTTCACACACAATAGAAGACTTGGTCTCAGACATTTGTTTCATTAGTGAGAGGGAAGTCTTAGTTTGTAAGGGAGGGATTAACACTCTTTCACTTTCTTATGTAGGTGTAAAACACTAATCACTGAAGTGAAAAACTTGTTACAGAAATATTCTTCCAATAGAAATAACACACTGATGTAGTAATGTATATTTAGTCCAGAACTGAATAAGTCTCAGGCTACTAGAAAGGGGCATCTGAGAAACTAAACCTCAAGTCTGATACTAAAAATAGATGAAGTTTTCAAAATTCTATTTTATATGTCATTATCCGTTTCCTGAAATGATGTTCGTTTCCTTGTCATCTTTAAGTTTGCTTGCCATTGCTATTCCCTAAAATTACAATACTTGTCTGCATTACCCATGTGACTGTTCTCTCAAAAAAAACCAATTTTCACTTGCTGGTCTTCCTTTTTCCAACAGTGAAACATTATATTTGGTAGCTTGCAACCTGGGAGAAAATAAGGCTGCCACTGGCTCAAAAATACATGACAAGTTGATGCCCTATTAGCAGTAGGAGTAGATATGTAATCTTGAAGACTTACAAAGTAAGCTGTGATCTCTGAGGGGTACATCTTCCCATTACCCCACCCAGATCCAGCTACTGGGGAAATCCATGGCCAGGAAGTACATTTCACTGTTGCAATAAAACTTTGTGTCCAACGGAGGTGGTCAGTCCAATTTGGGAGATACATTTACCATAGAAACCTTGACCATGGAACATACTTCTGGAAAAAATATGTGACCAAGCTAAATCCTGAACTTTATTTTGACTGAACTTTCTTTTGCTTTCTATCAAATGCCCTTACACCCACACAAACTCTTATCTTACCCTCCCTTCCTGTACCAATGTCCAGCAAATCAATATGCAGTAGGTCTGAGAAAATAGTTTTTTTTGAATGTTAGAGATAATTCAGGTTCAATCACAAGTTCTCAGATGAGAACAAAAAACAAGCACCACAGTTCTAGGAAAATTCTTAGGTTTATTTTGTCATCTGTCCTCCTGCTGCTACTTCTCCTTAGTTTTCAGCATACTAGATGTGAATTGAGAGCCCTGACAGTACTGCAGTAGAAGTAACACCAATATTATTGCCAAGGGAGCTGCAGTGATTTCCTATTTTGCTTTAGAGTGAAGTCCTTTTTGTGTTTCAGAGATCTCATGAACTTTTGAGGTTATTTGTGATGAAACACGTGTCACAAATTGCCCTAGGGATTGCAAAAGAAACATCTGTGCTATTTGCCATGTGATGTCTCCTGATCAGTAAGAAGAACCATGTAAGCATGTCTGGCACCTCATTGTAGTAAACATACAGGTGTGGAACTGTAGGAGTGGCAGCTCCCTTGGGCAGGAAGAAGAAGCACTTGTTCTTTCCAATATGTTAGGGAACCTGGAGTGAGGGACCTTTCTATAAAATAGAAGAGCTTAATAAAGAGTCAAGGAAACAGTGAGGATGAGCAGACACAAAGAGAGTTGTATGGCATTGTCTCTGCTAGATCTCAGCACATTGAAGCATGGGTGGGTAGAAGGCATTTTTTATTTGCTGCACTGAGGGAAGGGCAGGTTGTTCAGGCAGAGACACTGAGTGCCAACAGATAAATTCTGTGGAACAGTATTCACTGTGTGGATTTTTATTCTTTGCCTTTCCTAACCCTTCCTGTTCTGATGCTCTTTCAGCTGGATAGCATTGCTGGTGAGTGGGTTGCCCTTCCTCCACTGCCATCAGCCAGGTGTCTCTTCGGGCTGGGAGAGTCGGACAACAAGATCTATGTAATAGCAGGCAAGGACCTCCGCACTGAGGAGTCACTAGATTCAGTACTGTGCTATGACCCTGTGTAGGTTTCAAATTTAATTATGCCCACTGAGGACATGGAGATGGCCCTTTGTTAGTTGAAAATAAACCTAACAGTGTTCTTCTTGTTCCAGGGCAATGAAATGGGGTGAAATCAAAAAACTGCCCATCAAAGTATACGGCCATGCAACTATCTCCAACAATGGATTGATATATTGTCTTGGTGGAAAAACTGATGATAAGTGAGTTTCTAAATCTTTTTATGACAGTTAATAACATTATCTTCTTGGTCTTTAATAGGTATGTCCTCACACTCAGAAATGAGGGTTTCCCTTTTCTGCATCTCTGGATTAAAATTACTAATAGTCTGGCAGAGGGGAACACACGATATGTAGGATATATTTTCTGATGATATGGTAAATTACATATAAATTGTAATCCAGCTTGTTAAGTTAATAACCATACTTATTTCCAAGGCAAATTTTACTTACACTGCAGACAAATTAATAATACATAGGTATGAGGACTTTTACTGAAAGTATTCTTTCCTTTCAGATCGAAATACCTAGGTGCCCTGGAATTACAGTCTCAGTTTTTTCAATTTTCTGACCTGTGATACGTGTTATACATTAATGGGTATGACATTAGGAAAATAAAAGTTTTCACTCATACTGAAAATGTGGTGGTAATTTTTATGTGTTTTTACAGGGGAAATTTAAGATAAAAGTTTGTCATATCTGCCAAAACACCATCATAATCTTTCCTTTAAATAACCTTTGCTATATATTCCTCCACAAATCCATCTGAATGCAATATGCTGGCAAAGGATGTTGTCTTTCTCCTCAAAGGTACAGTGAAATGGCTACTCTGTGTAACGTAAACCACATTTGATTTAGTCCTATGGATGTGAGTAAGCTTTGTAAACATTGCGAGGATTCTCAGATGACACACAAGAAAGGATCTCCAGGAGAGGAGAGGTGGTATAGATAAACCCATACAGTCTACTTCAATTGGATCTACTTGGAACGAGTCAAAAGTTCATTAGAAATGATCACTGGTTTTCTTTTTGCTCCCCAGGAAATGCACTAATAGATTATTTGTGTACAATCCCAAGAAAGGAGACTGGAGAGACCTGGCTCCAATGAAAGTGCCTCGCTCGATGTTTGGAACAGCCATCCATAAGGGCAAGATTATCATTGCAGGTGGTGTCACTGAGGAAGGCCTTACTGCATCTGTTGAAGCTTTTGATCTGACCACCAATAAGTGAGTGCAATATTCAAGCTATTTTAATCAAGTGTTTTATCATCTAGGCTTTTAGGAGCTCTGAGGTAAGAGTAACAAAGCTGTTCAGGTACCTATACTCTCAGGGAGATATTTGGTCTACAGTCACATCTTCAGCAACAATAGCAGCAGTTTACAGAGCCAATCTCTAGACATTTTTCCTCCACCCACACACACTCAAATTATTATGCTAATGCCACTTGAAATAAATACGCATTTTGGAAACTAAACTTTTGGAAACTTGAAATAAATACGCCTTTTGTAGGGAAAATTGAGAATAACTGGGGAACAGTATGTCTGTTTGAAGCATATTACTGAAGAATCAGGGAATCTGAAAGAAGTTGGCCCTGAGTAGAGAGTACAGGGACATTAAGAGGTGTCTTAACAGTGTAATTGTGTCACTTAAGAGTTGCAGAAGTCCCTGAGGGGATGGAGACTCTGGAACTCATTGCTGATAAATCTCAGAATTTTTTTCCTCTTACTAAATCATGGCCTTTGTACCTGAATTTGTTGCCTGGAGAAGTATTTTAGTGCATTCAGTTTACAGAGTTTCTTACATGTTTAACTTGACTTTTTCTTTTCATCCTTAGATGGGAGATAATGCCTGAATTTCCCCAAGAGAGAAGTTCCATTAGTTTAGTCACTTTAAGTGGAGCTTTGTATGCTATTGGAGGCTTTGCAATGATTCAACTTGAGTCTAAAGAATTTGCACCTAGTGAAGTCACAGACATATGGAAGTAAGTTTAATTTTAGTCACTCTCTCCTGGTCAAAAGTCTTATCTAAAATTGAGTTTTGTAGACACTGGAGGCTAACACTATTTTTCTATTTAACTCTGAAAATGATCCATAGCTCAGGTTGTAAAGCACTTGTTGACAGATAAAAAAGTTTGTCAGGAAGTAACAAATAAACATGAGACTTGGATCTAATGACTACTTCCACCTATTAATTATTTGACCAGTCCAAGTCATGATCTTCAGCTTCTTTAGAAGGGTAAATTGAGTAAAAAGAGTAAATTCTTGGCAGGTTTAGCCTTGCCAATAAAACATTCTTTTGTGACACTGTGATGCAGAAAAGCATGTGTACACAGAGACCTGTACATACTGATCTGTTGATAGTCAAATGAGTAACTGTTCCAAGAGAATCAGAAGTCCCTATCTCCTAGATTTTTTTGAGCTAATCACAGCAGCAGTGATGAGACATCATCTCTCTGCTGTGACTCTTAGTTGCTAATGAAAATTCGTTAGCATGTTTTAGCTGGCAGTAGGAAGGAAAGCCATCCAACTTTATATAAAAGAATCTGAAGATATTCAGAAGGAATGTTTAAGGGGGAAGAATTTTTCAAGCATGACACAGATTAGCAACAAGCTTTAGGGACCAGGAAAAGAATAACTTGTGTGCAAGAACATCTTTCTATTCTGGAGTAGAGGATAAAAGCAGCCTTTCGTGGCACCCTTCAGCACATGGTTGCTACAAGCCTTTGCAACAAGTAGACTACCCTCCTTTTCATGTATGTGTGCTGAAGCAACAGACTCAACTTTAAAGAAGCTATTTTCTAACATTTTTTTAAATGCAGGTATGATGATGAGAAGAAGGAATGGGTTGGCATACTGAAAGAGATCCGATATGCTACTGGAGCCTCCTGCCTGGCCACACGCTTAAACCTCTTCAAGTTATCAAAACTCTAAACAAAATGCTGGAAGATATGGTATGGTGAGGGAGTTTTGATAGGCTCTTCTGGTTTTGTTGCATGAAAATGCCCCCAAATTGTACAGTTTTGTAGCAGCATACTAGTCATACTGGGAACTGTTAAATAGTTCATTTATCTGTCCACTTCTTAAGATACTTCCTAGCTAACCAGCAACCAATAAATTTTTGCCAATGTTTAAATTTCTAAAGGGTTATAATTAATGTTGATTAGATTAGGATTTTGGCAAGAACTCAATTTTCCACTCTGTGAAATTGTAAACAACAATAGTTAGACTTCCTTGCCCTCAATATTGGTGGCTTGTCCTCCAAATTGTGCATTAATTAATTGTTAAATTTTATTCTAACTGGCTGTTTGTATGGCCAGATTTCCCCTTTTAGTAATGTATGTAAATCCTGCACTCTTCAAAATATCTTGGAAATACTCTCCTCACAGGCCTCAAAAAAAATCATTTTGCTTGGAATTGAAATGAATGTTTTAAACAAAAGTGGCTTAATACTTTGTGGCCTGATAAATGCCAGTCTCAGCTAAAGCTGTACTAGCAGATAAAAAGGAGAGGCAGAGAGAGAAGTTCACAAGGTTAGTAGTTCTGCTGTTTCACCTACTATGTTTAGACTTCTGATAACAAGGATTTTCCACTTTTTTATGCTTTTATATTTATTTCCAAAGCAAATATTTTATGGAAGTTTTTCTCAGAAATCTGAGACCTTTAACAAGCATTCATGAAAAAGTCCTGAAAGAACTACCTTTAGCAAATACCTGTGACAGAGAGGACTTTTTCATTTACTATAGAGTTGATGCATTTTGACATTGAAACTTTTAACAATTAAACTTTGTTTTTAAAACTATAAAAGTATCACTTAATGGCATCTTTTTTTAATGATTAGCTCATCATTGCTATCATATTGACAGATCTCTTAGTACAGCCTTTGCCCAAAATAGAGCACTCAGTTTTCTTCAGAGCATGCTTAACCATTTTTTTTGAGGAGTATCTCTTCAAAGGATTTCTCCATTGAACAAAGAAGGTGTCATCAATCTAAAGGATTTCATATATTTAAATCTAATTACAACTGATTTAGCAGGAAAACTTGAAAAAAAGGCCACCACACCTGCTTGAATAGCAATGCCAACTGTCAAATGACCCCTTGCATTGCCTTCCTCTGAGACAGAAGTAAACAGATGCAGAGGCACAGCCATCATAGTTCATTTCAGTATGTTATTGTCCACTAGTACTTAATCTGTGGGGCATTTTACCTTTAGTACCCAAATCTGCAGCTGTGCTTAGCATCTTTTTATTGGCTCCAGTTAGTTCACTGGTTTCCACCACCCATCTGCTCTAACACTTGCTGATTTAATATAGAAATAATGAGTGCAAAGAATCAAAGACAACACATTTTACTGAATTGCTTTTTTTTTTCTTTCCTTCAATGCCACTTCTGGACCATGAAAGTTTTAATCCTTTTCCCATTGTGCATACTTTTTCCATACATAATTTGAAGAAAACTGGCTTGATACAGTGACTGGTAGAACCCTGAAAAGCAGGCTTCAGCTCAAACACGACCACCCTGCCCAATAACTTCAGCCACTGCCACCTTTCTTACACTCTTTCTTACACTTGAAGGCCATCTGTACAGAAGCAGAATCATGTGAGACCTCTTTGACAAGTAGTTCACCTTCTGAAATAGTACCTATATTTATAATTGTCATCTCCATTTTATACAAAATATAATGCATATAGAATCTTTCTATGTGCTGTGCCTTCAATGACATTCCTAAAAGCAGCCATTACATCTTGGAGCCCTTGTCCATTTGATAACCCTAAGTGTCTAGACTACCAGCTACTCATTTTGTCAGTCATCCCACAAACATGAGGCCTGCCTCAGGAGGAAAGTACCTTACAGCTTAGATCAATTCTGTTGGTTTTTCCTGACTTTCTATTCCTGCCCTGATTTGTATTCAGTTAATAAAAACTTCTTCTGCTACTGAATAGTAAAAAAAATGGTTTCATCCAGATGCATAATGGCCAATTCAGATATGCACTTGCTTATCTCTGCTAGGTTTCAAGTGAAGTGGTAAAAGAATGTGTCCTGCTTCTACAAATAAGCAAGAAAACATAACCTCATTGTGCAGGTGAGAAAACAGGCACAGCATGCCTAAGGTGATGGCAGCTGTAGGCACAATGTGGCTGCATCTGGAAATGGATGATTTACCAAGCATGACACCCCTGCAGTTACTGCTCTACAATGAATGCTCTACATTCTCCTGGCTATTCTGCTTTTCCTTCTACATCTCAGTCTCTAATACCTCCTGCACAAACCTTGGCAGGGTTTTCAAGTATTGAAGCTCTTTCAAAAAGCTCAGCCATTCTTCTGCACACCAGATCACAGGGTAGGAGAAGCAGCTGAAGGTTCCTCACCACACAATACTCTCTCCCCAGCACAGTCCCCCACAGTACCTCTCGTCTGAGAATGGAAACTGAATGACTGTAAAAGCAGCCCTAGTCTTAGCTAATCTGCATTTCAGTTTCTTGGTTTCAGAGGACAGATACTATTTGATTCCTAACTGCCCATTCTGTCACATGATGGAGGACAAAGTTTCCAGTAGATTGCTGACTCCACTCTCCTAGTCAATAGTATTTCCAACTTCTTCTGTGGAGAGTTTTATGTCTGGCTGAGCCTCTGTGCTATTTATTTAGGAGATCATAATGTAATTCGATTGCAAAACTGCCAGATTCATGTGCTCATAATAGCTTACAGATAATGAGAAATGTTAAGCATCCTTATCACATCTTCACAGCCCACTGTGACCTGCCTTTTGCAATCCCTAATGAATTGAGGATTAAATCTCTTTTACATCTGATGACCTTGGCAAGCCATGGTCCAGCTGATATAGATAAAGAGACCTTTGAAACTTAAGTATTCCAGGATTACGAGACATTTGATGGCACATGAACTGTTTTATAAAAGTACTTTAGACTGCATGTCTGATCCATACAGCTGCTGTCTCAGGTACTCCAGCTGTTCACCTTTTGTTGACAGAACCATGGAATTCCATTCGAAGTGAGGAATCTGTAGAACAGAATGGTACAAACTGACTTTTAACATTGGTATAAGCCACATACCACATAAGAGCAAAGAATAGGCTCTCCAATATCTCTTGTTCTTCACTTGAAGATATTTACCACCTGTGTCCTTCCAAAAGCCCGTCTTACTCTAATACTGAGAAGATCCATTTCTTATTGTTAAGATTCTCCTTTATGTAAGTACAGACAGTCTGCTTCCAAGAAGCAGCACAGTTGCAGAGGTATAAAACAGACACCCACACAATACAGGCTGTGACAACTCCATTACACCCTCCCCTCTTTCAAAACCCAAATTGAGAGAAAAATCCCAGGTCACAGTAGTTTGTAATGCTAATGTATCAGACTGGAGTGGTGTTATCAGTAGTATAACATGAGAAAGGATGATTATTCTGTTTTAAAAAAAAAACAACCAACAAAATTTAAGCTTAAAGAAAGATTCTAGCTAAAATTAGGTTATGTGAGTAATTAAATATATAGGAGTCTCTGCATTAATGAGTCTCCATTTCCCAAATGTTTCAGTGCTGGTAGTGAATTATCTCTGGCCTCTAGTGTACCCTGTCACAGCACTATCACTGCAGCAGACAAACAACATCCATATCCCATCTGGCAGATGCCAAAATTGTCTTATCAGTCAAAGAGAGTATGTTAAATCTTTTTTCTACCATAGAAATCTTCAGTGAATTGAACTGAAGTTATCATTTCACTTTTTGTCTTTTACTCAGGCTACAATAAGATTGCTAGTTTGCCTGAAGTAAGGTCAGATTGGGATCTTTTGACTTCAGTTTTGCTTCACCCTCTTTCAGAGAAGTTTGAGTTCTATGAAGTCCTTACCCCATTTTGAGAACAGCTTAGAATTTCCTCCCTAAATACAAAAAATTCTCTCTCCAAGTAGATGCTTTTAACAATAAAACTATCTCTAAATCTGTTGTGAGGAAATGGATCATTTTGTACTGCTGATACAATGCAGAAAGGACACAAAGTATTACTGACTGCTCACCTGAACCACTCGGTACCCCAGCATTTCCAGGTGTCGCTTTTTCACTACAGGTTCTCCTTTCAGATGACGTGAATAATCTTTGCTAAAAGCTTTTGAATCGAGAAATTCCAAAGCAATTCTGCAAACAGTAAAAATGTGCATTTACTTTCAGGTCCTACCTAAATAGCAAAGAGTGATAATTCTAGTTCAGTATTGATAGTTGCAGCAAGACTAGATAAACCTGACAGTTCTCAGAAAATGAAAATTAAACAACTCCCTGGAATTAGCCAAAACATTTTCCTCCTATTTATCTAGAGATACTAGAATTCAGAAAAAGCATTTTCTCCCTGCATCTGTTTTTGTTCCAATGGTAAAAACAGCTAACCAGCATTTTCAAGGCTTACATTTGAAGAGGTGGAGGAAAACAGTATTCCAATCTCAGGAAACACATTTCAAGAGCCTGTACTGGGTTTGGCTGGGAAGTACTTTTCTTCATACCGGTTTGCAAGGTGCTGTGTTTTGAACTTGTGGCCAGAACTTGATAGCACACCAATATCTTGGCTACTGCTGAAAAGCACTTGCACAGCATCAAGGCCTTCCCTGTTTCTCCCTCTGCACCCACAGTGCACACAGGCTGCATTGACAAGAGGTTGGGAAGGGACACAGCTGCCTAAAGCAGTATTTCACACCATACATCATCATGCTCAGCAGAGGGGACTTTTTCCACACAGCCATTGCTCTGGCATAGGTCTGCTGTAGGTGAAGGACTGCATGGCCATCGATTGCTTTGTTTCCCCCTTCCCCTTTTTTTCCCCCTTCACTTATTAAACTGTCTTAACTGCAACCCAGGAGTTTTCTTCCTTGCTATTACCCTCCATGTTCTCTCCCCCATCACACTGCAGGGGCATGAGCCATGCCTTGCACAGGGGAGGGAGCAGCTGTGGCTCACCCACCACACCCCAGAAGGCTAAAACTCACTACACCTTGGAAAAAGGTACAGAACATTAGGACATAAGCATCAAAAACCCAGTCTAAACTGGATGTAAGCTTGGAAGAGCTAATGTGCAAGAATTCAATGTACTGACCTTTGAGTTCCTGGTGGTAGAGCCTTTCTCCCTTCATCCTTGTTGTCATGTCTCAAGTGTATTCCCCTCACACCATCCAAAGGTATATTCTGAGACATATAGGAAACAGGCTTTTTATTTACATCCAAGACACACTCAAAATCTGCCAGAAAACAAAACACATCTGTTTACTGACAAAATAAAAGTGAAAGAATTTGATCTGTACAACGTTTACTTCTAAAATAACTGATAGCCATAATTAGAGATACCCAACATTATTTATACTACAAAGAACATTTGAGAAACTGTATTTTATGCAACAATTTCTTCTTTGCAATATCTTGTGTTAACTCGAGGCCATATGACCAGGAGCTTCCTAATCTTAGTGATAACAGTGATATGAAAGGACTCCCTAACAATTTTTATAGTATTAACTTCTCACCTATTTCATAGCAATACGGTGTGAGAACAGATATTCTTGAGTAATGGCTCCCTCCTAAGATCTCTGTCAGCATTCTGTGAATATGCTGTCGATGTGGATTTATTCGGCTCGTGCCTACAAAGACAAAAATTAAGAATTCATACATCAAAATTTCCACAGCCAAAATTCTGAAAATAGTGCTTTGAGACATTGTATTTTTGACAGCCAGGCTACTGAACTAAATCTTTTCCACAGATCCCAAGTGTTATTCCATCATAATTCAGAGATGAAGTGATCATATTTTAGCTAGAAAGTGGCAGGCGCATGCTATTAAGTAAATTTCAAACCCAGACTTTAGATCCAGGATTTTTTCATTCACATACTACAGAACTTAAGTTTTAGGTTTCACCCTGGTGGATTTCGTTTGCTTTTAATTATGTTTAGACGTGTATTTACTCACCTTGTGTTTATTACAGCCATACTACACTATCTGCCACTTCTCTGTCCATTGCAGATTACCACCATGCTCCACTAAACATCTTCAGTCTTAGAGACAGAGTAGCTGAGTTCTAGGGATAGCACAGCAGAACTCCCCATGAGAATTAGTGGAGGAGATGCTGTGTTTGCATTAGATGGATTTTCTGAATTGATCACTATTCTGAAAGATCTTAGGTGCTACATTTGATTACTAGACTGCTTCTCTACCTCTCATCCCTGATGGATCTTGATTCTTGTAAGGAAGGAAGGGAGGACCAAGTCCAAAAGAAGGTAATAAAAATGTTTACCTTGAAAAATTTAAGTCAAATGTTCAGTTTTGTAAGTGAAGCAGGACGCAAAATGATCCATGTCCTCCAGTACAGAATGATCCTCTTCCTGCCTTTCCATCCTTCATGCCATATACACTGTTTCTGTGTATTTAAATTTTAATTCTTCTGCAGAAATATCCCATTTCTATTACATTAATTCTCACAAGGAAAACCAGTTTGCTCCCAGTTGCACTACTAAGCAGTTGCACTTTCCAAGAATACAAGCTCAGCAGAGAGGGGTGTGCCTTCTATTATGTGGTAGTGTCAGCATGATGGTTTTAGAAAAAACATGTAGTATATTGTTTAAAAAATAGACTATTATGAGTAACAAGGGCAGTTTTTCATGTCCTAAATTACTTACTGTTATGGAAGACACGTTGGCAGTACGGCTCATGAAACCAAGGGATGTGAGACTCTGGGCATTCCAGACAGACTGCTCTGTTCAATTTCATGAGGCTTGAGTGGACCCTCTGCTTCACCATATCAGGCAGGACTGATTTAAAAAACAAACAAACAAAAAAACCCATAGAAATGTATGAGCTGAAATGAAAAATCCAACAAATTGAACTAAATGGTAACTTCTGAATTTTTTGCTAGAAATGCACATATCTGTATACAATGGCATTTATAAAACTCATGCTGCAGAATTTTAGAAAGGTTCTCAAAATCCCTGAGAAAATTAATCAAAAAAACACTTCTGCTCAACATTAAAACAACAGCAAGACAGAAGATTGAAATCGCTTCTCTTGTGTAAATTTAATTAAGTGGTTGAGGGCAAAATGGCAAGAGTACATTGATGGTGAACAATGTAGAGGTAGAGAGGAATGAAACAGCCAAACACTCAGTCTCTCATTTTGAGAGAAAAGACAGGTAGGATACATTTCTTGCAGACAAGAATACCACATTATTCCTTCAGCTTTGTGACTACTTCTAGTAATAAACACCACAGTCAGATAATTTTATTTCCAATAAAATTGAAGGATTAATAAATACTGAGTACAATAAGTTGACTATAAAATTCATTTTAGATTACTTTCTCTCACCTGCAATACAGATCTATACTTTTAAAACAAAGGATATATTTTTGTTCATTCCTTCCCTTTTAGCACTCAAGTTATGACTATATTATATAGAGTGTCTTTCCCAAAACTGGAATCATTTAAAGAGTAATTCTTCATCTCAAGTCATATATAAGTCTAAATTGCATTTTATGCCAAACACAATCAAACTCATCTGAAGCTAGATAGCTACCTTTAAGTTGAGCATCCAATTTGCTTAGGAAAGAAACATTAAATATTGTTGTTATCAGGACTGGAGGAAAATACCCAGCCATTGCCAAAACATGACCAAGCAGCACCAAGTGATAAGTTTCAAGACGACCTTGAAAAACCAGAGAGAAACCCATATTAACACATGACAAAGTTGAAAGGATTTGCAATGCCCTTTCCTTGGCCTCTCAAATCATCTGATTTTCTCTCTTAATGTACAACACAAATCCATACTTGCTTCCTCTACAATTTTAACTATTTGTTTGTGATGAATTGCAAAATGTATCTTGTTCCCAAATGATGAGTCCTTAGGGAACACAACAATTCTATCCAATAACAGCACAGTGAATTAATTAGAATTTTCACTGACATTTGACTCTGCCAAAAATCCTTTGCTAGTCCCTTAGCAACAGTTATTTTTAATGGGTGAAACAAAATCCAGTATTGAATATTTATCATGGTTTAACCCCAGTAGGCAGAGTATTAGTAGTAACGTACTTAATGAAAGTACCATTCTATTCCCATTTTCATTCAGTAAAAGTCTTTGTCTATTGCACTTACTCAAGTTAGAAGTAAGATGTTGGATACAACTCTTAAAGAATTCTTCACTGTCAGGAGGGTCATAATTCAAAGCAGAGAAAAGGAAGAGAATAGAATAGATTTCAGAGAGGGGAATCTGAAAAAAAAGACATCCTAAATCAAGTCACTGCAAAATATCCTAATATTGCTTTATAATAAAGAAAAGCTTTATAATTAATTCAGAATTTGGAGATTTAAGACTAGATGAACTATTTTCTAATTTTTTTTCTTTGGTCAACTTTTCCAGGAGAAAATAATAAAAAAATAAAATACAGTAATAGTTGAAATTGCAGCCACAACTAAAACCAAAAATTTATTTCATGTAGGTGATCCAAGTGTTTCTATACACTTAAAAGAACCTTTTAAAAAGGTTTTGCATTAAATTTCCTAAAGAAACTAAACTGCAACAGAATAAAATTGAAGATTTATATGAACACCAGACTGAGAATAACAAAAAAGACAGTAAGAATAAAAGAGTAATTTTGACCAAACAGGCAGACTATTGGGGAAATCCCCACAATGAGTACTGTTAAAATATCCATCATGTGATGTGACTATTTATAAAGAAGTTTTAAAAAAATTAAGATGGTCAAATGTAAAGTTGGATGTAAAGGTTTATGGCTCACCTAACACTGAGTGAACAAAAAGAAAGGAAAATTAATGATAAATACAAATTTATATACATAGAAGTATATGCTTTAAGTAAGCACCAAAAAGGATGATCTCCAAATCAACTACACTGAAGAAAACTCTTAAAAACATGTGTGGATTGTGTTCTTAAACACATCAATTTCTAATCTGTCCTTTCTTACTGAATAACTCACAGTAGATAGAAAGAAAAACTGTGATACCTTGTCTATATTTTCAACAGTCACAGAAGCTATTCTGTCAAATAATGCAGGACAACGGTGTTCTGATTTTATGAGAAAAATAGACAAAGGTAAAACATTTGCCCATGTTATTTGATCTATCAAGTGTTGACACATGGCCAACGTTTCCTCATTCAGGACTTCTTCAAACCACTCTCCATTCACATATGGAAGTTCTTCCAACAGAAGATTTAAGTTGTTGGCTTTCTGAAGCCTCTGAAATCCACAGTCATTTAGTTTTTGCAGAAGCTTGGCACATAGCTCAGAACTGGTTTGCCAGTGCAACTGGCCATGATGATTCCACTTGACAAGAGCTGTAGCAATGCAATTCAAATGATGGAGTCTGCATTGAGGCAAAACTGCTGCTGCTTTGTTTATAATAATTTCCTCCACTTGAAAAGAAGAAAGCATGGCCAGAACACGAATTACAGCTGCAATATCAGCAGGTATCACACTAGATTTTAAATAACTGCAAAAGAGATAGAAATAAAAAGTCCATCAGTAGTGACAACATCCAAATGTTTAAACAAAACAAAAAAAAAAAAAAATAGCATGCCTGAAACTTCTAATTTAGAAGTCAAAAACTGCACATCAAATATCAAATATAAAATAAGCAGAATATTAATGACTTGGCAGAAAGTTGCACATCTATTTTTTTCAGTGAAGTTAACTTCTTCCTTCTAATTTATTCATAACTGAAGAAGGGGAAGGAGGCAGTGAGCAGCTTAGTCAGCTTGTGAGACTCCAACTGTTACTGATAAACACAGAAGTTCTTAGTAAGGCCAGAAGGTCCACATTTGTCAAGGTTATCTGTGGGTTTATGGGTCTGGTTAATTTCTGAGATTTCTGTCCTAGGGAGCACCAGGCTTTTGAGGTGCCTGAGGAACAGACATCATCCACCAAAAAAATGTACAGCTAAGGCATTACATTCCTGCAGAGGCTGAGCAATGAAAGCAAGATCTCTTCTCTGGCAACTTTCTGTTGTTCTGTACAACTAAGAACTAACTGGACAGTTCTTCAATCAAAAGAGTACTTCTGTGTCACACTTTCACTTGTCCTGATCAAGGCATTATTTTTCAATCTTTTTCATTACTTCTTCTGTCAAACATCAAATACAATATTAATACCTACCCATCCTATCAAATACCAATCCAAATTTATTGTCTTTTCGACATTATTATATTACAGTAGTCAAAAGAAAAAAGGAAAAAGTATTTTTAAAAGGTATCATATATATTAGCAGATACTTTTGGGTCTATAATGAAGACAATATTTCCTTTCCATCCTCTGATTTATGTGTTTAATAGAATTGAAAACTTGTAACAGTTTGTTACTTCTTCGCGCTTGATGTGAACAAAACATTAGTATCTTGGATTGCTATTTAAAATCTTAAGTAGAGAACAGTTTAAAACTCAAATAGCTACATTTCCAAGAATACACACTTACCCTAATAGTAACATTTTTAGTTTGGCAAACAGCTCCAGATCCTGGCAATGCAACACCACCAAGTACTGTGTTAACTTTACCAACTGTAATACATGATAGCTATCCAAGTGTTTGTGCAGAACAGAAGCCATTCTGAATACAAACAGGAAAAGATGACATAGTATTAAGGTAATACAAAAGATATTGCAAACCCCAACATGCCACATGACAAACGAGTGTCCTGTGGTGCACAGTAGCTATGTGGAGGGTTTCACACACCTGCACTCCTCTCCACACCAATTCTGACACTATTCCACTTAAAACAGAGCAGCCTCTCTCCACTTACTGAATTGCAAAATGAAAACTCATCACAACAAATCAGCAACTTCAAACTAATAATTTCAGGGGCAGATTTCACAATCAGTTAAATTTAAAGAGGACCAAGAACATAATAAACTACAATAGCATCACCAGCTTCAGCATCACTGCACTCACTCACATAACAGTGGTTGCTACAGCTGTGTTGGTCTAAAGCTGCAGGGGGGGATAGATTTGTACAGAAAGATAATACTTTAAGACCTTCTTTAAAAGACAGTGAAATTCAAGAATAAAAGGCATTAATTCACCTGATCTTCCTTTTAGTATCCCTTTGCTCCACAGGACACAAGTACGTCCCTTTTCTTTCAAGGATCTATTTGATTTATACAACTACCTTCAATCCAATAAGTGTTCATAACCTACACTTAACTCTGCTGTATCTCTGATGTATCTAATGCTACATCTTCTGTGCCCAAAGCATCAACTTCTTTTCCCTTGTATGTATGTATGTCCTTGTCTGTATGACAGACACTACCTCTCCCTATAAGGAGTTTTCAGTTCAAAACTGCAGATAACGTGGCCCAGGTTCTTAAAAACACAAGCTTTAATAGTCCAAAATAGGACATAATGATTTTTGAACAAACAATTCACAAAAGTAACAGGATCTCCAAGACAGGACATGTTCTCTGCAACTTACTACATTTCGTTTGCACTCTCATGAGTTTACAGTAACTGTTAGAGGCTAAGTTTAGTGCAAAAGGATCACGTATTTGTAAATTAGACAGATACTATATGACAGTAACTTGGTAAGGGTGAAATGCCTCTATTTGAAATTCCTAAATTGCCTCAATTACTTCTGGGTCAAGCTGCAATATTCTAAAATCTGTAACAACCAGTAACTTATAGTGTATAAGCACTTGTGTGCAAGTGAAGCAAGCACCCGCTGCTCCTAACTTACTGGATATGTCATGGTTTTCCACACTAAATGGAAGTTTGCCTAGAGAATACAACTTCTTAGTAATATCAGAAAAATTACTTTTTGAGTAGATGAGAATTTCTGCATTTCATTTTCTGCATAGTCTTCAGTATCATCAGTACTTGGTGACAGCTAAATTCCTCTGCCATGTGTACTGCAGTTACTAGCAACCTAAAGAGGAAAAGACATATTTTCCAATGAAAAAGAGTTGTAAATCTCTGGCAAAGATTGCAGTCATTTTCTTTACCTATGAGGAGAAGAACCAAAGATTACTTCTGGAAGCAAAATTCTCCCAAACTGGAGATTTTTGTTCCATGGACTTTTCTCCTTAAACAGTTGGTTTGCCTAGCACAGATAAAGGGGTGTGAGCATGTTGGATCAGTGCATATTGTTCTGATGTTAGAAACCAGTAAGTCAAATAATTCTAAAAGTAGACAAGAAGTAGGGAAGGTATTCTAACACATAAAACAATTCATGATCAATCAGCAAGCTACAGATAACAGTACATGAATTGAACTTGTTCTGTAGTAATTGAAGCCAATCTTTATCACAAACAATATAAATTAAAAAAAAAAAAATTAAGAAAATTTTTAAAAAATTAAATCAGCTATGGCAAAACCAGCACAGGCTTGCAGCATTTCCAAATCTCTGAATAAAAGAAATGTTCATGAAGAGAACTATAAAAATATGACTCATTGTAATCAATACAGGAAATTCTGCCTAGAACTGAAGGCATTGGGAGACCCATGAGTAATACCACCCCCAAACAGCATTTTGTGGCACAAGAGAAACAGTCAGAGAAAAAAAAAAATCTGTCACATAATACTATGCTCTAAATAAATGCTGAAGTGTTCCCTGATGACGATCTTTTATAAAAAATAGGATGTCAGCAATCTGGTATAGGACAAGACTCAGGCTTTTTCAGCTACTGACAGTCTTAAAAAGGAAAAAGCAACACATATCACTGCATATATTTCTCAGGAAAAAGACAGAAAGGTTTTTACTACCACCCAGTGTGAAAAGAAGGCTGTATTCTAAGAGATAGAGCTACAGGATGGCCTTGCATAACAGCATTCACACCCCCCTTGGTTGATGGATCTGATTCAACTTCTTAATAAAACATACTGCTTTGACAGTGTTTCCATGATGAAATCATCCATTGCTACAACATTACAACCAGGAAATCTAAGGCTCAACTCACAGATGGGCTCAGAAATTCCTCCAAACACCGGTACACTTTCTATTTCTGTGAAAGAATATGTATATCATTAATAATACAAAATGATTAATAAGTTTACCTTTCTCGATCATTGGATCCTGCCATAGGCCCAAGAGAAAAAAATAATTTTGCAAATGTTTCAGGATCATAATAATCATCTATAGTTTCAGATAGCAGCTGTTTAGCAATCAAGCGGAATTCAGCACTGTCAAAACCCAGCTGCTCATACAGTCCAAAAATATGACTAATACTGTGTATATCAAGCTGGGAGGCACTTTCAAGGAAAATCCTGTTGCATTTTTCTAGCAACGGATGATATCTCAGTTTAACATTTTGAAGAAACTGTAGTATTCTTCTGGCATAGTTGAAGTGGACTTCATTCTTCTCTTCTAAGAGCTGTTCAGCCTTGTGTAGTAGTCGATCTTGAAAATTCTCTGTGATAACTTCAGATATGCTGATCATCAAAACTGACAAGATCCTAAAAAATTCAAAAGGTTTTACATTTACACATTGAACATAGTAAGCAATGCATTTTAGATTTATTAAATGAAATGCACAAAGAAAGGAACGGTAGTTGAGGTGTCGTTGGCTTCTGTGCAAAAAGAATTTCATATCTAACCCAGAAAAAATGGATGAGCAAAACCCATTTATCCTACTAAAGTAAAAAATCTGCTTTCAGTGAACTTCTGAAATGATTCAAATTTTTTCAGCCATCTCTGATAAAGTTACACATGATAAAAGCATTTGCCTAAAGCAAGCCCCTGATCTGCCTGATTCATATTTGTAAAAATATCTTTAATGTTTAATAGACACTAAAGAAGCCCAAACAATTCACAAGTGACAGCATGGGGAGAAGAGTCATTGTCACTCCTAAGGTAAGAATCTCTTCCTCAGGGAATAAAACTCACGACTACAGAGAAAGTGATTTCAATAAAGAAAATGTCCTGTTCAAGGAGTTTCATAAGCAGGCTCCTCACATCTGAAAGAAGTAGTGTTGGGATTGCTGGTGCTATAAAAAGCAGAAAAAAGAAAGAGAAGCCTTTGCTGTAACAGCCCCAGGGGAACAGAAACAAGAAAAAAAACTATCTTGGTCTTTGACTAGGGCTATGCTTAAAGTAGTTTAAATATGAAGGTAATGTGCTAGACATGCTAGCAAGAGAATTTATTAGTTCAACTTGACAAGAAAAACAATTTTTTTTTTTAAGATAATTAAACATAAAATTGCTCTAAAATCCCTTATTGCTGTTAATAAAGCCATGTCATAGTAGAGAAATTATCAATGTCAAGGGACAAAAAAGGGATAAAAGCATCTTCTGGGGAGTCAACAGTCTCTAAATTATCAAAAAGAGTCCATGTTTAGAATCAGCATAAAGCTAATTCTAAATAGCTGCTGTACTGTAAGTAGAAGAGTGGAAATTAACTAAAATCTTTATAACCTAAACAGTCAAGCAGTAATTTCAACCATTGAGATTGGTTAAAAGGAAATTCTCATAAAGTCATTGGGAAAATGCATTCACTTGTCAATCAATACACAAATACAAAATCCTTCTTTCCCACAAACCCACAACTGAAGCAAAGCAACCTCCAGTTGAGAAAAAGGAAAAGTCTTCAGTAAAGACAGACCAGTAACTGAAACATTTTGCTTCTTCTCTTTCTGATGCTTACCTTATATCCTGTATAGAATCCAGCTTCATGTCCACAATATGAGCTACTTGGCCAATTACAGGACTGAAGTGCCGGTGTTGCTTGTATAAGCACAGAGCAAATTTAGACAGAGCAGGCAAACTAAGCCTGTCAAGACATTAAAGACAGTCAGACAGGATATCTACCTTTTAATAGTCAATAACTAGAGACAAAAATTTATTTTAACAATTATATAAACCCCAAGTTTATAGTCAAATTACAAAACAAGGAAGCATAGTATCTAAGCAAAAAACCTAGATGTTTAATATTAAAGCATGTTGTGTATATGGAGTTCTATGGTTCTTCACTTAACCAGCCTAAGAAATCTACAAAGATTATATTCTCAAGTAATGATGTCAAATAGATAAAATGAATGTGAGTACTTTATTATTTGAATATAATTTTGTTTTCAAGCTACACTTGTATTGTAAATACACAAGTATTTATTTACTAGTCAAGATGCGCCACATATTAAGAAGAAGCAATTCTATGACGCTGGTGCCAAGACTGACACTCAGTTCTGCCATTATCCCAAGATTAAAGAACAAAAACTACAATATCCCCGCCTCCCCCCCAAAGAAAAATCAAAAGAAGACAACCAAACACAACAAGAAAATTCACAAAGGGAAAATGTTGCTGTTTAAACACAAAATGCTTTTACTAAAATTGAGATAAGCATGGTTCTAGTAACCATTTAAGATATGGACAGCAAGCACTGAGATAAAATTGTAAATATGAAAACCTGCAATTCACTTCAAACACATAAATTTACACCGACAATATATTTCAAAATCTCCTGTTGCAGAATCTGAATCTCTCAAGCATTTGTGTACCAAAGTCTATATGTATAATTTTCAAAACCTTCAAAAATACAACAGACTTTCAAAATACTCATATTATGTTTTAAACATAAATATTGTTTGAGTACTCTGGCATAACCTCAACATGAAGCAAATCATGCTTACAACTTACATCTTTTACAATGCACAGCAGGACAATACTTGCCTTTCTAATCTTTTCCATGCTTCTGTAACAAGCACTTTTACTAGAGAAACGTGGTCTTCAACATTAAGCCTTCAAAATAAAGACAATACTTTACTTCAATAGCTATAAAGAAATAAGACATACGTTCTTTCATTATTTATCATAATGTTGTACTTTTCTATCATTCCCTCCATTCAAACAAATTATAAACATTTGTGCACAAATAATCAGAATTCACAATAATCATAAAACATATTCACTGGGACTGCAAAACAGATCCGTTCTGCCTGTATCTCCAAAACTGAGGCATGGGACATTATGCTTTCTGTGTCACAAGAAAGTCAAGAGTACAGAAGCTGTGGCAGGGCAATCTCATCACAGTCTCCTTATGAGATAGCTCTGTAATCAAACTTCCTTCTCTTTTTATTACCAAATAAAAAATGTATTTAATGCTCTTTACCTCAGGATGCTATACAAGGTGTCCACTATCACTTCATCGTCCATGTGCTCCACCTTGTTTTCTGCCAAAATGCAAAGGGTAAGAAACTGGGAGTGATTTCTTACATAGTCACTAGTCCTTAAGAGAAGGGGCCTCTTCTTTTGCAATTGCCACAGCATGTTCAATGCAATTCCCACATGCTTTTCAGAAAGTCTGGCCTTGTTCCTTCCAACAAGGCTGAACACTTCATCTTCATGGGTGCAGCCATTTATCTGGCTCACAAGCAGATCACTACACAGAGTCCGAGCTTGGTAACGTCTCAGTGTAAACAAGCAAACCTGCCTCAAACAAAGCATTTTGCTATGCCTACCAGCTAGCTTTAAAGTGTCCAGAAAGATTCTTCTTTCACTCTTCACAGTAAACCATTCTGTTACAGTCCGGAAACTCAAATATTTAAAAAACAGAAAACCATTTTTCTTTGATCCTGTATGGTCACTGTATTAAGAAGTCAATTCTCAGGTACCTGTAACGAGAAAGTATCAAAGCACTTTATTTCAGTCACAATGTAAGCTTCTCTACATTATGATGTTCTAAGTAAGGTAAACTTAAGAAGAACCTACAGCCTGGACCCTTCTCATAGAAAAGCTCCCAACAACAAACAGTGATGTGCTCACAAGTACTATGAAGTTAGTCCACTTAGTAAGTTTTCAAACTTAGAAAACTGCCCTTAAAGGGCACACATGCTATCAATGCTTCTACTGAGAAGGAAAAGCTGAAGATTTTAACATGCCAGCACTGCATGACTAAGTGAGTCTTGATCTCACTAGGCCATAATCCCAAACTGGGGTCCTGGAACTACCAGAAAATACAACTATTGGTGGTAAAATGAAGTAAGATGGCTTCTGGTTGAGAAGGTTGATCACTTTTGTATTACAGGATGCTGATCAATCATTCACCATCAGCTGAAATTACCACTGCACTGAAGAAAAGCAACCTGATTCCAAATTATACTGAAAGCCACAGACTTCTCTAATGAAACATGTTAAGTATTCATTTGTTTTCTTAGAATATACCCCAATTTGTACACAGTGCTAACAATTTTGTATTCTACAACCTACACAATTGATTCCAAGCTGGAGTAAACAAACCACTAGTGATAAATGTCTTAGTACACAAAAGAAGCCTCAACAAATTCCGTCCGAGATCATGGAAAAATCTAGAAGTCTTGCTTTGGAAGATACAATCATTAACAACTAAAATTAACAATACCTTTAGCAAACTTGAATGCTCTCCAAGTGTAGGCATGATTCTATCGGTGCAACATTATCAAGGTGATGGCAGCAGTACCCATTGAAGAAGAAAAAACTTTATTTGTGCAGCCTGTGCAAGGTACTGAAATAATTCCAGAAGGATGGATATAGGTGGATCTCCTTTGACATCTGTACAATCCTCTTCTTAGAACAAAAAAACATATAGTATATTACACTACACTACTGTCACTGACACTGGAGCAGATACAAGGAAAGCTAAAATGAAATCATTTTAATTTATGATCTGCTATAATAAGAACTCTTTTCTCTCCTATGCAAAATGAAAGAATACCAAAAAAAGGTACACATTTTTCATGTACCATGTATTAAGCACTTTTTATAATATGGATTTGCTTTATAGTCCCTTTTCAGATAGTGCTTTTATTTTTTCCATATGGTAGTTGCCTTTAGAAAGAATTTACTTCCTACAGTAGTGGCAAGCTAAGCTGCAAGAAGTCAGGATAAAGTAGATACCTGAAGAAAATGTAAAAACCTTCAGGCTCAGTTTCCGGTAAATCCACGTGATACATCCTTTCCCCTTCTCATGCTGCAGAGGACTTTGTATCCCCTATCCTACTGATGGGGAACCAGGACCTCTACCTAAAACAGCTTGCGGGAAGCTTCCAAATATTTCTGTATTCCATTGGGCAGGTGTAGGTGATTTACCAGGAACTTTATTACAATTTTAAATCATAGTAAATTCCAGTGTCTTTCAAAAAGTGCATAAATAGAAAACATTGGACGCTTTCAAACATCCAATTACATAGAGTAAAAGCAGGAAATTTGGATCTACTTAAAGAACTATTTCTAAGATGTTCTACATGCAAAACACATACTAGAAGGACAAGAAGGTCTTTAAAATTATTTTCTATCGGTTGAAACATAATAAGCACTTTCAAGGCTGTATTACAAAACACAGCGAGCCAGGAAGTCTCACAAAAAGGACAAAATGTGGACACTCACTACTCCCCAAGTATAAGAACGACCAGAGATTTAAGTAACTAAGCCTTAAGAGAGCTGCCTGAGCAGCACAGGCACCGAGTCGCCTCAGTTCCCGTGAGCACAGCCGCGGGCAATACAACATCCCCGGCTACCAGTGCTAGCACCGCACCGCTGCTGCGGCTTCCCGAGGGGAGCCCGCCCGCTCCGTCACCGTGGGGAATTCTGACCCAGGAAGAACGTGGGAAGGGGCTGAGCCGATTCCCGCCTCCGGGGGGCCGCGGGCACCGCTGAGGGGCGCTGCCTGCGGCACCGGACCGGCACCGGGCGGGCACCGGACCGGCACCGGGCGGGCATGGCCCAGCTGCCGGCCGGAGCGGGGCTGCCAGCAGCGAGGGCTCGTCACACGGCCAACTCCACCACCGGGCGGGGTTAAACGAGAAAGCAAAGGAGCCAGCGTCAGCTCCGCAGAAGGCGACGTGAGGAGACGCGGCCAGCTCACCCTTGCACAGGACCCTCGGTGCCTTCGAGCCCCAGCCGGGCACTGCCGGCTCCAAAGGCGGCCGGCCGCAGGCGCAGCGCTCCACGGGCACGGTCACACCGTGCGCATGACCCGAGGCACAGCACTTCCCATCAGCGGTCGGGAAGCGGCGGGAGAAAGGGAAAAATCCGGCCAGTTAAGATGTTCTAAAGGAAATAAAAATAATAGTTCAAAAGGTCCGAGGTTCATATTGACTATTATATATTAAATAAAGCAACGTTTTTATGGTTCATTCTGAGGGGGGAAAAAGTCTTCCCTGCCTAGGAAAAGTACAAAGGGACTGAAGTTTGGAAGGGTAAAGTTTTATTGTACTGGAATGAATGTTATTTTATTTCACCATTTTAAATTTTTTTTAAGCTTTGCAACAACAATATATTTAAAATTAATTAGTTTTGGGGGACAAATCTAACATATCTTGCAACAAGTATTGTTGCATATATTGTATTACTCCAGGTCATCTTTCTGGACAGACATGTAGAATTTCTAAATGTAGAAAGAATGATAGCAATCTCATATTGTTCTACATTCTATCCAAAAAAACAGAATTAGGACTGTAACCGTGACCAATTCTGACCAGCTGTATTGCAGGTGTCTATCAAATGTCATGTGGATTTTACGTTTTGTCTGTCACCTCCTAATATATTGGATGCCTATGAATATGGTATTCACTCAAACTAAGAGAATAAACCCCAAGTTATTTATTACAGGTCTGTGGTGTTTTAGAAAAGGAGCATGTATTTTTTTTTTAACTAGATTAGTTACAATTTTTGTAACTGTGAAATTTGTAACTTGGACAGGTTCTGTATCCTCCTGCTAACAAATTCCAGATTACCCCAGTTACAGTTTACACAGGCATGCAAGTAACAGAGCGAGACCCAAACCCTGTCAGATGAGCTCAAAGGATGGCACAGAAGTTACCTCTTTCAAGAATGTCAGGTCTTGTGCAAACTCATGTAAAAATTCCAAGGCATCTGCGAAGAAAACTGTAGAAGAAAATAATTCCATGTTAATATGAAGGAGACTTCTGTAAATCGTACAGATTTTTCATTTACAAGATGCTGAACTTTTCACTTTTGACTTGTGAAGTACATTGGGTAAAATAAAACAATGCCTAAACCAAATTAAAAATGCTAGATAAAATCATGTTAAATTTTACATTGGAAATATAGGGGACGAAAGCGAAACTTAAGAAAGCATGCTGTGCTGAAGCCAGTGTTGATTTACTGAACAGATGTTCACTCACCAGCTTCTTCAGGATTTCAGAACTCACAGGTGTCAGTTTCACATTTAATTTTTTGCGTTTTTTTGGAGTTTTTTTACAGAAAACCATAAGATCGTTGGGTTTTCTACTTCCAACTAACTTCTCATTACCCAGTCACATATCTTTCATTACTACCCATTATGTATGTGATTACTGACCCAAATGCCTCCTGGTTTGAATTAAAGGATCTGCATACTTCAGTGCCAGTCTTAGTCACTTCTGAAGGTGCTTGCACCTTTACACAGTCATAAACTTTTATCCCCTAGTTTTAAGATGAATTAACTTTGAAGTGCAGTACATACATACGGGATACTATTATCAGTTACTCTATTTTGCACGGTTGGCCTAAATTCCCGTTTTCGTTCTTTACAAGCCCCAGCGAGGTGTACTGCCGGATGAACCCTGAGCACGGTGCATTTCGCCAGCTCATCGCTAAGGCTCCCGCCGCTGGGTTACACCAGCAGCATTCTCGGGCACGTTTGGCTATAAAGTGCCCATGTACCTGCCTCGCTCCAGCCTCTCCGGCTCCTTCCCGCTCCCGCCCGAGCCTGGAGCGGCGGGCCCGACGGGGCGCGGGGCCGCGGCAGGGGCGGAGCGCCGCTGACGAGCCCGAGGAGGCGGGCACCCCTCCCCCAGTCGCTCGGGTTCCTCTCGAGCGGCCCACGCTGCTGGGCTGTGCTGTGCCGTGCCGTGCCCGCGACCCTTCGCACCCTGCCCGGGCCGCAGCGAGGCAGCTCCCGCCCTCACACTCCCCCGCCCGCCCCCGGCGCGCCGCCCTCGGGCCGCCGCTCCCGCCCTGTCCGCCACTGACGCAGTCCGTGCCGCACCAGCTCCAACATGGCGGCAGCGCGGCGCTGAGCAGCGCGGGGTTACGAGGGCCGCCAGCGGGTGAGTGCCGGCCTCGCCGACGGGCAGCGCCTGGCGCCGGCGCGGCCGAGTGAGGGCCATCGCCCGGGCCGTGCCGGGGGCTGGGCGGACGGTGGAGGAGAAAGTCGCAGCAGCGCGGGGCCTGAGCCTCGGTCACGGCGCGGGTACGAGCTCCGGCCCCTCCCGGCCGCCGCTTCGGAGCGGGCCTGGGGCGGCCGCCCGCGCCGCCTCCCCGCACACGGCCCTGGCAAGGCCCGGCCGCCCGCCTGCGGAGGGCAGGCGGACCGCGGCGCTCGGCGCATCCCGGGTGAGGGCGGCCCCTGAGAGGGAAGGCGTGTGAGGAGCTGCGAGCGCGGCCCGAGGCAGGCGGGAGCGGCAGGGGTGGGGGAAGCGGCGCACGGGGCCTGGCGCACATCGTGCCGGGGGTCGGCTCTGCCAGGCCGGCTGTGCCTCTCCGCAGCCGGGCTAGCCGCCGGTCTGTGCCCACAGCGAGCGCCCTGGTCGGACTCGGGTGCTGCTGGGGAGTTTGAATGAGCCTTCCCTCCTCCCCTAGACGAGGAAGGAGCGGGGCTGTCTGCCTGCCACATGTTCTCCCCTCTGCAGGCCTCTCCGAGGGAAGCGGAGCCTGCAGGAGCTACCGTGTCTGGCAGGAGACCCCTCTGCCTCTCTCTTTTAGGGATTTCCTAAGGCGTTCCAAAGACTTGTACGAATATTGAGTTTCAGGCTCATTTTGTTTGCAGCCATGACCAAACTAAGTACTGGGTATATAAGGAGGGTACTTTGAGGTCCTGAAGAGGCTTTGAGAGACTTAAGAGAAACAGTTCACTGAAACTGTGGACAGAATATCTGTTGTAGTGCTAAACATTGCCTTTAAGTTCACTCACAATTGGAAAACTTACGAATAATGATAAAATCGCTTTGGCCAGTAGTTTCCTAATGTTTGACTAGGTAAGTTAATTGTATTTAGTAGTCATCTGTGACCTGTTTTAAGAGAAGCATCAGACCATTATCTTGCATATAGATAATGGATATCTGTTATAGATATCTGTTTTCTAAGATATATTTTTTCTGATAGAATAGTTTGGAGGTTTCATGTGTTTTTTCTATATTGCCAACAGAAGAGGCTGTTCTTTGGACAAGGATAAATGTTACTAGGACGTTTTTTTGTTTGGTTGGTTTTGGAGCGTTTTGGTTGTTTTTTTTTTTTGGTGTGGTTTTATGTTGGTTTTCTATTTAATCTTTTCCCCGACATTTTGTTTCACTATTCCCATTGCATTGGGGTCCAGCATGGCTCAGATTTTTAGGTGCTGCCACAATAAAAATATGGTAATGATTTGTCAGTTAAATGTGATTTGTGAAGCATTAGTTTGTCTAAACTCACAGAGCTTGATTTATCAGTTTGTAGAACTTATTTATAAATATTTGAGAAATAACATGTTTTCCTGTATGTGAAGTAGATCTGGAGGGTAGCATAAAAAGGATGGCAGCATCAGTAGTTCTCTGAGAGCACCCTTTGGGACTATATTTCTCATTAGGACTTCCCATTCTTTCAGTCCTCTTCTGTGAAACAAACATTATTGTTTTAATTAGCTAGCACTCATCAAGCTGCTATCAAGAGAAGATTTGGGTTTTTAGTCTCATAGGATCTCAGAAAATACGGGGATTAAGAGGGAATTTAGAGCGAAGAACATGGAATGGAGTGGATGATTTTCCTGTGCTGCAGCATGATTTCTCCACTACCAGTTCACTCCTCCATGTGATGGTAATTTAGGAGCCAGCTTCCATTTGGAAACAGAGTCAGTGAGTGCCTGGGAAAAAATGTGGCCCTCTTCTAAAGCAGTGAGGTTTGGGTCAGAGGCTGGGCTGAAGCACAGCGAGCTCTAGAGGAGTAGAGAAAGGGGTAGAATGTGAGAATAAAAGATAATACAGCAAGGGGTTTTTTTTGGTTATGGTTTCCAAATATGGGTTGGCATTTAGAGCTGTCTCCTACAGTTGTATGGTTGTTAACAGGTAGGAAAGGATTCCACTGCTGAGGTTCATTTTGGGATTAAATAAATTGGAGATTACACCCTGTAAAATGATTTTTCCCCTTTCATACAGAGCATAAACTTGCCTTTTCTCAGCATTTTTTAGGTTTTTAAATAAAAGTTCATAGGTTCAGGCCTATTCAAATTCACAGCAACAAGTGCACTTACTTGCGTACAGACCTGACAGAAAACACTTGTATTTTTCACAAATCATAACACAGGGAAAAAAGAACTTTCTGTGTAAATTAGATCATTGAAAATCATGACTAAGACTTGACAACAAAGATTTTTAGTTGCAAGTGACAAGAGCATGGTTGGATATTTTAATATTTTTTTGTTGTAGGTATCCCTTTTCTAGAAAAATCAAGGGGATGATCCAGTAGGCTGTATTTCTATGTAAACATTTCAGGATGTTATAATCTTCTCAGCTGAATCTTGTGCTCTCTGAGGTGCTGAAACTGGGTGTGCATTCCTTATACTTTAGTACAAGAAGACTAAATTAATGTTCAATACTGAAAATGGTGTAAATGATGTACTGGTGCAGTAGGGTTAGGAGTAGTATGTAATGAATATTTTGTCAGGACCTATCTAAGGGTGATATTTTCTTAAGTTTCCCTTGCCTCATGTCCATGGAAGATCACAGTTGAAATTGTCAGGTGTCTGATTTCCTGTTTTAGAGGGAAAAAGGATTTTCTGGGGTTTTTTTTTGGGATTCCAATAAAGACTTGTAACATTGTTGTAGAGGAGGCCTGGTGAAAAGTGATGTAAATTCCTGCAAAAGTGTTGAAAGTTTTATTTTGTGGTTGGTTTTTCTTTTGAAGGCAGACTCAGATTGAAAGCTTATAATGCATGATTTTTAATGATGACTAGAAGGTCTTCCTAGATAAATTTCGTAGTCCTGTGTAGGAAGCAAATATTTTCTTCTTCTAGAGCTGCTAAATCCATGTGATTGCAAAGATCTAATTCTAAATCTGAAATATGTTCTAGTGTAGCACTTTATTCCGAAATTTGTCAACAAAAGTCTTGTGCTGCTGATTAGTAAAATGAAAAAAAAAAAAAATTCCTTAGATGTCATTGCTTCTAATTCAGAGTTTTCAGATCGTGAAGTAGAGAGGAAAAGATGGTGGTGTTTGGGAAAAATGCTAAGGAAATGATGGAGATTGAGGGTCCATCTCTTCAGGTTTTTGTTGTTCACATCTTTGGTATCTATGCTAACACAGCTGCAAGCTCTGTCACAGGAATGGAACTACAAACAAATTTTCATGTCTTCCATTTGACAGTCATGAATTCACTTCTAGTTTAATCCATCCTGGAAAGAACTTTGAGCATTTTCAGTCTGTGCCTCTGCCATGACTTTAAGCTGATATGTGCTGCTGCTGTATCTTTCCATGGAGGGAGGAGGAAAGGGTTGGATTTATGCAGCCAGGTAGCCACTTGTATGGAAGCTAAGCACATGGGTGTAGGAACCCTCTATTGTAGTATCAGCCCACATTTATATTGTCTTCAAGGGACTGCAGCCACAGCCTTAAAAAATAAATGTTCTGTGTTCTCTTTGTGCATTTTCATTTTGGAGGTTTCATGGTTTTTTCCTATATTGCCAGCAGAAGAGCGAATGCTAAGTTTTGCTTTAAAATACATGTTTTGAAGATTCTGCATGCCTGTCTTTGAAATATGTATCAATGTAGTTTAGTCTTTCTGCCTTTGAAGATGGTGTGAAACAAAATGCTAAGAATGTGAATTCATGTACTTTATTGTTCACTTCTTTTGGACCTCGTATGAGGATCAGTGCAGGTAATTTTAAGTTGATGCAGGGAAGCGCATACAAAGGCACAGTAAAGGAGAAAATCTGGAAGAACTTGTGATGGCGGGGAAGGAAGTGAAGGAATAGGACACAATATATCTTTTTCTTACTAAATATATCTTTGCTTACTATTCTGTTGTGTACTGGGACTGAAACAAATGAGTAGTTCAGGACAGTTATAAAGAAGGTTGTTCTTTCCCTCCTATAAAAGTAGGAAATACCTGCTGTATTGGTGCTTGCTGTCACCTTCTTTGGGATACGTGACATGTTGATACTCAGTTCATGTGCATCTGTGAATGCTTTCTAGCCTGTTCAGTCAAAGGCTTCTAGGATGTGTTAAGAAGTATTATTACCAGATCCCTGCTAGCACAGGTGATTTTGGAAACCAAGTTCCCCAGGATGTGTTTTTTAAGCCTATCAACAAATATCAGCGATAATCCTTGGTGGAAAGATGCTTGTGAACAGTTTGGGATAGTTATCTTTTTCCATTGGCACAGATCATTTTGGAGGAGAAGAGCTGCTGGCAGCCTAGCCTTGAGCTAGGCCAGCTTTGTCCTGCATTCAAAATAATGATGCTGATGGAGGTGTGAAGTAATGTGAACCCTGAGGGACACAGTTGGTGGAGTGTTGGTTGTGGATGCAGCTGTTCTGACAAGACTAAGTACTTTTGGTGTATTTGTCAAAACAAATACCAATGTGCTCTAAGCTGAACTGTAATTCTACTTTCAGACATAAAAGAAACAAGCCCTTTTTTTTAGATATGCTGAAGTGATGTTCTAGGTGCTTGGGTTGGCTTTGGGGTTTTTTTTGGTTATAGATTCTGCTTAGACTTAGTAAGAGCCTCTTCAAACAGAAGGTGGTTGAGAATGATGAAAGTTTCAGAGTAGTACTTGGTCTGTTATTTTGTCCTTTCGTAGAGTTTTGGGAGGAAAAAGTGAGCTGACTTACCAAGATTGTCCCACATAGCACATTTTTTGAATGTATGTATAGTAAGCACCTTTTGGGTTGACATCAAATTCACATTCATTTCACTCGTGAAATTCCATCAAGTTCACAATTAAAAAATGCAGGGTATTGAGGATTAAGAATATCCATGTTCTAACTGAAAATAAATTTTGAGAGGAAAAATATCACAAGTCGTTTAGGCCCTATTGTTATCAGACATGCAGTGTTACTGAGCTTGATATTTTCTGACTTTATTCTTGGTATGTTTTTGGTGTTTTTCTTTGTTGATTCTGTGTTTAACATTCTGACCCCATGTACTTGCTTTTAATACAGACAGGCTTTAAATGATCAGTATGTAGAAGATTGTGTTTGGTGTTACATCCTACATGAATAGAAATTATTACTTTTGAGGATTATTTGTAACTTGGTAATTTGCCCTGTAGCACATCAGGAAAAGGTCTGGCTGAAATACCAGTGCAAAGGATACTTAAGTATGTTGGAGAAGAAATGCTCACTGAACTTGTGAGGTAGGTAGGATAAATGTCACTGATATCTTAGCCTGGTTTTCTAGGCACCATGAGCTCGAGAGTGAGATATATTTGCTTGGCCTGGTGTTTGTCTGTTCAGGGGGTTCAGACCAGCCCATTGCCATTCATGTCGTTTAGAATTGAGTGCAGCTGGTGTTAAGGGGACATTACTGGAGGATTTAGGGAAAGTGCAAGGGTATACTGGAGATAATGGTTAGAATATGAACTAATTTTGTTTGTTCCACTGTTCATGAAACAATGTAGAGGTAGAGAAACATCAAATTGAGAAAACTTGGGAAGGATAGGGAGTTGGGTAGAGTTCTTTATTTCTACTTTCTCTCTCCCTACAAAACATAGTTAAAAATTGACTGACATAGGTATATTTATTTCATCACTTAGCTTTAGTCGTTGTCAGTGTTTGAAATAAAAATTGTGTCACGTATTAAGATAGTTGTCATTTATTTTGGCTAAAATTCTATATATAAATGTAAGGCATACCTTTACATTTCTCAAGCAAACTGCTTGTTAAGCAGGAAATTCCCTCTCACTTAGAATTAAATGCTTAAAGTTTGGGTACAAGCAGCCAATTAATTGTGGTACTGATGCTTCTTCGAGGTCTCAGTTCAGTTAAAACTGGCAGTTCTAGCACCAGACAATATTTATTATAGCATTTATCGTGAAAGGTTTCTTTGAAAAAAGTATCCCATGCAGCTGTGTAGTCTGTTCTGCTGCTGGCAGAGAGTGGCTGTGCTGTGGCTGCTCTCAGTTCTGACAGCCCCCTGTCCACTCCCTCTCTCTGATCCCCTCCCTTGGTCACACCCCTGATGACACTGAACTTTCCTGCTACGGGCATCTTCTCTGTTTGTTTCTCTGCTGGCTACAAAATTGATTGTACTAAAGGAGACAAATAGAGAAATAAAGAAATGCTAATTCAATTCAAGCAGACTGAGATAAGCCTGCTGCTTTGGACCCATGTCTATGTGTGTGAATGTATTTGTTAGACACCTAGAGAATATCTAGTGAGATTCTGCATTTTTTTGAAATGTTGTCATGCTAAAAATCACATGAATAGTGAACTACTGAGTGGTGTTTAATTTAAACCAGTCCTGCACTGTTCTTGTGATTTTTACTGTGTAATCTTAGCAAAATGTTAGGAGTGACAGCACAAGTAGAGGGAATATAGACTAACATGATTACACTGCTGTCTTGATTTTTTACAGCCTCGTGTTCATATGCTGAGAGTGACAGATGGTGACAATTGAATTTTTCATGGGTGTTCTTTGATACAGCTATGAGTGAAGCTTTAGGAGAGATGTGTGCAGTATGTCAGCTAGATTTGAACCATGTTTTCTGACAATAAAAAATAATTAGGACTGAAAATATATGTATTATATTCCAAATTCTGGAAAAGGTACTTCTGTCTTACAGATGATTTTGCTGTCATGGTTTGGTTTTCTTTCCCCCAGTCTAAAGTAGTTCAGCGAGGATAGGGATTTAGTAAAGTAAAAGAATACAATTGTATGTAATATTGAAATGTTGGAGATGCAAATGGAGTTAAGACATAGCTTGTTACACAAAAATAATAGGATATATGTAGTCTGAGGGAAAAGTTGCATTAAAATTATAAGGAATCATAGAATCATTTAGATTGGAAAAACTCCTTAAGACCATTGAGTCAAATAGTAAATCTAAGAGTACCAAGTCCACAACCAAACCATGTCCTTAAGCAGCACTATGCATCTATGCATCTTTTAAATATTACCAGTTAGAAAGAAACAATGAAAAGCCAAAATAATTTTATTTAGCAGCAGTTGTGGAACAGCTACACCCTTGAATTTTTTTTGTCCAGAATGGTTTGGATCCTAATTGGAGCAATATTTGGTAACTGCCGTGACCAGAAAATATCCAGGAAATACTGAATTTTGAAAATCGATTGCTAAAGTCTTCCCCATACCTCACAGTATCTTTTGCAAACATGAAGAAAATCACTCATCTGGGGCTACAGCACATGAAAGTGACCTAAAGTACTCTGTATTTTCTGAACTTCTAAACAACACTTATGTTTACTGTCTAGGGGGTGTTAATTGACTTTTCTGCAGTTTTTATTGACTTTTGTATTGACTTACACATGATTTCAGTACACAGAAGGAAAAAACTAAATTTTATTTTTATTGCTTACAGTCTTTAGATTTCTGAAGCCATGGGAGTAAAGGTCCAGAGACCTCGTTGCTTTTTTGACATAGCCATCAACAATGTACCCGGTAAGAAAATGAAAGTATCGATTCAGTAGCATGATATTCATTTGAGATATGTATAGGAGTAATACAAATACCATTTTACTTCAATAAATATGGTGCTTTTTTTTTTCCTAGCCGGAAGAGTGGTCTTTGAATTGTTTTCAGATGTGTGTCCAAAGACATGTGAGAATTTTCGCTGCCTTTGCACAGGTTTGTAGACGTTACTAATTAATCTGTAATTTTGAATGTAATACCATGTTAACTAGTTTGATGTCCGTTATTTTTCATGACATTTTCTCAAATACGAAAGTAAGTTCTGCATTGGTTCTTGACACCTCTGAAGATTTAGCTGATGGTACACATATGATCCGCCCCATGTGATGTAGAGAAAAAGCAGTTGTAGCTTTGGCTTAGTGTGTTGCAGAGAGTATGTACTAACCAACTTTAAATACAGGCACAGTAAGCTGATTTTCTGTTACTAGCATAGATACTACTGTTCACATTATATAACATCATCCAGTCTTGAAAGGTAGCCAGCAGAGGACAACCATGCAGACTTACTTTTCAGTCTTATGATACTTTGAGGAATTTGGAAGGTAATGCTGGTATTCATCAGTTGTTTTTTCTGTTATTTTAATTTCTTGATGGAGACTGACGATTTTTACTCCTATTGAAAGTGTATGTCTTGAAAACACTCAGAAGATTCTCTCTTGGAAACATTTACAAACAATTTTTTTCCCTATGCATACTTTTGTTGCAAATGCTGACAGCTTAGCAAAACTTGAGTTTATTGTCAGAAGAATAACTTTGTGAATACATAAATAGCATATCTTTCTGTCTTCAGCTTTTTCTGCTTCCTTTCCTTCCAGCTTGGTTGTTTTTCAGGTCAAGAGTCTGTAGTTGTTACTGGTGAATCTCTCATCAGTACTAATATGATCTGAATCAGGTGTGGATATGTAATTGCATTCATGTTAAGTTAACTAGAACATGCAGCACACCATGCAGGATGTCTGCAGGAATGTAGGTATTATCTGATCTGGCAATAGGTTTACTGACACAAAATCAGATTACCAAAATTTGTTAACGGATTTGAACTTTAATGATTTTTAGTGGCTGTGACTATGTTAACATAAGACCATGGCATTCTTCATCTGCTGCCAACTGCGCAAAAGTCAGATTATTGAATAAAGGTGTTACTCCCTACTACTGCCATATATTTGTGAATTGAAGTCTTTCAACAACATTTTAGGTCAGCAACAAGTATGACTAAGGTTGTCCTGTGTTGCTGACATCCATAATCAAATTCAGATCCTGAACTATTTTGCTGCCTTAACACATATAAGAATAGTGAGAAAAATATGCAGAAAGTTTATGATGTTGATCATCAGCAAATTATTAACACTTTAGATTTTTGTTTTCCTTACTCATCTTTTTTATTGGAAATTTTGAAAAGTGTGTGCTGTCTTCCTAAAACAGGGGTCGACAGCTCTGTGTTTTCCTGGCATACCCCAAGTTAGTGGAACACACACAGCTTCACATTTATCAGAGTTTCTACCAAAAGTGTTTTTTTTTCCTAGCTATTCAAATCCATATGGAGACACCAGTCCGTTACAGATTAAGTTCTGTGGCAACTGCCCTTGACAAAATCTGCCAGTTTAATTGCTCAGAGTAAGATTATAGGAAGATTCTGTCTAACAGTTTGCCAGCATGGAGAGCAAGAGGTTTTCCCTGAGAAGTCCCACTGATTACCTTACTGTTACCTTGAGGCTGGCTCTGCTGTTCCCAGGACCCACCATGAGCCATTCATCTTGCTAACTCAGCCGAAATACTCTCTCTTTGAGCAGGGAGAGGCCATTGTGTTGTAGCTGAAGCAGAGTTTGCTTAAGGGAGGAAGATGGCAGTTGTTGTTCTGAGTGGGGGAGGGAATGAGAGTTCTTCTCCTTTCCCCTGCCTCTATGGCTTTCTTACCGGTTTTTATGGTACCTTAACCTTGCTGTGTTTTAACTGCAGATCTGATTGTTTCTTGCATATTTCTGAGCAATACCAGTTGTCATAAATGTGAACTGGATGTTTAACTTCAATCTCATGGAAGTGACCAGAGTTGTATACTAATGACAGTAAGGAGTCCTTCTAGTGTAACTGTAGAGATAGAAAGTAGTTTCTGCACTGCTTTCCTAAATGCCAGTTTCTTACTGGTATTACAGGTGTCTGCCTCACAAGGCAGTATTTCAGAGCATAGAAGATGATGTTGGTTGTGTGCTTTTACATAGCCCTTTTTTGTAATGAAGATTCTACAGATGCAGAGAGTAATTTTTGGTTTTGTTTATTCTCTTCTTTCATTAGGTGAAAAGGGTACAGGCAAATCAACCCAAAAGCCATTGCATTACAAAAGTTGTCTGTTTCACAGGGTTGTGAAAGATTTTATGATCCAAGGTGGTGACTTCAGTGAAGGTATGACATGAATCTTTAAAGAAAAGTCTACTGCTTAATTAGTAAAACACTGCAGAAGTTCTGTATAGAACCATTTACTTATATTAATTACTCTCTGACAGATATCACTGCTTTTTCCTATTTCTTCTGTGTGAGAACTTTTCCATGAGAACTTAGATAATAAACTTAAATATGTGCATGCACACACATACTCACATTTTTGCTCAAGTTCTCTCAAGTATTTAGAGAACTGAATACCTCCTATTGACAGGTTGAGTTGTGAGAATAAAATATTGTATCTGCTGCTGGGAAATAAAAAGGGAGACTGTTGCCGAATACATGGAAGAATACTTTCTTGTTTTCCAAGCTTTTTGCTTTTGGATTACAAAGATGCATCTTGATTGTGTTTGTGTATCTTGAACAATAATGACAATGACTTGGATGTAGTTACATCAATATTATGTAATACCTTCCACATAATGTGACTCTTTTAATCACTAATTTTCACTTTTCCTCTTCTAAGGAAATGGCAGAGGAGGAGAATCCATTTATGGTGGCTTTTTTGAAGGTAAGAGTTTTAACGATCTGCTGTATTTTAGTGTTAAAATAAACAATCACCTTTACATTCTGTAGTCTCTGTTCTGTAATACTGAATTCTGTTTTTTTTAAAGATTTTGTCTGGTCTTAAAGGCCTTTGCCTGTCCCGTTATTTTACTTCTAAGATATGAACAGTTTAAATGAATGAAAAACTAAAACTGAACTCGTTTTTATGTGTCCCTTTTACCAGATTTACATTTTTATTGCCGATGTTAGACATTTACTTTTGGCTTGATCACCTGGCTAAAAGCTGGGAATGGTCTTCTCTTTGAGGGAAGAGGAGAAAGGTGTTGATGGGGTTGGGTTTCCTTGCAAATTTTTAAAAGAATGCACAGAGCCCTGCTTTCCTGAACTCAGGATGAATTAATGATAGGGCTTTTAGTTTTCTCACAGTCGTGGTTCTTTCTCAGCCAGTGTTGCAGAAGGACTTGTAGTTGCTGTGTTTCTCAGCCTGCATTTATCCAGAATGTAGTGGAGCACCTGTGTTTCTTGGAGCAGTTGTTGTGTTACACCCAAGCCCATGTCCTGGGCTTGGGTAAGCCCCTCTCCCCTCTCGGATACTTTATTTTTACCATTGGTTGTTGTCCAAGCTTGCAGCTCACTAAAGAATTGCTCACTGCTGGAGTAGGGCCAGGCTGCAAATTTATATCAGACCTTGAGTGGAATCAACAGTTTGCAACTGCCAAAAGAGGGAGGAGGCCTTACCTTGCCCTGACTCTCCAATCAAACTTTAACCTGATTCAGCTTGCTAAAATGCCTAAAGATAATTGCAGCAAAAAAAATGATATATTTCCATGTTAGTGGATCAAATTAAATCATTTGGCAAGCATCAGAACCAACACAAATGAGTAGCTAGGTTTGAGGAAATGTATGGCTGGAAGAAATGGTAAAATGAGCACAGCCTCCACTTATCTTCTGGCAGTAGCAGGCTCGCTGTTCAACTTGGCTGGCCACAGTGTGAAACTGAATTTGTGGAAAGTTTTGCTTTTGTGGATCGATTAACCAATGTACCATACCAGATTGACATTAGATGCTATTGTACAAGTGATTGGAGAGTGAGTGGGACCATCCCTTTCATGGCTAGTGACAGTAGCATTATGAATGTTGTACATTTTTCTTTGTTAATGCTTCTTCCTGCTATCTGTATCCAAACAGTATTGAACAAATGTCCTCATGTCTGAAGAATTTCCTTCCCCCAAAAGCCTTTTTGCTGTTTCGGGAAAGAAGGGAGAGGATTATTTCTTACAGGTGTCAAAATGAAGAATAGTGGTTACATTTTACGTTTTTTTCATGTCATAGTTTCATTGGGGTTTAGTTTGAACTATTAACAATTACGTGCTCTTAAGAAGTAGGATTCATTGAAGTTAAACTAATTATCTTAATGGCCAACTTGATAAATTCATCTGTGTCTGTCAGACAAACAAGTTGTTTGGGATTGATATCAAACTATCAATTTGTACTAAAAAAAACCCCCAGAACAACAAAATGCCTGAAAATTAGGAATTTATTGACAGTTAATGCACAGCTTCTGTTCCAAAGATAAATAGAGCAACAACTCAAACATCTCTGCTAATGTCAGAGGAGACAGATTTCTTGTGCAAGAATACTAAAGTTCAATTTTTTTTCCCCTCAGGCTATAAACCATTGATTCATATTTCTCCTTGTTATATAGAATGAACAGAATGATATGTTTTAAAAATAGCTGTTATTTTCAGTCTATTATTCACACAACTTTTCATTCAAGTGACTTAACAGGTTTATTTAATTAGGATTAATTTACTTAGACAAGAGCATTTACCTAAGCATATATTGTATGCTTAAAAAGTAACTGAAAACACTTTCTTTAGATGAAAGTTTTGCTGTAAAGCACAACAAAGAATTTCTCCTTTCAATGGCCAACCGAGGGAAAGATACAAATGGTTCACAGTTCTTTATGTAAGTATTAAAATGTCTTGAAATGTGTATATGGTTTGCTATTTGTAAGCTGTGAAGGGAAGCCTTTTAAATACTGAAGACTAGCTCCTGTGCAAAGCCAAATTTGATGGGTTTTTTACCAAGTTGCCTGGAAGTAACTATTTTCCTAATGTGATTATTTTTACCCCTAATGTGCTTATTTATATTTAATCATCTGTGCAAAAGGGCTTTTGGTAGTTTTCAGTAGCTGTGTTCTAACTTGGGCAACAAAGCAAGCCTGTTAGTATCTTCTAGAATTCTTAGTACTCTAATAAATTGTTTTCAGGAAGGCAGCAAAACAGCTCTGGGTGCTCTCCAAAGTAATAGAGGACTTTTTTCCATCACAAAATAGCTTTTCAGTACAGTCTTACTTATAGGTAAAGCTTAAATTCTAAAAATACATTGCAGTAGACTCTTAAAATCTAAATTATCTATGGAGAATATTCTCAAAATACATCACTCTTATCCGTGCTTCATGGCTTTAGTTAACATAAGGAGTTGTGGATGTCATCATTAAAACCTTATATTGGGATTTCTAAATGATCATTACTCCAATCACCCCAGTTTTCTACTGAGCCATAACTGACATAGATACCTAAGTAATGCTAGTTTAGGGGAAAGCTGAGAGTCAGTTCTGCTTCTGTGTCAAATAATTTGTACATGCAGATGCTTTTTCTTCCAGTTTTCTGGTTATTTTCCAATGTGTAGGAGGTTATTTGCATCCTATATGAGAATTCTGTCTAAAAATGTTGGTGCAATTTTGGGGTTTCTTTTCAGTAAAATGTAATAGTCAAAGTGTTTCATTGAATAGGTAGTCTAACATATAAAACATTTAATATTTTTAACTGCACACAAACTTAGACTGATACATATTGGTTTTGTTCAGTTTTATTAGGGCACTCAAAATAATGGTCACCTTCCTATGTGTAGATTACATGCTTTGAATGCTGACTCCTTTTCACTAATACTGATTTTGTTTTTCTCTTTAAATTAAAATCTGGAAACAACAGAACAACTAAACCTACACCTCATTTAGATGGGTAAATATCTCTTATTTTGTTCTTACATTTGTTTGGGAACTGCCTTGAGAAAATTAAGTGCTAAGAATACATACTTCTGTTTATGTTCTTCAGGCATCATGTTGTTTTTGGACAAGTCATCTCAGGTCAGGAAGTTGTGAGAGAAATAGAAAACCAGAAAACAGATGCATCTAGTAAACCATATGCTGAAGTTCGCATACTGAGTTGTGGAGAGTTAATTCCAAAATCCAAAGGTAAAGTTGAACTGTACATATGAGGTCATTTTGCTTGTTTTCTGCTGTGTTGGCTGCTTATAAAAATATTTAGAAACTTACTTGTGATAGGTGATGGCACGGTTGGTGAAAAGGTGAATAACTTGTCTGTTCATGCAGCATGATCAGGTATTTCACAAAGTCTGGCCAATACTGTAGATTACAGTGAATGGAGTAGGAAGTGATGTATCTGTTACAGATGTGGTCGTAAGTTGAAAGCTGATCCTGAAGGTAATGAGCTGAAACATTTGGACTGTACATAGAAGTCTGTTTCTTGATGACCTTCATGTTCTAGGATCAGTCTCATTTGTAATCTGTAGTTGAACAGTACCAGATTGGTTCAGTACTCAAAACAGCATTTGCTGCTGCACAGAGATAGTTGTCACCAGAAGGTACACTCTTGCCAGATCCTCAGTCTTTGCTGTGTAACTAGTTCTGGGCTTTTTAGCTTAGTTTATTGTTTGGGGGTTTTTTCTTCATGTCATTTCACTCCCTGCTTGCCATAGGATTTCACAAATACCTCTCCTATTGGAGGCTCGCTGCACATTATATTTATTGAGGTGGTAGCTCTGTAACTTGCCTCCAGTTCTATTACTTACTTTAAAGCAGTAACTTTAACATACCTGAACTTGTAACAAGAATTCAGACAAAACTGTCACACATTTTGACACACTTAAAACATATACAGGAGGAAGAAAATGCAGGAAATCACTGCATGTAATAATGAAATAATTACAAAAGCATGTAGGAAACACTATGGTGCCCTGTGAGGACTTTTTTTCCCTTTGAATGGACCAAAACTGCAGGTGTAATAGATCAGAAACATTCAACTTTTTTAATACTTTTTGTATTCTTAGTATTTAGAGGTGAGGTGAGATTCTTCTTTTTGTTTTGTTGCCACCTGGCCTGCACCTTGCTCCTTTGATTGAAATTAATTAGAAAACTGTTCTGGTTTGTTTTATAAATATGTACTTGTTATAGTCTGTAAATATGTATTTAGACAATCAAAAACTGATACAAAATATTACAGACTTTTTATTAAATATAATGCTAAAATAAGGATGCTGAACAAAAGTTTGAGAACAGAGACCAGTTTATTTTGGTCTGAACATCCAAGAAAAATCAGAAATATAAAGAGAAGTGTCTTTTGGAAGCATTTTGCAAGCCCTAAAAACTTCTGATGAGAATGAGCTGGTTCCAATCAGCAGGCTGCCCTAAAGTGGTAAGAGTACTTGCTAGTCTATACTGCACCTGGAAGTGACTGGAATACCAATATATTCTGTGAAGGACAGAAGTTTCTTAGTCAGTTGGTAGGCTTCTGTTAGTCTGTATCAAGTGAGGCTTGTGAATAAACACATGGAAAACACAGTGTGTAAGTCACAGAATTAAGTGTATTCTGAGTTGGAAGGTGCCCACAAGAATCATCTTGAGTGGTCAAACCTTGGTGTTAACATTGTGCTTTGACCAACTCAGCTCATCTCAGTTGTCACACAGCTATGACTTGTGTCTGTGATGCTAAGCTGAAAAATGAATGAGGTTTAGTGCAATGGAAGTGAATTTCATCTGCTCCACCAGTGTGGGGATTTGTTAACGATGTAATGTGAAAAAAAGTATCCATAAAGTGTATGACCATAAAAAGAAGCCAAGATTGTTTCTGTTGGGATGAATGCCGATCTCTGATGCAGTTCCATGAATTAAGCTCCAGCTAGCTTGTCACCCAGAAGTATTATCGCAGCCTGTTCAATTGGAAGCAAGTGTGCTGCATCACTGTGAAGAGGAAACATTTCACCAGTCTTTGTATCACTGCTTTCTGAATGTAAGACCTGAAAAATTAGGATAGTGAGCTAAATTCAGTGAGTACTTGGTTTAATCTGTGTCTCTTATTTTCTGTTTCAACATTTCTCTTATTAGTGATTTGATAAAAGTCAGATGGAACCTGAAGCTAAAGAATTTTTTATAAACATGCTGTAAATAAATTTAAAAGAATTATTTTTATGTAGCAAATGTTGCATAAAACATCATCAGAAAACTTACATGGCTCTGCAAGTGCTTGACAGTATAAATTTTAGACTTAAAGTTTCATAAATCCGAATTATGAAAATGTCTTGGTTTTTTAGACATATCCTTTATTGTATTATGGAGAAACTGTTTTTTCTAAAATGTCAATTTGTTATTAAGTATTTTGATGAAATAATCTCATGACACAATTACAAGAATCTGAGACAGATGCTAGATAGGGTGATTTTTCTGAGATTAGTTTAGAAGTGTTTGATATTAAAGTGTGTCTTTGCTATTCTAATCTAAAGCCAAGAAAGAAGAAAAGAAGAGACACAAGTCATCCTCCTCATCTAGTGACTCGGAAAGTTCAAGCGATTCAGAATCATCTTCTGATTCCTCATCGGATTCTGAGAGTGCTTCAGAAGAGAAATCTAAAAAACGGAAAAAGAAACACAAAAGAAATTCCAAGAAACATAAGAAAGAAAAGAAAAAGAGAAAGAAAAGCAAGAAAAGGTCAGGTTTGAGATTTGTTTTGTTACATGTACACCATACAGTACCATTCTCTTGTCTAACTACAGACTACTTTTCTGTAAACTAGCAATGCAGGTTTTACAGTCTGGGAGAGATAGTTGGTTGCCATATACAAGAATAAATTTTCTGATGTGGTCATGAGGGGTCACGTTCATGTGCTTATGTACTGCAGCTTGTAAAGGAGTAAAGAAATGGACTAAGACTTCAGTTGGCTTGAAAAGTTGAAGGAGTGGTAGGTTTGAAATGGGTAGGGATAGTTTGTTGCCATAAATTTATTTCTGTACAATTCAGCTTGAACCATATGCAGTGAACTTACAAGAATGTAGTATGCAGGAATATAGCAAAATTAAACATAAAATTAATAAATTAACATACTTAATTTTTTGTCTGATATGCCAAAACTCTTGCAGTTTCACTGGAAGATAGTAGAACTAAGAAAGCAGTCTTGCTTCTGAGAATGTTATTTTGAATCTAATAGGTTTGTTACAGTTTGAGATAAAAGTTGCATCAATACAAGTCACATTTTTCTAAGCTAGCAGTGAAATTTAAGAAGCACTCACTGAGGGCAGTGCTGCCTAAACACTGTTTCTGTGCACCTAAGCCCATTTCACAGAAGTTTGTAAATTGCTTGGAATTACTATAGTCTATAGACAGTTTTATGTGTATATATATATATATATATATATATATATATATACTGTAAAATCTGAATTTTTAGCTCCTGAAAGTGTTTTTAAAAGAAGATAAATTGAACAAAAAGTTCTATCTAATTAAAGAATATGAGTATGTTTAATGTTGCACCATTGGAATTAGTAGAGAAAAAGTGTTGGTTAGAAATCTGCTGCAGTTATATACTTTGGAACAAAGATATTGTGGGGGGGAAAGAAGTTGTTTCTGAAATAGCTCTGTTTTCTGAGATTATTGAGGTATCATTGTATATTGAATTAAGAGAATTTCTGAATTACTTAAATAGATTGAAAGGTCTTCCCTCCTCCAGATAACTCATTATACATATTTTCTATACAAAAATAAAGTTCGTCCAGTGAAAGTGAAGATGAAAATACTGAAGCACAGCCATTATCTACTGTCCGTCCTGAAGAAATTCCTCCTGTACCTGAAAACCGGTTCCTGATGAGGAAAAGTCCTCCTAAAGTAGATGAGAAAGAAAAAGAGAGAAAAAGCAGAGAGAAGGAAAGAGAGAGGTAATATATCTGGTTTAAGTCTATGTGCTAGCAGTGGTGTGGTCACATTACTGTTAATGTTGAATCTTTTCCATATTGAACAGTTCCACGTTGGAAATGCTGCTGGATGAAAGATAGATCTCTCCCTTTATTGGAAACTATTGTCTTTGTCCTAGAACAAAGGCTTTGTCTTGGAAAATGGTTCTTAGTGACTAAAAAATGTGTAATGACTGGCTCAAGTTTATTTAGAATGCATTGGAACTGGCCAATCTGAGTCTATAATTTATTCTTTCTTGAAAAACCTGGAAATCTTGTAAAATTATTGTGGTCACAAATTGAAGTTTTACTCTGTGGATGTTACTGCGTGCTGTCAAATAAAATTATGTGATTTCATTTAGTTTCTCTGAAGAGGTTTAAATATTGATTTTCCTTCTTTTTTAATCACACAAATAATGTAATTGTTTTTTTATTTATTTTTAGTAATCTATCAAATTCACAGTCAACATACCAGAGAAGGCTGTTAGTCACCAGATCTGGAAGGAAAATAAAAGGAAGAGGACCAAGGGTAAATGTTTATAATCTGTTCTTCAAAATAAGCAAGGTGGTAGCACAGTCTCACTGCTGGTGTTACTAATCATATTCATTAGGATAGTTGATTTTAAAAAAAGAAGTGCATCCTAATTGATTTGGGGACTGAGGCTTGAAGGAGGACAGAAAAGAAAATTAAATTACCTGTTTGCATACTGGGTCTGTTTGAAGAAGGGGGTGAGAAAAAAACCATAAAAATGTTTTATGTAAGCTAATATGGTAATATTTAAATTGGTGAATGGAACTAGCTGAGAAAAGGTTCTAGTGAGCACAGAACCAGTAAGACATCAGTGCCAAGACTCTGATGACTTCTCTTTTTAGCAGGGGGGAGCTGTCAAATTGGTTCTTCTAATATTTTGAAGCTGTATGCTTTGTGCTGCATGTAGCAACTGTTCTTAATAAGTGAAGTCTCTATCCCTCAAATTTTTAGTAGAATCTTTAACAAGTGTAAAGTATTATTTTTGCATTGCCTGTCAAGATATGAATCTTCATTGTTAGAAAAGTAAACAGAAAACCTCTCATCAGACTAAAAAAATCCTGTAGTAGATGTTACCTTCAAAATCAGTTATTCGACCAGACACATTGTATTCCCTCTCTAGTTGAAAGTCAGATACATTTTCAGTAAGTTAGTAATTTGTCAAAGGAAGCTTGGTATATATGCCAAGTGTCCTGTTAGGTGCTGTCTAGAACCAACTGCCAGGGATGAAAATCTTGCTTAGGTATCACAGCACGTTAAATTGAAAGTAAGGCAAAATTTTCTCTTTTTATTTCCAAGCGTTACCGGACGCCTTCCAGATCCAGGTCAAGAGATCGATTCCGGCGCAGTGAAACTCCTCCACATTGGAGGCAAGAAATGCAAAGAGCTCAAAGAATGAGAGTGTCTAGTGGAGAAAGATGGATAAAAGGAGACAAGTAAGATTATTTCTTTCTGCAACATGTGCATACCTATTGATTTAAAAAAAAAAAAAATAGTTCTTAATTTTTATAAAAGTATTACCTATTTTGGATTTTCAATTACAGGTGCTTTTTAGAAGCCAGGATGCTGACTTGGTTATTCCATTATTTGTGTCCGAGTTTAACCATGCTACTGCAAAAACATAGTTACTAACATAAATGGTCTGACTTGAAGTTTTAATTGTGAAGTTGTCTCACTTCTGGTTTAATTTTTCAGAGTGGAGGGAGATGAAAACTTTAAAAAAAAAATGTATCTTTTTCTCTCCAAGGAGTGAAATAAATGAAACCAAGAAAGATAATCAAAAGAGCCCAGGAAGAGGAAGAGAGAGAAGAATATCAGACCACAGGCAAGTTTCTGAAAGTCCAAGCCGAAGAGGGGAAAAAGAGAAGAAAAAAGATCACAAATCGAGCAGTAAAGACAGGGAGACAAGAAGAAATTCAGAAAAAGATGACAAGCATAACAAAAACAAAGCCAAGAAGAGAGCTAAATCTAGAAGCCATAGTAAAAGCAGGGAGAAATCAAAAAGTAAAGAAAGAGACTCCAGGCACAGCAGACATGACGAAAAGAGACTAAGATCAAGAAGCAAAGAGAGAGACCATGAGAAAGGTAGAGAAAAAGAAAAGCGCTATGATTCTAGAGGGAGAGAGAAAGAAAGAAGTAGGAGCAAGGAGAGAAGTAAAAGAGCAGGCTCAAGAAGTAATGAACAAGAGCATAGGAAGAGCAAAGACAGGGAGAAACGCAAGTCAAGAAGCAAAGAGCGTGAGCATGCTAGGGGAAAACACAGCTCCAGCAGCAGAACAAGGGATCGAAGCAAAAGCAGAGATAGGGGTAGGAGAGGAAGATCAAGAAGCAGGGACAGGGATCGCAGTAGAAGTAAGGACTATTCAAGGAACAGAGATAGAGAAACAAGAAGGAGAGGAAGATCAAGGAGCAGAGAAAGGAGAGGTACACCAGAAAAATACAGAGGAAGAGAAAATAGGAGGAGGAGAGAATCAAGGAGTTCGGAGAGGGATGAAAGTCAAAGCAGAAACAGAGAGAGATATTCAAATAGGGAAAGTAGGAGCTCGTATAAGAGGAATGATAGTGAAAGCCAAAGGAAGAGGCGTTCAAAAAGCCGTGAAAGTAGTAGTCCTGAATCTAGCAGAGATAAGAAGTCAAGTAGAGATCAGGATAGAAGTCCGGACTCAAAAAAGAGACCAAGTAGCAAAGAGAGAGAATCAAAAAAGTCATACTCACGCAGCAGTAAAGAAAAGGAAAAGACCAGATCCTCAGCAGAAAAAGAAATAAACCAAAAATCAAAGAGTCAGGAAAGAGATCATGCCCCTAGTAAGGATAAAAAGTCTGATCGTGAAACAAGTCCTGGAACAGATGATGAGAGGCATGGATGAGTTTGTGGACTTAATGTTTCCATTGTCTCAAAGTTTTAGAGACGTTTTGGGGAACGCCTTTTTTAAAGATGTGGACTTCAGTTTGGTCTTTTGATAATCTAAAACATGGATCATTTGTACTGCTAAAGTTTTAATAAACTTGAAATGAAAAACAAATTACATGTGTAATACAGTGTGCTGTGTTTTAAATATTTCATTGGATTATGTATCCTTCTTATGTGTTGTCAGCTAGAAAGGCAACTTCCATGCCACTTTTTTTTTTACCTGATGAACGTAGTTCAGTGCAAGCAATGGCTGCCTATGAAGAGGCTTGTTCCATGTATGAAGAAGAAAGCTGCAGATAAACTACATGTCATCTTAAAGCTAGGAGAATATTGCAAGGTGTCCATTACTTCAGTCTTGCTACATCTGTTTTTCAGTAGGTACAAATCCTAAGGAAATTTATTTGTAGAGGTAAATTATGCTAGTTTTTATTGTAATCACAAAATGAATTAATTTAAGTAAATCTTTATTGTTTGTACTTCTGTCACTGCCAACAGTAGAATTCGTTCATGTTATAAGGCAGTCATCTGTGTTTGGGAGTTATTTCCTTGTCCTAAAAAAAGTTTTTAAGTGTTCATCAGCATAATTTTTTTTTTCCTGTAACCTCTTTCCATTCCATGCTTTGATGTCGTCTGCTGCAGAAATGGATGCTTCACACTGCCCTGCCTCTGTTGCTTAATTAGTGAATGCACAGAGATGAAGCAGATTACCAGAATTTAAAGTGGGGTCAGATAAGGAACCAGGAAATCCTTTCAAATTTTATTTCTTAACAAGTCCGTGAGAAAGCTCTAGCAGTTCTCCAGTACTGGTTTTTGGAGTAGTTGAAACAGAATTTCAAATAATGTTTTAAGACATAATTTTTTTTTAACTGAAATTTGCTTTCTTCCTCATTTCCCCTCATTCTAAAGACTGTAACTGTGAATTTCTTCTCATTCTCTGCGTGTGTCCCCCAGACCAATTCCCTCCCTCTTCTGCTTTCCTCTCCTACCTCTAGGTCCCACCCCAGTTTGCATTTCACTACACCTTCACTTGGAAGAGAAGGAGTTTGGCTTGTGTTGCTGCAGCAGTGCCCCCATATGTGCAATCCCCAAAGAGCAGCTGCTATGTGATAACTCAGTGCAGTGTCCAAAAGGATAGATTTGGTACAAACCCCAACGCTCCTTCCACAAAGTCCTTAAGGGAAGTGACAAGCATTAATCTTAAGCTGTGTCAAAGCAAAATAATACTGTAATAGTTGACATTCTTGCCAGATCTCTTCACTGGATGACACTACTTGATTTTACTGTCTTTGTAATGAGTTTGTCAACATTTTCACTTTGTAATGCACTTCGTGATCAGCGTTTGTTTACAGGAGATGAGAAATGCTGAAACTTTCTTGACCTTGTGTTTCAGACAGTTGTTATTCTAAAGAAAAATAGTTGTGTCTTGAAAGCAAAAGAAAACCTAGGATTATGAACCACATAAGTGATGTTTTTAAAGGCAGAAAACTGGAGGTGTGCAGTGACTTTGTAACAGAACAGTTAGTGGAGCTGCTTTGGTTGTCAAGTGAGTTTTTTTATTTTTTACTGTGTTTTAGAAACATCTATGGATTTTGCATTTCAGTAGTCATTTTACACAGAATGTTTATAAATGTTCCTGGTCCACATGCGGGTGGGTGATACCAGCTGTTACTTAAGAGAACTCAGAGGAGTGAACCAAAGACCTTAATAGTGGATTTCTTCTGTCTGAACTTTGCAGGACTTTGGAGAAGTTGTAGTCCTATTTTGGGGGACTGTAGTAAGAGTACAGGTAGGAAATTAGGCTTCAGAAAATTTTGTGTGGCAGCTCAACCATGAATTTATACTGTGCTATGCATGTCATGTGCTTCAGAGTCTCATTTAAAAACTGTTTGCAATGTTGTTTCATTATTTTTAATGAAAATAATGAGCTGACAGATGAGCAAGAAGGGGGGGAAAATAAAGGCAGTCAGCAATACAGCAATCCATAGAATATTTTTTTTTAAATTGTGTTTAATTTAAAGTCTCAAAATGGAGATTATATCCAATTGTAGTTTGCAGTTGTAACTACTTTATTTAAACGATGCACTTGAGTACCCTTTTGTATGGACTTCGTTACAGTGCATATTTATTTGCACAAGTGGACTTTGATTCTTTCATAGAACATTAAAAATTCATCTGAGTTGGTGGTACAAAGCCCATTTTCTTGTTTTTAATGTACCTTGGTTTTATTTAAAAGCTGGCTAGCACACTAAATTGCAGGTGGTGGGATATAGTTGCCTGTTGTATTTGTTGGTAAATTGGTTTTGTGGGGAGCACTTTGTTCAAACAGAAACACAACTGCAGTCTTGCACAAGGGAGGGTTAGCCAAATTTTTGCTTTTCTTTATCAAACTGGAAATTGAGAATGATGATTAAGAACTTGGTGGGACTAAAGCACAATCCCAGGGACAGCAAGATGTCCCCAAGCACTTGTCAGTTCTTGCTGCCTTGTGAGGAAAGCACTGACTGTTGCTCTTGCAGTCCTGGAACTGTTTATTCCCTCAATGACAGAATTTTCCTCACAGTAGCCACCTTGTGCTGTAAACATAGTATAGCTCAGTGCCATCTTTGACATCTGTGTCAGGTCATCCATTGGGTTTTGGCTCAGAGGACTGATTTGGAAGACTTTAAGTATTCCAAAGGCAGTAAAAACTATGCTCATGATCTTTCCTTGTGAATGTGGAATAAAATAGTCGTACAGTACAGCTTTTTCTGCTGGTACCCCCAAGCTGACCTTATTTCAGGGAATTAATGAACCCCAAGACACAATGTAAAATGAGGGCAGGGCTTACTGGACTAATTTTGTACGTGTGTGTTAAAGTGTCCATACAGGCTTGAAATAACTTCCAGAGGTTTTCCATTCTCTGTTGTATCAACAATAGATGCTGAGATTTTATTAATACCATGAAGCATACAGATACCTGGAATGCTGAATTTATAATTGACAGTGGCTTTCCAAACTTTATTAGAAAGAGACTGTCATTTTATGTTGGATTCTCTGGGTATTGCCATCAACTCAGAAGCAGAAATTCTTGCTGAGGGTGGGTACATAGAATGTACAGTTACGTAGATGCTATTACCTGTAAAAAATGTGTTGCTGTCTGCTAATTCTTTGACACAGGCATAGTGTTTCAGTTGTTCTGTTTGTTTCAGTTAGTTGCTTTTAAGAAAGAAAAAAGGCAATGGTTACATTTTAATGCTTTGTTCTATTTGGTTGTTAGAATTTTAGCCTGAAACTTTGCGTTTTGTACTTGAAATCCCAGACTACAGGCTTTTCTTGCAGTGTTCTTTGTCAGATGCGTTGAAGAATTTGCAGTGATCCCCAATAATGTCTGATTTGTAATAGTCTCAGCCTGGCAAATGGATTTTAGGTTAATGTAAACAAAAGAAGCAGTTCTTTAGCTGCCTTTTCTGGAACTGTTGATTTATTGAAGCAAATAAAGTATTTTTGGAAACATCTCTAGGGGCATGGTAGACTCATTGCTTTTCTGATAAGCAAAAATGTATATTCCTGCTTTTGTGACTTTCCTTGTAATAGAAAACCTAAAGATATACATATTATACTTTTATAAAAGCAGCAGCCATGAAATTGTTCTTTTGGCGGGGGCTCTTAATTTTATTTTGGTGTTTTGAAGGGGTTTTTTTTGTGGGGTGGGGGATGGTTGGCCACTCTTCTAGAGTCAATGTAATGGAAATGTAAACAATTGTTATGTACCTTCCCTTTACTGAAAATAGTAATTTTCTTAATGCAGCATTTAACTCAATTATTAAAGAAAATGCATATCAAAAAGTCTGTGAACTGCACTTTGCAAAATTTGAATTTGGTACAGTTCTGCAGTTATCTAGCGTAAAATTTTAGCTTTCCTTTTTGGTGCTTATGTACTTACAGTTTAACTTTTACTTCTCACCCTTGAACAATTCATGTCATCAGGAACACTGTTTCAACAAAACTTTGTTGTATAAAGGCCAAAAGTTCAACTGTTTAGGGGTTTTTTTAAGTATCATATGAAAATACTTTCTAGTTCTTTCATGAAATTTCACAAAAGGAATAGCAGTAATAAAATACAAGAAAAAGTGATGAGTTTAGGTAGTAAAACTACATAAAGGTAAATTTTGCGAAAGACTTAGTAAATTAGTATCATTCCTTTATCATAAAGTCATTGTTCAAATAAAACTAATAGGGCAGTTAACATGCATAAGTTCAGAGAAATCTTGAACTGCTGAATATGCATTTGATTGGTTTTAAATTTGTATTTGTATTCATGGAAGTTCTAAGACATTAAAAGGACTAAATAAACTGAACTAATGCAGTTAACTGTTGATTAATGCATTAACCCTGATTTTAAATTTAAATTTTGCAATATATAAAAAGGAAATAAGGAAACTTGCTATTTTTAGTAGGAAGTTAGACATGGCTACATATTCCCATTATAAAAGGTAGTCTGTATGTGGCTTTAGCAATAGCTGCCATTGGAAAGAGTGGTTGAAAAGATTTGAAAGAATTTAGGCTTTATGAACAATTCTAAGAATTTAGAAATTACGAACAATTGTGAAAGGAGTAGCTGATAACTGGGTTCCTTCAGCTAAAAGAATTGTAATTATACTGGACGTACTGTGCATGTAACATTTAGCAGAGTACTTTGTAATTAATCTTAGCCTTTTGGACATTTTGTAATTTATAGTTCGTACAGGGAAGATTATTCAGTTGTAAGCTGGGAGAATGAGTTCTTGATTTGAAATGTACAACTTGTGTACTAAAGTACTTCTCAGAAATAAATGCTTTTTTTGCTTATTTTTTAGTGTATTTCATGTCTGCCACATGTGCTTCTTGCAGGACTAGCATTAGAGAAATACTAATTTCTAAATAATATTGTGCAACCTATGCTTATAAATTCACAGAATATTCCAAGTTGGAAGGGTCCTACAAGAATCATCAGGTCAGCTCTTACATGAGTGGGCCATAGAGGGATCAAACCCACAAGCTCAGCATTAGCACCATGCTCTGACCAAGTGAGCTCATCTCGGTAAATATAAGTTAGATTTAGATGTGAAATTAGATTTTTATTCCATGTTACATTAGATGATAGTGTCAAATAGTAGGTGCAATCAGGAATTTCTATGACAGAATGGCAAATGACAGTCCATTATGTCTATATTTTAACACATAAAAATGCAGCCTGTAATGAAGCTAACCTAATGTCTTAAAAACATAGACTGCTTGTTGCCAACTATGATATTTTACTTGAAAAAATACAAGTCTTTGTGTGTGTGTGTGTGTGAATGTGAAGCAGAACAGTTTTCACTAGTTACAGAACTGTCTGTTCAATATGAATGTGAATGGAGTGGTAACACAGCTTAGAGTCAGTTTAGAACTGAGTGAAAGAACAACTCTCAATCACAAAGTCGCCTACAGCAGTATCAGAGCCTGGCTGGTTGGCAGCAGAGTGCTTAGGAGAGGACAGGAGAGTGTTTTTACCATTTCCTGTAGTCAGGTTAGCTGGAGTGCTAGATATGCAGTCTTGCTGCAGATATCTCACATTAAGGATTAAAACACTCAGCCAATACCACAACTTCTGAAGATACTACTTCTACCTTCTACAGCTGCATTCTGCAAAGTAAAAGTGAGTAGAAAACTGTCACAAATAAAAGGTACAGTCAACATGGATTTTATTGTTACAGACAGATGTACTCAATTTTATTTACTCAGATTTTTTTTTCCAAGTGAAAACAAAGGTTTGAATTAGGCCTGGAGGCCCAGCACTATTCAAGGAGTACAGTACAGATGAACTGATAGTTTACCTTTGGTTGTTACCTGTTGACTTTCTGAAAAGAATCTACTGCTTTGTTCCATAGTAAAATTAGACTACAGTATGCTATGTATATGTTATATGCAATACAGTACGCTATGGCACTTTTGCTTGAGCTTGAGTTATAGGCAGGTTCTGGCAAAATAGCATGTGTTGTAACTTGGTCCACGGTTAGCTTCTGCTGTTGGGCACTGATTGGTTTTGCAGGCACACAGAACTTTGAAGGAGAGAGTGGCTAGCTTCTTACTCCTTTGTAGATGCTTCTGTAGTGGTCAAATGTATTTCTAAAGAAAAAAGGAAGTGTTTCAGTGTATAATTAGTAACTTCTATTAATTGTATATGCACTGATAGATTGTAGCAGAAACTAATGTAGAAAATACTTACAAGCTTTACTAAAGATAGTTTCAAACTGCCCTTGTCCACTGTGCCAGTTGTTGGATTTTTCTTGGTCTGCTCAGTAACACTTCTTTCTAGTACATGCTGTGTTTTCTTTCTAACCTTTGCTTATTTTAATTTTGCATAAAAAAGGAATCAGACCAGATGCTACTCATTGGAGAGGAAGGGAGGTGCAATTACTGTGTTAACAGAGATGTGGTATTGAATTTTCCTGGGCCTGTGGTGCTGATGTTCAAGCCCTTCGATACCCAACAATTGTAAGAATTATTAATTTCTCTGGATAATGTATTGGAGCTGAGGCAATCCACAGAAAAACAAAGTGCAATGCTGGTTCATGCAAGACCCTCTCAACAAGCTACAAACAGCTCTACTTCAAGACTGCTTACTAGAGATTGGTTTACCAGATCAGAGGACAGATTTGAATCATTCATGTATCCACTTAAATAATATCTAAGCCATGATATGCCAAAACAAAAAGAAGTTTAGGTTAAGGTGGTGGCAGTGCAGTAGTGTGAAAGCAATGACTTCACACATTACAAGCTTAACAAAGCCTGTATCACAACTTATTCTAAACAGAAAGAAATTAAGATAATTCCAAAGAAGACCTCTCATATCTTCTTCTCTAATCTCTCGCCTTCACCTCTCTACAGTCTTAGCCTTCAATGATTATGGGGATTTTTGCATGCTATTTAGAGGTAGTGAATTTTCTGTCCCTCAAAAACACACTGCCAGAACAGGAAGATCAGTATCAGAAACAAGGATGCACTGCCAGAACAAGGAGGAAGATTACAGACTAGTTACAGCACTCTTCCCTTTAAGAGATAACAGAAAGGCCTAAGTTAGTAACAGACATTTGGAAGAATTTAGCTGTTGAAACAGTAAATTATTTGACCAAACATGAAAAATCGTTGAAAAGATTTCTTTTTTTTCTTTTTCAGAAGTACAGAACAAATCTGTATTGAGATGTGAAAATATCCTTAGTAGTCCCATGGTGCCAGCTCTTCTGTTCAGGGCTAATTGTTTCCAGGTATGTATCCTCTTCAAACTTCCTCAGAGCTAATAGGTAGCAAAGATTGTGATGCTAAAAGAACTTGCACAGATCTAGTAGCTCCAACCTGGAACACTACCTAACAGAAAAGAGCTGCATAATTAGTTAATTCAAATCCCTTTAGGACATAAGGCATTTTAAAGAGCTGTTCTCTTCCATTTCCTAGGTGGGAGTTGTAATAGATCCATGAAAACTCTCTTACATTTGTACTGCCACACAGGTATGAGTTGAAATACTGTTGGGAGAGTACCATGTTAGACACTGGAGGCCCATGTGTTCAAAATAAAGTTGCTGTTCTACTCCCAGTGTTGGATCACAGGTGTGGAAAAAATGCAGTTTGATTTAAGGTCTCTGTTTCAGTCCCTCTGAAGGTTGCCTTGCATTTCTAAAGTATTGGTCTTCAAATAAGGCTAATACTTATTATGACTCTTATCTGCTGCAATGTCCTGAAGCAGAACAATATCTGAGAGGATGCTTTTTTGAACAAAACCAGTAATTAAAGTTTCCTAATCAAATTATTTCTCAAAGCATTTTCTGATTTGCTAGCTATTAATTAAAACTTTATAGAATCATTTAGATTGGAAGAGACCTTTAAGATCAAGTCCAGCTGTTAACCTAGTACTTAAGTCCACGTATTAGTTAATCCATGTCCCTAAGCACCATCTACACATCTAAATACCTTCAGGAATGGTGACTCCAGCTAATAACTAACACAGGAGTGGCCCTAGGCATTAAATGAGAGGCACCTGTCAATGAGTAGGTTCTTCAGGTCAACCATTTCCCTTATCAGCTGCAGTTCATCTCCCTATATTTTGTTACAATCTTTAAATGGCAGCTGAAAAGGGCTCTAGTGAGCAGCTAGACCAGCTTCATGCCTTACACAGGACACCTTTTACTGGTGATATTCCACCACCTCTGGCCATTCTGATTTAGTGTCATCATACTATGCTTTACAGAGGCTTTACAGAAAATTACTAAATATAATTAATTATTTAAAACAAGCATCTCGGAGTCAATACAATAAATTGAGATGATTACTGCTGGATTTTTTTCATGCTGAATTTGGGTAACTATATTTAGCCAACATGCTTTAAAATTACACAGGATTCCCACTTTATTCTAAGAGTTTCTGAAATGAAGAGTTGTTTTCTGGTACTGGAGTTTGATAGGTTTTCTGTAGATGTTCAAAGTAAAAGGAGTATAAGCCTGATGGAAGCAGGCTGTAGACTTCAAATACAGACATACGTAATCTGCAGAACAGGACATTTCTGAAAGCTGAGTAGGAAATGAGGCTGCAATCCACCTTGTTTCTTGCTGCTGTGGAGGTAGACTAAAAACCCATTTAACTCACCAATTGCATAGTAGTGAGCATGTGCAAATTGGCACTTAGGGATGCATTTGGAGCATTATGGAGCTCTGCAGGTTTCAGCACCACTCCTGCTGTAGTCAGTACTTCTTAAGGTTCCAGCTTCTGCCATCAAAAGGCTTTATAAAAGTTTCCATTCTTTCTGCTTGCTGAAAAAAAGCTTCATGCAATAAAATGGGCAATGGCTCAGAGAGAAGGGAAATAAATTTTTCATTAGTGAACTAAGGAAAAAATTGAGGGACCATTTCACAAGTTAATTGCCATGTCTCTTTTTGTAATATATAATTTCCAAAATTAATTACTCCAAGATAATTGGAGAGAACTCTTGTGTGACTTTTAGTTGATAGTGAAGCAGTGTTAGTCTTTTACTTTAGGTCAGAAGTGAGGTTTTGAAACAAGTCTTCATTGTCCCTACTTACTGCGCTTTGGTTCACATTACAGAATAATGGGCCATTCTAACTGGCATGGGTACAGAGTCAGTCAGCTCCATCCAAGCATGTTCTATCCAAAAAGAATGCAGCAGGACTGACCAAGACAATAACAATCTGTGCTGGCCCTGAGGAGAGTTCTTGGCCCTGCTCTCAGACAGAGCTTTGAGGACCAAAGCAAGCTCTAAAAGTTGTGGCAAAATGCTCAAAGTTTTCTCAGTCCCGAGCAAGCTGAGGGCTCATGTACATGAGGCAGGAAGGCATTGCATCAACTATCTTCACCCACCCACCCCCCAGTTTTTACTGGTTTTAATACTGCAGATTATCCACTCCATCATTCTTTCAGCTGTTCTAATTAGGAAGCCCACATCTTGTTCCTTCCTTGAATGTTTGGAGAGAATAGAAACTACATCCAGTAATGGCACTGATTCAGTTACTCACTGTCTTTATCTCCGAAATGCTTGATGATCCTGATAAAAAGCAGCCTCTCTCTGAGCATTGCAGTCCAAGTCTGCTTGCTTTTCCTGCTCTTTTCTTGCCTGCTTTTCAGCCTGATGAAGAAAAGGGAATAACAAAGATTAGTATTTTGTTCTCAACATCACCATCCCGTGAAACTGAGAAGAAGGTAGAAGTTTACAGAAGGTCTGCAGTATTCTTAGATGATACTTGGCACTTAGCTCTTCATTTCTCTCCCCTGCCCTGTCCCCCCAGAAAGGGTACATTAAACAGCTGAGTGAACATCAGCATTAGCTGCTGCTCTTTGGTGACCTGCCCAGAAGATACAAGAGGACAGCAGTGCATGGTTGAAAAAATGCCATAATGATACAGGCCGAGACGTAATCTGTCCTTGTTGCTCTCTCATTACCAGCCCTCACAGTAATCCTCCCTGACTCACATGGGCCAAGTCTGCCTGGAAGAGACTTCTGTTCTACTGCTCTAAGAGGAGGCCCATAAATCTCTGAAATAAGTGTATTGTGCATTGTCAAGTTCTCAGCAGTAACCTTCTCACTCCACAAGCAAGCCTCTTGTACATGGGTACAGTCAGTCACCTCTCCAACATCAGCAGCTGCAGTGCATATAGGTAAAAACCAAACCAGAATACGTACATCACACCCATAGCAACTTTTCTCTCTCTCCCTCTTTTGTCCAGGTGGTCTAATACAATGGGTTTAGAAGCATGCTTCTTTCTGAAGAGGCTGACAGTATACAGTTTATATTTACCATTTGCTGGATCTGAAATTTCTGTACTTCCATGTTTTCATCACGCTGTCTTTGTTTCTTGGCTTTTTCCACTTCCTGATAGATGCCATTTTCTGTCATCCACTGATTACGATCCTTTGCATCCTCTTTTTTCTCCTGTCTCTTCTTTTCCTCTTTCAACTTTATCTGTAGTTTACAAAACACACAGAAGTTAACCAAGGACTTGGCCTGCTAAGATGGAAGTTTTATCTCTCTGCAGAGCTAAAACTCTTTATCAGTGTTCCAATAAGCACGGTCACTGTGGCTGGCCAGTGTCCAAGCCCAGGGTTTTCAGCAGCCCTGGCAGATGTGTGCTCAACACAGAAGGGGGAAAGGGAGAAGAGGAGACTACAGGAAAGGTGTTGGCAGACTTGCTGAAGCCTGCTGATGCATGGCACCAGTCACCAACTGTGGTCTGGACCAGGCTCCTCAGCTGGAGTAAACAGTGCAGAGTTTGCACAAATAACAATTACAGAGCCTTCCTAGTCTAAATTTTCTGAAGAGAGGATCACCACATATGCTGCTTGCACCTTTCTTAAGAATTTAGTTCTGAAACTCTAATGATAAATGAGAAGAAACTGGTGAGAACCTACATGTATGTTTCACTCCAGATGACTGTGCTAGAAACTGTGACATTTCCAAACACTATTCCTACGTGTAAGTATATGAGGAGCAAGGGCAGCCCCTATTTCTTACCACACTGACTCTGTATTCTTCAATAGATTCAACAGCAGCCTTTTTCTTCATTTCTTTCTCTTTGTTTTGTATTTGGTACTCAACTTCTACCTCTGCAGCTCCTCTAGCAAGACGATCATCTTCAATCTTAAGTGTCTCATTCATCTGTGCAGTTAATTGATCAAAAGCTTTGTCCTTATGCTTCTGTATCATCCTGCAGGAAAACATGAACTACTGTAACATCCCAGGACATCCTCTCAGATTACCAGCAGCAATTAGTAGCTATTGCTTCTAATAACACCAGCAATCCTATCTCCACCCCTACAGCACCAATTAATACTTGGAACTGGTAGGCATCTTTTCTGCACTTTCTACTTCAAGTTTTAATCACAGAAAACTTGCTTGCATTGAAGTTCTGATTTTGCTGTTGTAACAACTGAGAGTAGTGTTTCTCATAAAATGAAATTGCAGGTTTGAATTTTAACACTGAAAATTATCCCTGGACCCACCTGTTAGTCTCTGCATGTTTTTCTCTTGTCAGATCAGCCATTGTTTCTTTTCCTTTAATATAAGCCTCAATCTGATCATCTTCTTCATCTTCTTTATCTTTCTCTTCAGCGTTAAATATTTTCTTTTCAGCTATATATTCCTGTTTAAATGAAAAACTACTTTTATTTTCATGTAGAACAAGATTTTGGAAACATGAGCTAAAAACAAATTCTTGCAAATACTTCAGGCCTAGCCTGTAAGGAGTTCTTTACATCAGTAGAGAAGCTATAGAAAATAGAAACCTAGAGATATAAGGAAGTTTTCATTATCTACTTATCACAAACCACAACAAAAGTAAAATTAGTATGCAGTTGTGGCCCTAGGCTTATAGTATCTTTATTTTCTCTCCTCTACTTTCCCAGTGGCTCCAATTGTTTTGTTCACATCCTGAGTATCATTCATATGTGCAGACTCTGGAGGCCTCAGAACAGTAGGTCTAGAACTATCAAAATGTAAAGCATAAGGCATTTTGTAATGACTCAGAAAGGGCACTTGTATGGCTTGGTAATATATAAATATAGATAGCTTTAGTTGCACATACCAGGTTGGGGGGAAATGGGGGATAACTTGTGTATTTAGGGTTAGGAGTATGGAAGGAAAAAAAGCAAGGAGGGCTTTAGTGGGAATTCTCTCCTTTCACTCCCTCACATGGCAATGAATCATCACAGTACTTCAGTTTCCCTGCTCAAGTAGCCACTGGCAGGTAAAGAGTTTGTATGGTAAGTAGGTCATCACCCAGTTTAAAAGGTATTGTCACACCCAGGCTATTCCCTCTCCTTAACAAAAAATTGGACTTAGAGCAAGTACATGGAACCTAAATCCAGTTCTCAAGTCAAGGACAAACTTCTTGCTGACTTTGAACAGACTTTGTCTGTTACAGACCAGTCAAAGCTCAGGTGCCACATTACAACTTCCGAGAGTCTTTCTCAAAAGCACGGAGGAAAGACGTGGCCTGCAATTGGCAGGGTAATCATTTGATCCCAGGCTACTAAAGCTGTCAGCAAAGACCCTGTTGCTCACAGCCCTGTTTGTTTTGTGGGCCAAGTCCAGCCATCACAGCCAAGGTGAAATACACATTTTGAACTGTCTGCTTTCCTGCTACTTACATGATGCTTTCTCCGGCGTTCAACTTTTTTCTCCTGTTCCTGTTCTTTTCCGCTCTGAATTTCCAGTTGGTACAACTGGTTTGATCGCTGCATTCGTTCACCTTCTCTTCTTTTTTCCAGCTTGGCCAGATCCCTTTGATCCTCGTGCTCCTTTATTCTGAACCAGAAAAGGGAAGTGAATAAATGAGCTAGGGAAACCATGAAGTAATAATGAACAGATACAGATTATGTGCATCTATTGGTACTTTAACAGTAAAAAACCCTGATACTTTGAAGTAAAATAGCAGAGATCAAAACCAGAAAATCAGTTTCTATAAGCTAGCTCCAAATTCTTTGGCCAAAGTTCCAGTCTGAGGATGCTAGAGAAGTCTATACTATCAAAAGTGAACATGACCAGTGTATGGACTCAAATGTTAGATTGAATTTGATTAGCCTGTTTCATTATTATCCCACTCGCTGTACAACCTCGGCCTTTTCCAGCAAGCAGTCTTCTAAGCGGTGCCACAGCACTGTGCAAGACATGGCCACGATGCCTATAAGTGTGAAGGCTTCTAGGTGGGGAGAAGCAGCAATAATGAGAACAAGCCACTTGCTCTCGGTGCCAGAATTGAGCCAGTCTTGTTGGATGCGTTAGGATAGACATAGCCCCTGACGGCAAGAGACGTTTCTGAAGCTGGAGAACAGACTTAGGGAGGGTGAGGAGAGGACCACGCTATGAGGATGATCCGAAACGCTCGTTAAAAGCTGTGCCTCATGCAGCCCCGGGCACGGCCCGCGGGTTAGCGCCCAGGAGCCGCCCCTTTCCGCGGCACGCTCAGCCGGGTCCCGCTGCCCACGGGAAGATTTTTAACCCAAACCCTCTCGCCCCACTCCCGGGTCCCCGCCGCCGGACTCACTGCGCCAGCTGCTCCTGGGCCACGGCCCGGCGGCTCAGGTAGCGGCTACGCTCCAGCTCGGCGTCCTGGCGGTCGGCCTCCGGCCCATAGCGGTCCATCTTCTTCGCAGCCTCTGTGGAGACGGAACGTCTGCCGAAATAGGAGGGGGAATCCTCAGCAACGGCCCGGCTTCTCGGGAACTCGGGGCTCCTTCTCTCCCCCCGTCAAGGGCGGTGTCCGCTGCCAGCAGTGGCGGGAAATGGCAGCGGGCTGTGCGGCGAGCGCGGGGTGAAGAGCGCTGGAGCGGGACCGCGCCCAGCCCAGCCCCGCCCCGCGGAGCGGCGGGCGGGCAGCATCCGCTCCGTCACAGGCCGAGGGAAGGGAGGCAGGCACACCCCTCCCCGCAGCCGCGTTCTGAACGCCTCGTTTCCCTGCGACGAGCCCGTACCCGGTAAGAGGCTGAAATGGCCCTTCGGCTCCGGCCGCGATCCGCTGCCGCCGGTTCGCCGGGGCCGTGGAGCTCGGCCCGGCTCCGTGCGCTGCCGCTCCTCACAAGAACCTTCACCCCGTCAGGCCTGCCTGTTGCTGGGGCCCAGAGCCCTTGGCAGCCCTGGGAGCTGGATGAGGAGGCTGGGCCTCCTTGTCCTTCCAGGAATTCATCCCTTGTCTTGCCTGGAAGAGACTGCTCGAGGAGGTGACTGGTGCACTCGGGAAGCACAGCACCCACCTTACACCCAGCGTTTTTACAGTGTAGGGGAGGTAAGGCCGGTTCTGCTTGGCCCTCAGCCTCCTAGAGGTAGCTTGCCTCCGGGGTAGCCTTACATCTTCCTTGAAGTCCTGTGCTTTCTCCAAGGCCTGTTGCTTTCGGCAGCTAGGCCGAGGAACTTGAGAACATACCAGAGACCCACTTTCAAAACTAAAATATTGGCAAGCATCCTTTTTTTTTTAAGGACATCTATTATTTTCTAGTCTGGCCAGCAGAGACTGGAAGCTGTGGGGTGCAACAAAGCAAAGCTTCAGGTTCTTGGACTGTGTTTCCAGTCCAGTGGACACCAGGATAGAGGGATACCCTGTTCCAGGCCCAGGGTACTGGTGGAGGAAGTCATTACAGGAATCCCCAACTTCCAAGGCAAGGAAACGATGTTAACATTTCACCAAAAAAACCTAAACATAAAGGAAGGAGATGTATCTTTGGCTTGGGTGTTGGTGAGTAAATCTGCTCAGGAATCTCAGATACAACTTTAGGTCACATCTATTTACCAAAGACTGAATTGCTGTTAGTATTTTTGAAAGAACAGGCCGACTACGTTTTAAGGACTGGGATCAAATTGCGTAAATATTTTTGTACAATAAAACTTATTTATAGCATGACATTTGCTTTTTCAGACATAGTTGCAAAATGCTACCACAACTGCACACCCTAACTATTCTGATTTTCACATACATTTTCTCTTTTTCATCCCCTGTAGTTGTTTTGGTTTGGACTTTTCTATTATGGGGAATAATTAACTGGAAGTAGGCTAGTGAAAAATGTGACTTTTTGCCCTGAGAATTCGTATCATTGACCTGAAAAACCTGTGACAGTGAATTTCTAGAACAATTAGTATTAAAAATATAACATAAGTAGTGATCTTTTGGCTGGAATGGGTTACAGTGACAAGTATGTAGTATGAATTCTTGTCTCAAGTTTAATAAACATTCACTAAATACAAGCTGGGGATTTTTGAAAATATAACCAGTTATATGGCAATCTTTTATTTTTTCAAATAGAAGTCAAGATTCATGCTATATATTTGATATAAGTCACTTACAGTTTAACTCTGTAAGGTTGAAAAGAATGTTTTATTTAACTTGAAAATGGCTTCTGCCTTTCCTTGGTGGATAGTTTAAACATTATTTCATGGTTTTGTTTCTTGAGCAGCATTACAGCTACAAGGGAGCTGGGTCCCAAGGTAGAATTATATGTTTGGAAACTAGTATATATTTATTTTCTCAGAAAAATGGCCCACATCCAAGTGCTCTTCCATCTTTGCATGCTTTGAGAATAGGATAAAGATGATGTGTAGTCTTGGACTCTGTTTCGATAAGTTCCTTTGCATATTTCTGAAATTCGTGCTCTTTAAAAAGTGCAATAGCCTCTGTCTGAGCATGGTAGTCCAAGTCTGCTTGCTTTTCCTGCTCTTTTCTTGCCTGCTTTTCAGCCTGATGAAGAAAAGGGAATAACAAAGATGAGTATTTTGTTCTCAACATCACCATCCTGTAAAACTGAGAGAGGGTAAAAGCTTACAGAAGGTCTGCAGTATTCTTAGATGATACTTGGTACTTTTCATCCCTCCCCACTTCTCTCCCCTGCCCTGTCCCCCCAGAAAGGGTACATTAAACAGCTGAGTGAACATCAGCATTAGCTGCTGCTCTTTGGTGACCTGCCCAGAAGATACAAGAGGACAGCAGTGCACGGTTGAAAAAATGCCATAATGATACAGGCCAGGATGTGATCTGTCCTTGCAATCCAGCCTTGATTTACACCAATGCTCTGAGGAGGCTGGTCCTCAACACCAGCGTATGCCAAGCACAGGTGATTGAAAACAACTCAACAAACAAAAAACTCCAAACAAAATAGCAGACTTCCTCTCTTTCTCTCAGCAGGAGCTAGAGCTATTGATTTAGCTGCATGCTTCTTTCTGAAGCGATTTATAAGGTACAGCTTTTCTATTTACCATTTGCTGGATCTGAAATTTCTGTACTTCTCTGTTTGCCTCATGTCGTCCATGTTTTTTATTCTTTTCCATTTCCAGGTAGATGCGGGCTTTTTCCATTAATACATCGCGTTCTTTTTCGGCTTCTTCTTTCTCCTGTCTCTCCTTTTCCTCTTTCAACTTTATCTGTAGTTTACAAAACACACAGAAGTTAACCAAGGACTTGGCCTGCTAAGATGGAAGTTTTATCTCTCTGCAGAGCTAAAACTCTTTATCAGTGTTCCAATAAGCACGGTCACTGTGGCTGGCCAGTGTCCAAGCCCAGGGTTTTCAGCAGCCCTGGCAGATGTGTGCTCAACACAGAAGGGGGAAAGGGAGAAGAGGAGACTACAGGAAAGGTGTTAGCAGACTTGCTGAAGCCTGCTGATGCATGGCACCAGTCACCAACTGTGGTCTGGACCAGGCTCCTCAGCTGGAGTAAGCAACAGTAAGATCAGCCCAAGTTTCTTACCACACTGGCTCTGTATTCAGCAATAGATTCAATGGCAGCCTTTTGTTTTGCTTCTTTCTCTTTGCATTTTTTTTCTTGTTCAGCTTCTATTCTTGCACTGTCTCTAGCCAGTCGCTGAGCTTCCATCTTTAGTGTCTCACTCCTTTGCCCACGTAATAGACTAATGATTTTGTTCTGTCGTTCCTGTACTTGTCTGCAGAAGAACATGAGCTTCCATAACATATCAAGGCAACACAGCTGGGTCTACCTGAAGCTACCAAACTCAGCAATTATGCTTCTGGACTTCTCTCCTCTTGGCCATGCAGCCCACCCACTCAACTCATGATCTCCTTCTATTCCTCCTGTTTATTTTTTTTTATATTATCTGATTTAGCAAATGAATGTTCCCTGTCTTCTTGTATCACTAGTATCTGTTGCAATAATGAGCTGGATCACTCAGTCAGAATTCCAGCAAGCATCTTGCTATCAGGAGAGAAATGTTGGAAATACTGACCAGAAGCGTGAAGGGAAGAAAACTCTTAGATTAAGGGTACAGCATGATGCCACTGAGTCAATGTTAAATTGATAAAACATCTCCCCTTAATAAAAACAGGACGGTAGTTAATGTATGTGCCTTGTTAAGAAGTCAAATCATTTGTCTTGAGCTGACTCAGAGAAATACAGCTTATACTCAAAAATATTTTTATCAAGGATCTTTATTGTCTCTAATTGTTGAGGTGGAGGAGGTTTGGCAGGCCATATGGAAAATTACTCTTCCCAGTACACTGATGCAAAGCTTTGCACTTTCATAAGCCTATGTACTTTGAAGGGTGGAGAGATGCTCCCTCACACTCTTACAAAGGAACCTATGAAAAAATTTCCTTCTTCTCCTGAATTCCCTGCTCTCCCTATCAGTAGAATTTAGAATAACTGCTGAGTGTGTTATATCATTAGTCTAAATTATCTGAAAACAACTGCAGTATCATTTTTAGATCATTTACAATTTATACCCTAGCATTGTACCTACCTACGCATTTCAGCTTCTTTCTTTTTTCTCATCTGGGCAATGATTTCCTTTGCTTTAAAATGAGCTTTGATCCTATCATCTTCTTCCATTTGGTTTTGTTCCTCTATTGCTTTGATTATTTTCTGGTCATTTACATACTCCTGTATGGGCAAAATAGTCCTGATGTAACATGATGTTTAGAATATGTGGACCTGGGGCAGCAGCTTACAGGAATCACTCCCTCTTCCCCCACCTCAAGTTTCTTTCAAAAACAGAAGAAAGAAAAGAGGTTCTCAGCAAAGGAGAGAGAAAACAGGAAAGGGATACTTCCACTTACTTTTGCCTCCCTATTAAAACATGCATCAAGAGGAGATAGTAGATGTGAGGGTGGGAAAAAGGAATTGGGCATCAAACAGCTGCTTCTCTGGTGCATTGCACAAATTGCTGTGTAATACAGAGAGCATTGTCCCGTGCTCCCACTGATTCACGTGGGCAGGGGGACTGTTAAACCACCACCTACACACAGATCATTCTGCTCCTGGCCCCACCTCATCCTAAACTAGCCCTGACTAAGCTTAATCCAAAACACAGCTGAAGAAGGGTTTTCTACACTTTTCTGTAAAAAAACAACTGTCCTGCATGCTGGCCAGAACTGCTCTGAGGCACTTCTTGTTTGTACCTTAGCAGGATGCCTTTAAAGATGAAATGACATGGCAGCAAGTCTTGACTAAATTCCTAAACCTCTCCAATCATAAATAGCAAGTCAAATTAAAAAATACATTCAGTCTCTGACTATTCCCTCTTTCTAACAAGGAAAAATGGGCTTAAAACAGCAGGAATGTGAAACCTAAATCCAGTTTGCAAGACAAGGAGATATTCCTTGATGTCTACAGGTAAATCTTTAACCATAGGCCAGTGAAAGCATCAAGTACCAAAGTCCCCTCAGACAACAGAAAAGAGGGGCCTTCAGAAAGTCTTTCTCAAAAGCACAGAGGACAGACGTGGCCTGCAACTGGCAGGGTAGGCATTTGATCCCAGGCTGCTAAAGCTGTCAGCCAAGACCCTGTTGCCTTTATTTGTGGGCTCAGTCCAGCCATCACAGCCAAGGTCAAATGCACAATTTGAACTGTCTGCTTTCCTGCTACTTACATGATACAGCTTCCGGCGTTCAACTTTTTTCTCCTGTTCCTTTTCTTTTTCTCTCTGAATTTCTAGTTGGTACAGTTGGATCAATCTCTGTAATTCTTCCTCTTCTCTTTTTTTTTCCTGTTTGGCCAGATCTGCCTGATGCTCACGCTCTTTTATTCTGACTCAGAAAAAGGTGTACAAATTGTCTTAGGAACTGCATGAAGTAATGAACTGCATAACCATAAGTACCTTGCAGTGAAGAATGTGATACTTTGAGTTGAAGGTAGGTAGAATATCAGAGGTGAATAAGAGTACGATGGTTTGTAATGGTAGCCCTGGTCAGAAATGAGCTACATGGTATGCTCACAGTTTGCAGTCTCATGGTGATAAATTTTAGCTGGATGACTCATAAGTGCCACAGCATTGGTAATGTTCTGGCCTGTATACTTGGAGAAGAAGATTTCTCCAGTATGACTCACTATACCTGTGGTTTTTCTGGGCATTCAGGCAGCCATGGTAATGTTCTGTGTAAGTTCTGCAAGGATTTATGTGTTGTGCCTGGAAGATGTAAGACCAGACTTTCAACCCTTCTTCTGCCTTGGGAAATCTGATTCTTTCTACCAGACTACCAGGGCCAGTCCTATAAATACCACTGGGGACCCCTCCGTAAGATTTACTGAATACATGAGAGAAGGAATAGAAGTGACAGTAATGCCTTCTCTTGTTGTGCAGTCTGGAAGCTCATCATGGGTAAATGGAAAACCTAATTTATTTAACCTCTTCCTTGTCTGGAACAAAAACTGAGTAAAATACACTTAAATTTCATTAAAAACATTCGAAAAGTGATTTGACTAAAACCTGCTGATGCATCCCAGAGGCAATTTTGCATGTAGGCTGTTGGCAACTAAAAATGCATGAAGCTTTTCCCTTTTGGGCAAGATCTTCTGTGATCTTCTAACGGAATTGCATTTGTGAAACAAATTGTTAATAAGTTTCTGTACAAACATCATAGAATGTATTTTGAGAAGAGTTTAAGTAAATAATAAGGTAGGGCTGCTTTTAATTATTACTTACTGTTCTAACTGATCTTTGCGTAGTGCCTGTTGAGTCATATAATGCTGATGTGCTTTTTCTTGCTCACTGAGAATATATTCTTTAAATTGACGTTGCTGTTCTTCATAATCCCTCTTTTTGTTATCAACTAATCTTGACTTGAGAAATTCAACTTGAGCATCTCTTTCTTTTAGGACCTTAGTAAGTAGAAGTGCACTCTGCAAGAGAACATTTAAAGTAATTTTCATGTTCAGAAGTCTTTAAAGACATTCAGTACAATTTCAATGTAAAAAACATAAGCTGTCAACAAACATGGAACTGCCTCATTCTGTCGTCCTGATAACGTAGGTAGGTTTTTGCACGATCGATAACCTCCTTCCGTTTTGCTGCTTGAAACTTTGCTTCTTCCAAATCAAGTAACTTTCTTTCTTCCTCTTCCTTTTCTTCACGTAATTTTTTGGCTTGAAGTTTCTGTTGTATCACGCTCTACAGGGCAGACAAAATTAGAAATCACACTTAAATTTTGGATTGGTTTTTTACTTTGCATTTTAGCTTTAAGTAAAAAAAAAAGAAATGTTTGTTAGATGTTAAATGTATTTAAATGGCATTTAGTTGAAATACACATTCAAAAGCAAATGTTAAACAAAGGGAGTACAGGTAGAAATGTTACTATGTGTGGTTTTGTATGTACAAAAGCAACTACCCTTATTTGTAAATGTATCTTGTACTTACCAGAGTGGCATTGGGCTGGTCTTTTCCAGCAGCTTTGGAGTCCAAGTGCACTTCTTCCTGTTCTTTCTTCTCATGGATGTGTGCTGCTTCTCTAATGCTGCCCTGAATCCTTTCCCATTCTGCTTTTGGAAATACAATGACCTGACGAAGATCTGCTTCATTTGGAAGGAAACACTCATCTAGAACATCCTTTTCTTTCAAATTATGTGCTGTGTAGAGGGCAGAAAAAATTGCAAAGGTTACTTGATACCAGAAAACCCGAAAATCAAATGTGTATCAGAATTTGAATGCTCGCATGGTAACAATACTAAGTTATCCTCAGGATTAGTTCCCACCCCCAAACCCCAGAGCTAAGACAGGGTATCTGTATCTGTAGTCTACCTACAACCAGTGCAGGTACTTGGACAGGCACTGACTGCCTGGACTATTTGTATATGTCCTTGTCTGTTTGTGCATATGTGTGGGTTTGGCTTGTAGTAGCTTCAGTAGGCAGTACTTGGGCATCATTTTTAGAAGAGCAGGGAGCAGAGACCATTCCCAAAATGAAAATATTTGTAAAGCCATTCCGCTGGCTGAATGAGGCAGCAGTTTGGGCACAGACTGTGCCTTGCTACCATGTCCTGCATATTCATTGTATTTACTGAGATAGCTCTATTGTAGAAGTTTTTAATTTGTTGGCAAGACTAGGATTTCTTTGTTGCATTAAGCTTATATACACGTGTGCAGGCATAAATGTAGTTTTTCTAGTTGACGTCTAGTTTTGTAAAATGTTCTTTCAAGTGTCACCACCATTTTTGAAGGGAGTGGCACTCTATACAGAGTGGTGTTCTGTAGAAATTGTTATTTGCAGCAGACTGACAGGCCGTGTCTGAAAGGTAAGGAGACTTTCTCTTAGAGTGACACCGGTGTCAAAGTCTTGTTTTCCAGATGCCGTTGCTGACCAGTCTTCCGACAGGGACCAGACCTAATCTCCTCCCTCTGTCCTAGGTGCAAACAGCCTCACCAGAAGTGAAGGAGCACTGATGCGGCTGTGCCCTGCGGGCAGGAATCTGCCAAGCCCCTCATTCTTCCATAGCTGCTGCCCTGGGAGGTTACTGGACCTGCGCTGCGTTCAGGTCAGTTCACTCAGTTCCTAGGGAGAAACAGCTCCTCTTGCCGTCTGCGGCTGGGGGAGCTTTGGGGAGAGTCCCGCTGGGAATCCCTACAGCCTCCCGGAGCCGTGCGGCCGCAGGCTTGGCACTGCCCTCCCGCCGGATCCCGCTGCCCGCGGGCTAACCGCACTCACGGCCAACGCCGCGCCGCCGCCGCTCCGCCGCCGCCATCTTCCCGGGCCGCCAGACCGTTGCCGGGCGACCGGCGGCGCGCGCTCACGTGGCGGGGCGGGCGGAGCGCGCGGAGTGGCCCCGGGCCCTGCCGCCGCTGCCCCTTCCCCTCACGGGCCGAGCC
>CM031863.1:18703973-18719045 GCA_018697195.1 Certhia americana
TTCTCACATGGGGGGCCCAAAAGCTCCCACCCGGCCTCTTTTGAAGAAAAAAAATAGGCCTATAGGATTGATTGGATTTTATATGTGTCCCTCAAACAGTAATATGAAATTTCAAATCTGGGTAGAAAAGTGGATTTTTTTGTAAAGTGATTTGCATGCCAAATGCTACTCGGCAGTGGCCTGACACAAGAACTCCCACATGAAGAAATGCTTTGGGAATAGGCGAAGGCCTTTTAGCATGATCGCCCCAAATCCGAGTTTATAAAATGACTACAGAAAAGCTGTTAAGACATTTGATGTGGGGCAGGAGGGACAAACACCTGGGCTGCTGTAGCATGTGGTGGGAAATCCCAAACAGCACTGCCACCTAAAATGAAAAATTTGGGTGTATTGCATTTCTCAGATACAAAGAAAGGACCTTTTCTAAGCAGTAAGAGCTGAAATTATAATGTTTATTTTGCTTGATCCATAAGCCATTCAGCTTTTTTTTTTTATTCTTTCATATGTATGCTATTTCTGGACTTGCATTTGACTGCTGGTAGTATGGTGGCACGAAGCTGTGGCTTGAGTGAAGTTCTGTTGTTTTGGTAAGGGGGTGTACTGATCTTTTTTTGATATTTTCCTATGTTGCAGTTACTATGTCATAAAGCTTGTGTGTGGTCCATGTGTGTGCTGGTTACCATCCCAAATGAGAGTTATTATGGATCCAGTGTGAGATTTGTTTAAAGACTGCCAAACCTAACAGAGATGTGGAGAAATGAACTCTGAAACTGTTTGAAAAGTGTGGGTCGAGCAGTGTGGAACAGAGAATAAATTGAATTTGGTGGTTTCGCCTGGAAATGTCCAATAGATGACACAGTTCAGGTCAGGTGGCGATTTAAAGGACAAACACTCACAAAACATGAAGGGTGATCTTGGTATGAATGAAATGACAATAAAACTAAGCGTGTGTATGTAATGTTTCGTGCAAAATTGTACCCATGAAGCGTCATGTTTGTTGGAAAACCACAAGCATGTAGAACAGGTGTTATGTGGTGGCCTTGAGGTCATTCTGGCCCATATCCTGTCACCAACAGTATGAGTTAGTGAAAAGGATATAAGAAACAAGGGGGAGGAATAACACAAAATGACCAACCCTCAGCGTCATGCTCCGATCGGTCAGCTGCTTGCAAACTAGGTGCTGATATTGGTGTGAAAGACAGTATCTTCAGGGTGGAACAGGCCACTGGAAGCTGACCTCTGCTTTGAGGCCCAGGGCAACCTGCCAGGCAAGAAAGTGACTGCTGTGGCGTCAGAGTTAAGATGCAAAGGGAAAAAAAAAGCCTTTAGGCTCTCTGCACAGGAGAGCCTTTGTGGTCTGGCATAAAAAAAAACGTCAGAGAAATTACTGCTTAGGACTTCAGTTAATCTAATTTCCAGAGATCTCAGCATTAGAATAAATGGAGAGAATAAGTTCAGGGATCATGGTTAATTCAGCTGGTGCTTATTTTTCACAATAACCTACAATGCCATTGTAACTTAAACTATTTGCACATCCCAAGGAGGGTGCTGCAGTCAGGTTTGGGCTCAGGCTTAGGAAGGAACATGAACAACAGGGGGAACAGGATTCTGGCCTATGGTCAGCCAACAAGAGATGGAAGCCCAGAGCAGGGAATCTCCTAGCCATCTGTGTAATATGTTTTTAAAAACGGTTCACATGTAAACCACTGAATTACTGTGCATGGTTCTATATTAGGTAGACACTGGTTTTACGTTTCACTTGTAAACTAGAAAATAAGTAGAGGGTGCCAGAACAAGCAATTGTAACGTCAAACTATTTCTTAAAACGTTTCGTTTTGTGCGATTCCCACCCGTGGGTTTGTAAGCTATAGATGCCACAGGCCCATATGTAGTGTTGGAAGGTGACCGTTTGCAGTATTATAATAAATGTAAATACAATCCGCACGACAAGCTGAAGTCGTACTTGTGTTGGCTCAGGCCCGCTAAAAGCTCTGAACAGGAGCAGGCGCACCACCATGGCCGCCGGGGGCCCCCACGGCAGCGCGCGCTCCCCGCGTCCCCCGCCCGGAAAGTGGCGGCCCGCCGCGGGGGCGGGCGGGCCGATGGGGGCCTGCTGGGGCCGCGCCTGGAGCCAGAACTAACGGCCGATCTCTGGAGCGGCTGGGTCGGGGCCGAAGGCGAGGTTCGTGTGCACGGCGGATCCCGGGCCCCGGCTCCCGCCGATGCTCGGGCGTGTCCGCCGGGCCCGGCCCGGACACGAGCAACGCCGGGGCAGGGAGAGGCGGGGCCGCGGCCGCCGGGCCGGGGGGGAGGCAGGAGGGTTTCCCGGAGCAGGGGCAGCACGTGTCTGCTCGGGCCCGGCCGTGCCGCCGCGGTCGCTTCCCGCCGGCAGCGCTTCCCGCGGCGCTCGGGCTCTGCCGGCCGAGCGGGGCCGGCGCCGCTCTCGCCACCGGGGAGCTCTGAGCCCGGCCTGAGGGCAGCGCTGCCGCTGCTGCCCGGCAGGGGCTGAGCACGGCCCCGAGCCTGGCTGCAGAGCGGCGTGTACAAGCACCGACAGCAAACTGAGAGCGTCTCCTAGCACAGCTCAGGGGCCGGCATTTCAATTACTTAAAAAATCCGTTGTAAGAATTATTTTCCTACATTGCACTGATTCTACTCAAAAAACATCTGTTAAAAGTTAACGTCGGTGAAAATGTGTGGTTGTATTTAATCCTTACCCTTAAATAAAAACCAGCCTCGGATCTCTTACGCAGGGGCTCCTGAAGAAGGCAGCATATGAATAACATTTTCATGTTACTTTATTGGGGAAGCTTTCTTATTTAAAAAAAGCCTTTCACTCTATTACAGTAATGGTAGAATGAGCCTGCAGCTAAACTTTGTCCAGAGATTGAAACTAAATGGCTGGTAAGAGGAAAATCTATTTGAGAATTCTTCTGAGATGATCTGGCTAATACAGTGTGGGACCTAATTGTTCTAGTTAAGGAGCTTGACTGTAATTTTTTATAATTCAAACCTAATGATTACTTGCTTTACTTTAGCCTGTTTTTTTTATGTTTTGTGTGGTACTGATACAGACTTTTGACATATGGAAGGAACAAGTCAGTGAAGTTTATTAAGAAAGCCCTTAAAATCAAACCTTTTGAAGGATTTTGCATGCAGTTCATACTGTGATTGCTGTTCATTGGAGCTTTTTATCAGTCTTCAGTGCTGCACAGCAACTGACAACTATTGATCTGGAAATTGTGTTGTGCCAAATGACTGAGCTAAAGAGTCTGAAGTGAGCATGTGCAGACAAGACTAGAATTTCTCTTAAATTAGAAGGCTGCTTCTGCTTTCGTTCTAAATAGGTTAGAGCCTCAATCACTGAATGTATTCCATGCATGGCGAGCTTAAGTCTTAGTTAGTCTTGCCTACAGTTTGTTACTTGCAGCTGAAAGGATGCTTTCTAGAAAAACTGTCATGTGTAAGACTTATTCTAAAGGATGTGTCCTAAGTCTTGTGTTGGATCATGCTTTTTGGTATTAAGCTTGAAAACACCACTAAGGAAGTAGACTTCATTTTTTTCTCTTTTTATCAGTGAAGCCGAGCCTTATGTGGAAATTGAGTTTTTGGTTTTGAGTGTTTTGGTATGTGGGCTGAGGCAGACTGGGACAGCAGTCAAACTGCTCTATAGGTTGCCATTAAATTAGATCAGTGATTTCTCTCACAAGTAGAGTGCTAAGACAGTACCAGCACCTGAATAGTGCTGAAGTGTCAGTCTCCTGTAGTCAGGGTTGGCTCATGGGGGACATCTCTGAAGTAACTGCAACTCTCAGCTTGGGTGTTCTGGCCTGGGTTTTGTAAAGTGCTTTTTAGATAAATGGATCACACCCAGCATAGCTGCCAACTAACATTTGCTGAAATCATGCTTTAAAGAATGTTACAGTGTTAGGGACAGGTGCAAGCACAGCACCTTTCAAGGCTGCACGTGCTGAAGAATTACAGGGAAGTTCCAAGGATTGAATGTGGCCTTGAGATTAGGAAGAGAAGGGAATGGGAATACTGCAGACTGCAGTAGGCTGAACAGTTATTGAGGAATTAAACTACTAAAATAAGAAGATGAGGCTGCCAGCTGGGCATTCTGATGAAGAACATAATTTCCTGTAACAAGGGCACCTTGGGGGAGTTTTCCCTGCTTCTGTGCTGCCAGTCATCATGATGCTCTGAAAGACTTTTCTGCCCTGCAAGCAGCAGAAGAGTAAAAGGTTAAATCTCCCAATAGGTATGGTTAAATCTCCCAATAGACCATGCAAGACATTGAGTGCAAAACCATCTTTTCCAGCAGCCTTTGTGATCACAGATCTATGAACTGGGGTAATGTGAGCAAGAAACTGTTTTATCTTCTGTAGCTGGACTTAACAAGTGTGTTAGTGCTCAGGGGGAGAAAGAAGAAATCTGTGCTTCATAGTTCAAGACTGAATTCAAACTAACTTTGACAGCTTCATAAAGCTACATTTTATCTCAAAGATTTAATCTTCACACTCTATCCTTATCTTAAGAGCAACTAGATAGAAAATGCTTGATCCCAGTTAATTTTCTGGCCAGTAACTGCTTTCTTAGTGACTGTGTCTGATGTACTGGGATTACATACCTGCTGCCAGTTAAGTAAAGTTACTTCCAAGTTAAAATGTCTTATGTTATTAAAGATATTTGATTCACTATTCAAGCAGAACTGCAGTGAAGACACATTTGTAAAGGAGTGAACAAGGTATCTTCAGGGTGTGTTAGTAAATGCAAGTATTTTCACTCCATCCCCCAGTAAGTTCTGTGAACTTCCCAAAGATTGAACAGGAGACAGAAACTTCAGAAACATTTCTCATTATACCCATGTAGGAATTGAACGTTTTTGTTAGTGATTGTTTTGCCTAGTGATGAGAGGTTGGATTTGACTTAAAAAACAAATGTTGTTGGCTCTCAGTTTTGTTGTTGTTCTTAACTGAGGATCTGTGCCTCGAAAAAGATAAATAACAAGTAAGGCTGTGAAGTGCCAGCATTTTTTTTCATTTTATCTTGACTGTTGAATGCCAAATGCTGCCCTAACATCCAGAGTGGAGAGGGGTGTGTGTGTGTTCTCACTTGTTTCATAATTTCCCCTTGGAGTTCTGCAGTCATGTTAATAGTTGCTTCACAGGCATAAATGTATGGGTAATGAACTTGGCTGTTACCTTACTTAGACAAAGCTGCAGTGAAATGCAATGCTATAGGAGCATAAGTCTGTAGAAAGTATTATTCAAAACTTATTTTGCTTTGTATTCTCTTCAAAATAGTTGGTGAAAATGGCTGAAAATGGAAATGGTGAAAACATGTCTATCTTGGAAAGCAAAATCTGTCAACAAATTGAGGTAAGTTCAGTTTATAGTTTGGGATCTGGACTGAGGTGTTTGGGGGGCTTTGCTAACTGGAAGTTAACTTTATCGAGTTAAGACTTGAATCTTCAGCTCTTTAAAAATGTCACAAGTCTGTACCAGGTATTTAGTACTTTAGGATAGTCATAGTTTCTAAGTTGGAAGCTATACTTGTCTAGAGTTGCTTGGAAGAACACCATCTCAAAATAGAAAAGGTTTAATTGCCAGCATTTCAGGTGCTATAGCAAGTGAATCATTAAACAACTTACTACCATGTTTGCTGGGGTTTTTCTACCTGTGCAGATAGGAGGAGAGTGCATTTTAATTCTATGTGCCTTAATTTTTTGTGGGGACAATCCTCTTCCTCAGGAATCTCTGCTGGTCAAAATACTAGCACATTGCATGACTTGCTATTATAATTTACTGCAAATTACAGCTAAACTTACATGCCTACCTTGGATTAACTCTTTGTCTCTCTAGAGGCTTGGAGGGTTACCCTACAAAAAAAACCCACCTGAGCCCATTGCTTTAAATGGCATCTAGAACAAAACCACTTTCTTGAAGGACAAAAATGTAGCTGCACATGAATGCCCATTACCATAAGGAGCCATTATTTATATGCAACAAACAAAATGTGGAGATTCCTTAACCTCTATATTTTGTTTGTTGTATGCAAATAGTTGACAAAACTAGACTTCTGGTAATGTGAGTTGGAGATGTACTAAAGGAAGAGGTAGTGTTGTAAAACTTGCACTGACTTTTCAAAGCACCATGATACTGGTGAAAATATTCCAACTTATCTTATGGTTTCAAGTATTTGACCTTTGCTAGATGACTGCTAGTCAGGGAAAGAATCTGATTAACTTGTCTGTCTTGAACTGAATTGTCTTCCCATACTGGACAAGATTGAAATAAGAACATAATAAATAAAATTTAAAACTAAATATAAAATAATGATTTATTTATCTTACAGTGTTTTCTTGAACAAGACCTAGGAATTCCAGTCTATGTGTATGATTTTTCAGTGTGCAAATACAATATTCTTACATATATACTCCTTAATAAGGAGTACAAGCTGGATGTGCTGTTTACAAATTTGACTTTTGAATCTGCAGAGCTTGATCAGGGCGATGCATGCTTACCATGTTAACAGAATAAGCTTTACTCCTTTCCTAAACATCTATCTTTGCTTCTTTAGTTCCATTGGATGAAGTGCTGTTTTGGTGTGGGGTTTTGGGGTTTTGTGGGGTTTATTTCTGGTGGTTTTGTTTTTACAGCTTACACACTGCAGCTAACTTTTGGAAAAGTATCACATTAAAGCAGGAAGTAGTAATTTCAGAATTCACAATTGTTCAGATTAATTAATTTTGCTATGTCTCTACTGCAGTAAGCTGTTAGATGAAAACGAACTTCTAAGACTGAAAATTTCAAGACACATCTCTTCTTCCTCCCCCCCCCCCCCTCCCCCTTCCCCTTTCCTTTTTGCAGTATTATTTTGGGAACCACAATCTACCAAGAGACAAGTTTCTAAAGGAACAGATCAAACTCGATGATGGCTGGGTACCTTTAGAAGTAATGATCAAATTCAACAGGTAAAGCCAAGTACAACTAATGTGGATAAAAGTGTAACTTTCAGCTACCTACCTCTATTTGGGGCCAAGTGTTCCTGATGTGCATTTACAATTCCTACTGCTTTTTAAACATCTGGCTTCAGTTTTGCCTGTGTATTTGTAATAATCCCTGTCTGCCTTACTCAATAGGTTAAGTCGCCTTTCAAAAGATTTTGGTGTTATTGTAGAAGCATTAAGAAAATCTAAGACTGGTTTGATGGAAATAAATGAAGACAAAACTAAAATCAGAAGATCTCCAAATAAACCCCTCCCAGAATTAAATGACCAGTATAAGGCTGCAATTAAAAACAGATCTGTATATGTTGTAAGTAAATTTTTCTTTACTTTGGGCTGTCCTGCATGACTTTAACTGATAACCATCTGAGAGTGAAGCTTGAATTAACTTGTACTGTAGAGGCTATAATTTTTAAGAGTTACTTTTTGGCATACAATTGAAGCTCATTGCTGTCTTGCAGAAAGGCTTTCCACTAGATGCTACTCTTGATGATATCAAAGAATGGCTTGAGGATAAAGGTCCAGTTGAAAATATTCAAATGAGGAGAACATTGCAGAGAACATTTAAGGTAATGATGAGCACTTAGACTTGAGGCAGAGATCCCTCCTGGACAACGTTCTGTTCAATTACTCTTAAAATATCTCTTTTCATTTAACAGGGCTCAATATTTGCAGTTTTTGATAGTGTTGAATCTGCTAAGAAGTTCACAGAGATACCAAATCAAAAGTACAAAGACACAGAGCTGATAGTACTTTTCAAGTAAGTCCACTTAACTGATATATGAACTAACAGTGGTCGGGGTGGATTTACACAAGAACCTTGCTTGGCCTGAGAAGTGAATTTTTCATGCTGTTGTACAGGCATTGATAGATGTACCTTTTGGAGACTTAGCATCTCAACTTGGAAAAATAATTTCAACTGTTTCATGTCTACTGCTGTCTTACAATCTAATTGTAACAGAATATTTTAAATTAATTTATATTCTATTGAAGGGAGGAGTATTGTACAAAGAAGAATGAAGAAAGGAAACAAAACAAAGTAGAAGCAAAAGCAAGAGCTAAACAGTGAGTCATTGTCAATCAGAGTGTGTTTTGCTTCCCTGACCACGCTTGAACTGACTCATAACTAATTTAACTTTTTTGCAGGGAGAAAGAAGAAAAGCAGAAACAAGCAGCAGATGCCGAAATGGTATGGGCCTCTTAAATCACCTACATTTTATAAAGCTAACATGGAATATTCATTTTGAAATGCTGTACTATAGAGCACTTTCTAGAAAGTCACTTCAGCTTTTTCAACTAACTTACAGTAAGATTGTTTTGTCATGGTGTTTTAATCTTATTTTCAATAGACTAATTTTCTTTAAAGGCTCATGTCCTGAATTTACATTATCAGGCATGTGTGCCTGTTTAGAGTTATCCTGAATGCACTATTGAGATGGTTGTTCTTCTATGGTATTTAAAGGATCCATTAAGTATTTCATCAGTATTATATAAATTTTCAACCTATCAGCCTTCAGAAAGCTCTTCTGCAAAATTTAAAGAGTGTAATTCATATGGGAAAGGAGTCTTAAAGTTTCATATACATGTATTACAGTAAGCAAAGAAAACTCTAAAGAAAGGAGGGGGCGGACACACTGTACAAGACTTGGACATCAGCAGAACTAGGTTATGTAGGAAAAATGCTTGAATTAGTGTAACTGCAACTGCTTATTTATCACTGTTGTGTTTAATAGGATTGAGGGGGGAATATGAGCATTCAAGCTTGTCTCTTAATGATAATGTGGGGGTTTTTAAATTTAGAAGTCTCTGGAAGAAAAAACAGGATGTCTTTTGAAGTTTTCTGGTGATCTAGATGACCAAACATGCAGAGAAGACCTCCATGAAGTATTTTCTGGTCACGGAGAAATCAAGTGGATACACTTCGTTAGAGGTGCAAAGGAGGTCAGTAATCTTAGACAAGGACTTCAGATCTCTCTATTGAAGTTGGAAAATGAGTGATTAAATGTTTGTTCTTTTATGTTATCTAGTAAGTTATTGTCTTGTGAAATTTCAGAATATTTAGGAAATTATATTATTCCCTTAACTTTTTTCAAAAGAACAGGTAAAGGTTCCAGCCTTTTTAGCTGTTATGGTCAAAACTGAGAATATTTATTAGCTCAATCTGAGGGCTTTGCTTCAGACTAGACATGTTTTACAGTCATACAAGACTAATGAATTTGCTGAGGCACTTAACAGGATATATTGTTCATCATTCTAGCTGAATGTTTCTGCAGTAAGATTAAAATGCAAATGCCACTCTTCTTTTAAAGGGAATTATCCTATTTAAGGATGTTGCCAAAGAAGCTCTGGAAAAAGCCAAAGCAGCACATAATGGGAACTTGCAGCTCCGGAACAAGGATGTTTCATGGGAAGTGCTAGAAGGAGATGCAGAGAAAGAAGCTCTGAAAAAAATCCTGGAAGATCAGCAGGAATTGCTGAAACAGAAAACAAAAGGTTCTCCCTCCTCTTACTAACTTAAGCCTTTATAACGTCCTAGAATTGGTGTATGAAATTCACTCTTAAGCAGTGAATATATGCTACATACTGACCTTAACTGTACACCAGTCTCTGCAGCTGGCCAATTAAAAGACAAATGATAAAAAGTTCCTGATCTTGTGTCTCTACAGGGCGCAAAATTAAAGGAAAAGGAAGAGGGGGAAAGATACCTCAGGGTGCACAAAAAGGAAAAATACAGTTTCAGGGCAAGAAAATCAAGTTTGATAATGACGAAGAAGATGGTGAAAATGATAGTAAAACAGGTATGTCATTCTGTGTACTCGATGCAGCTTATTCAATACTTTTACAGAAAGTAGCTCCAGGTACTCATGTTTCTTACAAGTGTTTCAGATTTGGCTCTGCTTTGTTGCATTTCTGCCCTCCTGACAGTATCTGTCTTGAGAGTCTTGTGCTTGATTTTTTCCGTAACTGTCCAAAAAACATATTAAGATAATTACTAGATAGATAAGGCTAGACTGCTTTTTAAAACATTATGCATTGAAAGATGGTGGTTGTCCAGCAGCATTACACAACAGACTCAGTCCCTTGAGCGGTGCTTTTTTTCCCCGTAAGGATGTGAGGAGATTTAATAGTTCAGCTTGTCAGTATTTAACTTGGAGCAGAAGAAGAGCTAAGGTTCTGTTCATTACATACAGCACCTGTTTAACTAAAACCCTCTGAACCCTACTCCTGGTAGATTCTACTCCTTCATTTTCTTACCTGCCCTCCTGCTGTGGAGTTAGACAGGGGTGTGAAGCTCTTCAAATAGGTATTTTAGGACATCTAAAAGCTTTGGTTACAGTAATAAGCAAATCCTCCAGTGCAGCTGTGGTTGTAGATAACTGGGACTCAAACCTGTATGGTGGGAAGACTTTGGGTTTTATCAAAAGATTTCAGGCAAAGCTTTCCTTTACCTAAATGACCACACATTCAATCTTGCAGAACCAGCAAGTCCCAAGAAGAGACCACTAGAGGAAACAGAAAAGGAAGAACCTGCACCAAAACAACTGAAAACAGAAAACGGAGATGGCAATCAGTAATACTCAAATAAATAAAAGAATTTTAAAAAATAGTGGTTTTATTGTTCCATTTTTAATACGTATTAAAGACATGCCTCAGTTCAGGACTTTTTTGGCAGAAAATCTAATGAAATCCACTTCAATGTCAACCTACAAGTAGAGAAAAGCTTCATTTTATTGAGTTACAGCTTTCTTTTTTGTTTAAGAAGCATGCTTACTCCTAACATAAAACCCTGGAAAACTTTTCTATTTATAGTTTTGTTTTTACTGTCAGATCTTCTCAATTTTTCTGGCATCTCATTCAAATGTAAAAGATTTTGTAATCTTGTGGTTATGTTTAATAGCAGCTGGCAATAAATTCAGAACTTAAAACTGCTTTCTACTGAAGCCTGGTTAATATAGTATAACGTTTCAACTGTAAGTTGCAAAGATAAGGACAGATTTAAATAATTTTAAGTTCTAGTCACCAAGAGGATAGTCACCAGCTGATTAAAGCTAATGTTTTTTGCTGTTCAACATACCTAACAGTCTTCAACTATTGCTCAGTCTCCTCTCTACTTCCCTTATGTTTAGGGATGGGGATACATGACTTCCAGGCCAGCACTGAGTAGTCAGCAACTTGCTGGGGGTTTAGGCTGCCATACTGTAGTTCCTTGACTATATTTTAACAGTGGGATGGAATGCATGAGTTCCTCCTGCTGTCCCCAGGCTGGCTCTGAAATAATGCTACTGCTGTAACATCCTTGTTACTGTGGCCTTCATTCTCTCAAAGTCCAAGCTGCATTTAGGATTGAGCAAATAACTTAGGAGTTGAGTCAAGGAAGCTACCCTTAGCTTTATCACATCTAACTGCAGTACTGGCTTTAATCTTTGTGTAGAGCTTTGACTGGCATTATCATGATTCTGTGGTAACAGCAATGATGTGACTGAATGCTGTGAACATTCTTCATCCAGTACATACGGTCCTAAAACTTAAATGTCATTTAGGAGAATTTATTTTCTATTTTCTCAGTTATGTTAAGTTTTATACTTACTGATTTCTTCTTATGGAACTTGTATGATGCTGGTAAATCAAACCTAAGTTCTGTGAACAATATAAAGAATATGTGTTAGACTAGGATGATAATCAGCCACCTAAGCCCTACAGCCATGTACTTCTGTTTCTAATGTCTGCATCTGTTGTAGCCTGTTTTATCTCTGCACTAGATGACTAAACATTGAAGCTGTCCACATCAGACAGTTAAGTGGATGGCTGAAATGCAGTTGTGTTTCAAGCAACTTGTGCAACTTCACATCTCAAAGCATCTGGTTAGTGGTACTGAAGAACTGGGAAGATATTTGTCAAAAATATTCAGGTGACTGAGGACAGGATGCTTTTTTTTTTGTGTGTGAGAACTGAGCGGTGCTTTGCTTTTCTTTTTCAGCAACACTCCCTTTGAAGCAGGAAGAGAGGTAACTTCTGCTTGAAAATAAAATCTAGTCCAGGAAAAAACCTAATTCTTCACAAAATACGTATTCCTCAGAGCTTTGTTAAAGTGCCTGCTTGTATTCTAGCCAGGTAGCAAAAAATTAAAAGAAAAAATTTAAAAGTCTGCTAAAAAGAGAAAGACCTGTGTCATTTCTCTGTTAAATCACACTTAAATTTATCTCAGACTGTTATGACTGGCTGGTAGTGTTAGAGATGATATACAAAAACAAAAGGGTTTTGGGTTTTTTTCAGTTAACAAATAAATAAATATTACCTGCTAAGACTTCCATCTTCACTTCCCATTCTGCTGCTTTCTTTTGAATGTGCTACAATAGTAGATAGTGTAGAAATGAGCTTTTAAAATTACCTGTTTCATAAACATGTACACCTAGGTACTTAATAAGTCTCCTGTGCTTTTGATTTTCAAGCCAAAGCATTAGATCACATAGTTATCTTTATGTATGGTAGACTGCAGTTATTTGATGTAATTAGTATTTACCCCAAACATACCCCACAAAGTAGTTAGCAAGTCAGTGAAGCTATAGACATCTATATAGCCAACTATTGTTGTCTGGTTAGTTCTTGCCCTACTAAAATGAAGAGCTTACCTGCCGTGTTGAAGTTTTGTGAAGGGAATATACAGCTGTTTTTGCCATTTGTAGAGCAGTTTTCAGAAAAATCATATCAATTCCTAAAAGAATGATGAAATGATTAGAATTGTTAAATGGAAGCTCAAAGATCTGCTTAATTTTTTCTGGAATAACGGCTACTTAGGAAACAGCACTGCATACATTAAGGTACAGAAAGTATTTCTAAAACGTACTCAATTGCTTTTACTAAAATAAAAATTACAGGGATATGAAATATCTAGTATTGTTTATTTCAAACCCAGTGACTGTTAGTTACAATGCTGAACTTTTTAATCTTAGGAAGCTGACTTCAGCTCAACAAAATACTAAGTAATTAGAATACATAACTAACACAGAAGGGAGATATTTCATTGAAAGCATTTCCCTTGCTGTTTTGTTTGTAATAATTTCTGAGTTTCACAATTGCCAACCTTTGTTATGCTTGGTACCAAACGGAGGGTTCATAATAACTGTGTCAAAAGTATCTGACATGCTGTCAGATAAAGAACAGATGTCACACTGAACCATGTTGACATTCGTGAGCTCAAAGTCTTCAATATTGCTATTAAATATTTCCAGTGCATCTGCATCTATGTCAAGCCCCACACAGAATCTATTAAAAAAAAGAAAAGTGTCACATATTAGTCAACTACAAACTAAAACGGCGTTTAAATTCTACTGTAAGGGATTTGTGTACACAACTTGGTTTATCTAGGAAATGTAAGAAGCATACATTATAAATTCAGTGCTCATAAAAATTCAAGTACTTCTGTTGCCCTCTCTCAAATATAAATCTAAATTTTGTTAAGGAAGTTTCATGTGTTCATTGAACGCTTATAGGGTAAGCAAATGACTTCCAAATTCATGACAGCTGTCCATCAGTTTCACAGTATGAATGGTTAGGGACGGTCAAAATTTGGCCTGATTATGCACCAGACTATAAACCTGAAATGTTTTAGTTCAGTATTGCTATGTTTTAGTCTTTGTACTCTTCTATGCCAGAAAAAAATATAACCAGAACTTAGTATTACTTACCCTGCTCCTAACATTGCACTTCCAATGCTGAGCATGCCACAACCACATCCTAAATCTGCAACTGTTTTGTTTTCAATATCATCAAAAGTACTGTGAATTGTATAAAGCATACATGCTGGAGGAAAAAAAACCAACAAAACAGGTCAATAAAACCAAATATATACATGATTAATCAAGAAAAGCTGTTTCTACCTTCAGAAAATGCTTAATTTTGCATTAGAAAACTCCTTTAGTTAAACTGATGTTCTCACTGCCTCTAATTATCTTTTTCATTTATATGTGAAGAGTCAAAAACATTTTGACAAGTTACAAATTCTGGCTCTTTGGTGGAGAGATAGAGCTCTGAGTATTGCTTGTGGAAAAAGTATGCCTCTAAACTTTTTTTTGGAAAAACAATAGAAGGATATAAAACACGAAAAATAAAAGCACAATTTAGGTATAGATGAGTGTCCATATTTACACTTTTTATATGGACACTCATATATACAAAACCCACTGGTTTTATGGGTCATGACATAAGTCCATTTCAGCTTCTACAGTTACAGATTAAGACTGCTTCTATCACAACATTATCTTTTAGATTAATTTATTTGATTTTTGGATTGGACATCACCAGAGTACTACTACACACATTCTGGTTGGATATAATTCCTTAACTACTTTTAGTGTAAAGCCTTCAAAGGACATAATGCAGTAGAAAAAACTTTTTGAATTAAAAGTGCTGATGAACTAGTAAAAGAGGGAACAGTGGTGTGGGTCACTTCTACCTGCAATATGAGGTCTTGTTGGATACTGTTCAAGGAGTAGTTTTGGATTTTCAAAAGTATCAACTTGTTGAAGACAGCTTTCAAGTTCTTTAAGCTTTAATTTCTTCATGTTTATGGTTTAACTAAAGAAAATAACGTGCAATCAGTTACAAAAATATAAACTACACGTGATCTTAAATTATTTAATACTTAAAATCCCTTGGTACTCTTATCCCGAGTGTTTTCACGCTGCCGTTTCCCGGGACGCAGCTAGGGGCGTTCCGATGATGGGGAACGTGCGCGGCGACAGCCCCTGTCCTCACCGGCTCCCGGAGGGCTCGGCTTCTACCGCCCGGGCCCGCCCGCCGCCCAGCCCTAAGCGGGGAAGGACTCGAGCCCCAGCGACCGCCACCACCTACACCGGCCGCTCGCCCCGCAGCACCGTCCCTGCTCCGCCGGCCTTCGCTCGATACCGCTCCCCCTCACCGCAGCTCCGCCGTGCCGTGCCGTGCCGTGCCGTGCCGTGCCGTGCTGTGCCGGGCTGTGCCGTGCCGTGCCGCGCCGCGCCGGGCTGTGCCGTGCCGTGCCGGGCCGTGCCGTGCCGTGCCGGGCCGTGCCGTGCCGGGCCGCT
>CM031863.1:18727252-18853529 GCA_018697195.1 Certhia americana
TCTGCCCCCGCGCGCACTCGCCCCGCCCCTTCCCGTGCCGACGGGCACCTGCGGGATGCAACTGCAGGGAACTTCTCCGTGTGTCGGTAACCGCGCGAGCTTTGATCTCGTGTATTATAGAACACGAGGACATTTTATTGCACCTTACGTATCACCTATGCTGCGCGGTGCCTGCGACAGTCGCCGGAGGCACCTCTGGCAGCCCGGGCTTTCCCGCGGTGGATCCCGCTCCTGAGTGCCTTTAGGAACAGAACAAGGAACTGTGAAATTGTGGCCGGTGCCTGCGAAAAGCGGTCGTTGACAGAAGAGTAAAATTCACCTGGAGCGCAAACGCGACCAAGCCGCCATCCAGAGGGAGCCATAGAAAACGCAGGCAAAGCCATCAAAGAGTCGCTGCCTTGGGGGCCCTTAGTTTTCTGGTAGAAGGTTACTCTCGTTAGGAATAGATTTTTCGTATAAGGTTTTCATTGCGCAGGTTGAAAATCTGTTTTAATCGAGGTTTAAACCGCCGTATCGGCGTGTGAAACACGGTAACCTCGCATCCACGACAGCGTTTCTCTATGTCCCTGGCCGTGGGAGCGCAACAGGCAGCCCCGGTGTACCTGCCGCGGGCTCTGCGGAACACCCGTGGGTGCGATGCTGCTGCCGGAGCCCGGCGCTGCTCTGCACCTTCAGCGCGCGCTTGATTGCAACCGAGCGCAGATACCGCCGGCCGACGCTCAGAGGTGCCTTCCCACATTCCCGCAGTCGCTGCCCGTGTGCCCTCAAGCGCCACCGCCTGTCCCGGCGGGACACTTGTGGGCAGGAACACGGGCGGCAGCAGGGCGTCCCTCACGTCAGCCGCCTCGCTGCTTCACGGCTCCGGTAACAAACGAGCCCCGTTGCCGTCGGAGCCGCCTCCTGCCCAGGTCGCCCCCATCGCTCCCCGTTGCGCCGGGAACCCCGTGGACGAACCGTTGAAGTTTTTGAGACGCAAAGCGGCGACATTCCGCACGGCGGCGGCGGCGCGGCCGCGGGGCGCGGCACTTGCGCGCTTGGAGGGCTGCGGGAAGGGCAGGGGCGGAGGAGAGAGGTGGTGTCAGTGTAGATGGAGAGGCGCTGTCGGAGGGGTGGCGCGGGCGGCGGGCAGGGCGCCGGTGTTCCGCGGCTTCGCGAGAGGGCGGCGCCGCGGGGCGGGGCGCGATGGCGGCCGAGGGCTCGGGGCGAATCCCGGAGCCCGGCGCGGCCGTAAGCGGCCCCTCGGTGTCCCGTCATGGCGGGGGCCGGGGGGGCCGCCAGCGCAGGTGAAAAGCGGGGAACGGCGTGGTGCGGCTGAAGGGGCCGGCGCTGAGCGTCGAGAGGTCGCGGCGGGCGGCGGGCGGAGCTGCGGGCGCGCTGGAACGGGTGCTGGCCCCGGCTGGCGGGCCCGGCGGCGGCGAAGGCGTGGCGGCGAAGGCACTTGGAGTGGTGCAGCTGCCCTGCTGTCGGGCGGGGAAGCGGCCTGGGACAGCTTCGGCAAGCCGTGCGGGCCTAGCACCGCTGCCTACCTATTGGCTGGTTTGGCCGCCACTTTCCGTGGCCTACCGGTGCCGGACGTGCGGGATCTCGCCGTTGCATGAGCCTGTGCGCCGAGTGCTTCAACCCAGGGCGAGCACCGTGCGGGCACGACTACAACATGTTGCCGGAGCCATGCGGGGGGCCCTGCGACGTGCGTGCGACAGCAAACGTCATGCTGGAGGCCGGGTGTGAGCGCTGGGCGGCCGCGGTGGCGGGGCGGGGCGGGCACCTGCCGGCGGTGGGCTGCCCCCGGCGTGCGGCGGAGCTGTGCCCGACGCCGTGCCGGGGAGAGCGGCCCCGGCCGGCCCTCAGCCCCCCCGAGGAGGCAGTAACGTGTGAGGCCCCGGCCGCCTCCGTCCATCCCTGGCTGCGGCTCGGACCGGCGGGCCTGAGCGAGGAGTCCCCGCCGCCGTTCTGCAGGTGGCTTTGGTTGATGTGTGTGTGCCGCCTGCCTTAGACGCTCCATGGTTCGAATCTTGTTGCTCTTGCGCCGAGTGCCAGCCTTCAGGGAAAGTTGATGAGGCAGAGTGCATGGGAGGCAATACCTGTCAGCTTCCTGCTAGCAGCCTTGGCCTAACACAGCTGGCCGTGAAGTCAAAATACTTTGGGACAGCATGTGAGCAGAGAAGCCAAAGTGAACAGATTGAGTAAGAGGGAGCCATTTTTCTGTGATTTCCCGGTCTGCAGTTCATTTTTCCACCTTAGCTTTAAATCAAGGAATGTGGTAACGCTTGGATGAATACAACAGGGCAGGGTTTTGTGGAGGTCAAAGGTCTTTTTTATTTATTAGTCTTATTTAATCTTTATCAGATTATTCTGATCTACTGGAGGCAAGACTGAAGTGCCTGGTCAGAAGAAGAGGAATCGGCTACCTCATTAAACCCTCCTTTGTTCTCTTATATACTCAAAGGTGAAAGGAAAGATCAGGCAGCCAGTTAGTGGATGGTGTTACGTAGCCAGTAAAGTTCAAATTTTACAACTGACCGTCTTTTAGACTTCTTGTGTTCCTGTTGATTCACCAGCTAGCTATAGGCTTCACTAGATGATAGTTTGGAGTGTTTGAATGAGGATTCTCTTGGGACAAACCTTCTGGAATAGTCTATCTTAACTGTCTTAGCCTGGATGAGATGGTGCGCTGTTGAATTCTACATTGTGGCATACCTAGCAGAAAACACAGGGAAATTTTAAAACATTTTTCTTGGTTCTTGTCTTGGTTTTGCAAATTCACCGTCTATAAATCTGTATCACTCACTCAGTATCTTAAGTTTCCTTCTCTTTTTGCATTCCTTCTTAGAGATTTCATTAATTTTGCTTTTTCTGTTTCTTGTTGCCTTGACTCCAGTTCTTTGCATCTGTAATCACCATTTTACTGCTGCAGGCCTTGAGGTGGCTTCAGTTTTTGTTTCTTATGCTTTTCTCACCTTTTTTTTCTTTTGCTATCTACCTTCATTATTTATTTATTCATTCTTTTTTGATGGACTCTTTTCTTATTGATAGACTTCCTCCAATGTTGGAATTTTTTTCACTCCTTTTGTTTTCAGTAATCTTCGGTGGTTTCAGATTGCTTCTGCTGAAGTGATTCTTTCTTTATCGGTTCTTCAACTTGTGGTGATTCTGCTTTCCTCAGCATCACTGAAGTAAGAGTTTCCCTTGATCTTGAGAAGTAGGAAAAAAAATTAATGCTAGTCCTTCCACTGTTCATTGTGGAATAGACTTAGGGCTCCTCTTAGTGGCAGGATTTTAACAGAGCACACACAAATTGAACTACTTAAGGGTGAATATTAAAATGACTCAGGATGCTACTCTCATCCCAGACTGTATTGCTTTCACAATTGTCTTTTCTTATTTTAAACAGTTTTCTTCTTGAGGAAAGCTAGTTTGATAAAGAAGAAATAAAAAATGCTGTTAAATTTGCAATGTAAGCAGATGCAAACCCTGAGGGAGTAACAATCTTCTCATTTCTATGTATCCTACTTACTGCTTTTAATGGTAGAATTTGAGAGTAAATTGTCTTGTTTGTGAGGCAGGTCCCTTCAGGAGTTTTGGTCACTAAAGATAAAGAATTGCATAATATTTGTTCAGAAACAACACTCAGTGTTGAGCAGTAGGGTTTCCAGTCCTCTTGAACATATAAGGAGGGCAATACATGACAGCATATGGGGTGTCTGCATTTAACATAAGGTCACTCCTGCTTATGTAGATAAGACCTTATGTTAAGCCATTGCAATTAAGTGAACTAGAAACTTTGTTTGCTATGCAAGACAAATTAAGCTTAAACCAATGTAAAAAACATTCATGTGTGCAAGCACAGAGTTTTACCTATTGACTTGAATTGCTACAATGCAGCATGTTTACACAGTGTTTTAACTTTGTGTATACAAATCAACTGCACAATTACAAGGGGAGTGCTTTGCTTGTCCAAGTTCGGAGGCCTTCATGGTTGACTTAGGAAACTGGAGTGTGTCTAGCCTGATATAACCTTGGCCACTACAGCCTGGACTTCTATTAATAGCAAGGGAATCAAATGTGGAGCTTACTTACAAACTTTATCTACCATCTGTCTGCTTAGATAAAATTTTGTGTAGATGCTGTATTTGAATATTATAGTAACATTCTTTTGTTTCTGTTATTGTTTTCTGGTCTCCATATTCATATTATTTATTTGATGCAGCTCAAAAAATACTTCTCATGAAGTCTTAGTTAACTGATCTGCTATGAGGGAAATCTCTCTAGTTTAGAATCTGGAATATCTTTTCATTGCCTTTAGGATGGCTAATGTAAATCCAGAGATGGTTTGCCCCTTGTATGAGTATGAGGATGGGTTTGTATTAATCTTGTTAATCTTGTAGTGCTAATTAAATACATAATTTGATTTATAGGAATACGTGAGTGTTAGTTTTTTATTTCTGGTGCCTTTATAAAAAGAAGCTGGAATATAGTGTAATAGATGGGTATTGATTTGCCTTAGGTACCTTGATTTCCTTTAGTATCTTGTGTAATTCTCATTTTTTCATTCTCAGAAAAATCAGATTGTCACATTTTTGAACCTTTTGATTTCTTTACAGATTTCAGTATTTTTGATGTTTAAGTTAATTGCACTTGGTCTGATCTACTAACATGTAATGTAGACTTTAGAAGAATATTCAAGTTTGTAAATGTAGCTGCTTGTGAAAGTATTAAAAATTCTACCTGTGGCAAGGTTGAATAGATTCTAAAATCCATTGATATGTCAGGAAGTGGAAATAGTTTGTAATTGTCTCCCATATGGTATCTAGCTATTGCAAATGAAATTTAGCAAGTCCTTCAGGGGTGATTAATAATGTTCTGAAGAAGCAAAAATCTTCAGTTCTAACGCATTTTGAGTAGACATATGCTCACAGTTCAAATGAGTTCATCTATTGGATTAATAAAACCCCATGCAGTTGGACAGGGGAAAATTCAGACTGGAGTAATTTGTGGTTGGTAGTTTGGTTGTTCTTGTATTATAATGAAACTGATAGTTTATGAAGTAAGCTTGAAGAAAGCAATATGCCATATGGTTATTATAAGAGTATAGTCAATACTCTGTTACTGCTGAGTACCATCCTGTTTCTATGGCTGTCTTTTTTAGATTCCCCTCTAAGTCTGTATACAATAACCTGATATACTAGAGAATCTCAACACTTTGACTATTGTGTGCTGCTGTGTCCTGTTGCAGAGTGTGTGTGTTGACTTATTTGTTAAATTGATCATGTGGGAAGCAGATGTTTTAGTGCTGCATTACGGCACAACAAGAATAATACCTCCATCAAGGGTTGCATATCCTGAAAGGTGAAAAGCTAGGTTATGAATTTCATTTAATAGGCTTTTGCAGTGATGTTTTTTGTGTATTTCTTGGTTAATTGTGGCAACCAATGGCTCCACTGACATAGTGTTGCCTTCTCTTATGACTTATATCAAAGGCACTAGGGTGTTACCCATTTCCACTTGCAACAGTGGGCTGTTTCTTTATTGAGTAAAAAATCCTATAGTTTTAAGAAAAGTAACTCTCACAGTCTGGTGGTATATGCTGTGTGTTCTGAAGCACTCTCAGGTACCTAGCTCTAAACTTCCTGTAATTCTGTCTCTACTGATCCTTGCTTATCTTTCCATTTAGCTCTGTGTCTCAAAGTGTGAATCAGTGTAGGTTTCTTAGAGATCCTGTATGAGCTGCACAGTACATCAGACTTCTCTCTGTTTTCTTTTTTTTTCATCATTATGTCTCTCTTTGAGACAAGTTACTGTGATCTCCTTACAAAAAGGCTGGATAATTCTCTTTGCCTCCTCTTGCTGGCAAGTATGATAAGTATAGTCTTAGTTTCTAAACTGCTTGGGTTTTTTTCTGCTTTAATTTATTTTAAAATGGCTCTGATTTTTTTTCAGTGTTTTAAAATGTTTGCACCCAGTAAGGATTGTTGAATGTTTCTGTTAAATATTGGATGGTAGATACATAATTTTGATGACCTTTGCTATTCTTTCCCCATAAAAATCTATCTCTCCTTTAATTTTGTTTCAGAGATACTTCAGAGATTGGGAGTTATGGAAGATTATATTCTATTTCTTTTACAATCTGTAGCTAAGTAAGAGCAATGGAACTTTTTTATATTCTGACTTGTGAAAATTTTTAACAAATAGAGCCATAAAAATGGAAGCTTGCTCTTGAGAAAGCTATTATTAGTAGTTACCTTTAGATCATTCTGTGCATGTTTATCAGGAAAGGTCTCTTACCATCTTGGGTTGTAACACTGGGATCCCCTTAAGATCCAGAAAGTCAGATCTGCTTGTGGCTGTGTTGGGACATACAGGCAATTGTTGTTTTACTGGCACGAAGTGGATTACATGGTTATTTTATGGAGTGTCTTGCAACAGCAAATCACTCACCTGCTTGGCGTATATATTGTTACTTCAGGGTAGTCCCTGCCAGTGTGACTCTTATCTATTGTCTTGTTTAACAGTTCACCAGGAGGTGGGCGGGCTAGATTTGGTAATTCAGCCTCAAAGAGATAAGGGATGCTCTTTTGGAACTGGAACTTTCTACAAGAAGTTGGTGAAACACATGCTTTATGAACTGACTGAGAGCCTACAAGAAGCCAGCTTTAATTTAGTCTTTGAGTTTTATGAAACCAGGTAAAAATGCCTTTGCGTTCAGGATTGTTGAGCTGGTACAAAAGGTGTTTTGTAGTCTCTGTCAACTCCATGCAGTTTTTCTGCCTCTGAAGCCCTTTGGGTTACCAAGGAGGGACTGAAGAGAAGTCTGAGCTATAGTGGCTGTTAGCTTCATGTGAGAGTATGAATAAATCCGTGGTCATGTATGATGGATGTGACTCTTTAGAACAAAACCTCCACCATGTTCATCCACATACAAAGTACAGGAATTTTACTGGGATTCACAAGGACCACAGAATTTGACATTACTATGCATTTATCAATACTTGATTGCCTCTGTCCTCCTTCATGCATTCCCCAGACATAAAGCTTAAGATAATATATTGCTTTTTAGGATTCCACAGTGCCACTGAGTAGTTTACATAGAGCTTCATGTTAGGCCTTATCCTTGGAAAGCAAAAGACATTGCAGATCAACATGTTGATTAAGTCTAACATGTCATACAGTCAGCTCTCAAACCTGCCTGACCTGATTTCTTTTAAGAATATCCCTAATTAGGACTACATCAGCCTCTAAATCAGTTGCTGAGATGTATTCCAAATGGTCAACAGCCAAGTATTAATTTTGTAGAACTACCTTGAGAGCTAGAACCTCACTAGATGCATTGTTACTTTATACATGCCTCTGGAATAATGTTGTTTTGAAGTCATCAGTAAGATGTTAAAACATATCAATATACATAACTATAAATGTTTAGAAGCCTGAACTACTGGTGTGTTAGTTACTGAACAACTTAAATGATGGTTTCAACCCCAAAGGTTTGCTGATAGGACCACTCTGATTTTAAGAACACAGCAGTACTGTGAAGGCTGAGTTCACAAGATATGACTGCTGTGTGTCATGCCTTGCCTGAAATTTGGCTTATTTATTGTGTCACTTATCTATTGCTTTGTGATTTGCCTTGGTGTATATTCAGTTTAGGAAGAGCCGTGTTTTAGAGCTCTCTGAAACAGCCTTGTCAGATTTGGGCTAACCGGTGTTGATTTTCAGTTCCTTGACTTTGATCCCACCAAATTCTAAAGCTGCTTTTTTACCTTTTATGGACCTATCATCTGCCCAGGATTCTAAGTTCACTGTGTCAGGGTGGAGTGTTATTTGTCTGGTATATGTCTGATCTGCATGGAGCTGTCAATGGATCTGTTGGCAACGGAACAAATGTGATTTTGGGAGTATGTTTAGGGAACAGATTCCTAAAGAACTGTTGTTTCTTAGATCCTTCTTAATGACCATATAGGTTGATTCAGATTTCAGGCTATCCTTCCTTATCACATGTACAGTATCAGGAATTATATATTTTTTAAAAATCCTGGAATGATATCTGACAGTTGCAGGTGATTTTAAATTATAGTATCTTAGGTGCCTTCCTCTGTAGAGGGTTCTGGTACTAAGCTTTGAAAGCAGTGAATTTTCTTTGCATTAAATTAATAGAGATACCCAAATGGCTATTACAGTAACAAGGACTGAATGAATTCTTGCCTTCTTCAGGATGCACCTCTTTGCTTCTGCACAGTGCCTGCACTGATAATAGCTCTGACATGAAACAAACACTTTCTAAGAAAACTGCAAATTACTTCTATGTACACTTTGTCTGTTGGAGGCCTGGCCATAGCTTAAGTTGATACCATTTATTAAAATTCACACATCTTACTCAAATCCTGAAGAAATGAAAGTTGGTTTTGCATTTGTCTAGCACTGTGTAGTCGCTTAGAACTTTGTCAAATGAAGTATTTGGGTCAGAATAATACATGCTATATGTTTGACCTGCTTAAATTCTCTTGGGAGAATTTTGTTAGCCAGAAAATTTTTTTGCTAACTGTACTTTGAAAATTTGGTTTTTCTTCTTTCAAGTAGATGTACTGTCCATGTAATTCAAGGTAGATAATTGATGGGACTCCAAAAGCAATGGTCAGGGAGACTGCACATGAATTTATAATGGTTTGGGAAGACTGATGGCTAGGCAGACATGGCTCTGATGAGGGCTCAGGAACAGGTATTTTATTTGCTGATCTGCTTGTCTTTCAGGTCCACTTCTGAAGGCAGCTGGTAGTTCTGCTTGTGAATGCTGTGTAAGACTAAGAACTTTGCAAAATTAGACTCTAAATATTATGAAGTTAAGCATCCAGAATTAGAATATACATTATATCTTAATTCCTCTATCTTTTAGTTCATAGTTGAAGAGGGGAAAAAAAAGACAGTGCCTTTAGACTCCAAGCTGTGAAGGAATTTTGAATGTAAATATTTTTCTTGCATTATTTTTTTTCATGTAAACCTTGATAAAGATTGCTTTTTAGTGTTGAGTTTGAAGAATGTTCTTGCCAATGCCTTCTTCAATACTGTGAAATACTAAATTTAGCTGGTCCGTTAAGAAGTATGTTCTTTTCTCAATTAAAAAGGCTGCAGTTCCTCTTGAAGACTGTATTCATACATGCAAATAGATGAATTAAGATAATTTAAAGAATCTTAATATTTTCATTAATAAGATAAGTGAAGCCCTTTTTTTTATTTGTAAGGGCTTCACTTCACAATCACTGTGATGTTTGCGAAAGCTGCACCAAAGAGACTGAGTATCACATTTGTAAGCTATCTAGCTGTTTTTGATATTGTACAAATATATTTCAAATTGTGTGCTTTTCAATCAAAGTACAAAAAGTAAGTTGTACTGAGATGCAGTTACAGTGCAGTAATTTTTCTCCAGAACATCTATTGTTTCTCTAAAACATATTTTTGCAGCAGCAGATTGAGTTACTTCTGGAGTTGCTCTCTTTGCTATCAAAATGTTCACATTCAAAAACTTAGTGATTCCTTTCAAACATAGTTTCAGCTCACAGAAGTCCATTCCTTCTCCTTCTTACTCAATTTTTCTGGAAGAAAGGCTTTGTGATTGAGACTGCCAAATCTGTTATTTCTGATCCATAATGGGTACTTTTATACTAATGAAAATCATTGTAGTTTTGTCTGCTATACAGGATGTTTATGTCTGAGGATTAACAGAGAATATTAGAAATGCTCTGCATAGTATCTTTGCCTCCTTTGTCTTTGAACTGGTGTGCTTCTTCACTTAGCGTAGCACTGAGCACCAAGAGAGCTTCTAGTGAGTCATTGCCTCTCTTCCTGCTGGTCTGCAAGGATTAGAATAACTTCTTAGTGTGCAATCTCTGACTTCTAGCCTCCTAACCTGGCAAGTCAGCTTTGTCATGAAAGCTTAAAGCCTGAAAAGGTGTCCTTTAAAAGTTGGGTTTTTTTGGTTTTTTTTTCCTTGGGAAACTGTTAGTTATTCTGCTGTATTTCGTTTGTCCTCTGCTGTTGTCTTTACTTTGGAAATTTTCTGGTTGGAAGAGTCAGACTGACATCTTTTCAGTTGGCTTTGCCCATAATAGCAGAAATGCAAGTATTCAGTTTTGTCTGTGAACTCTGTAGCTTGCAGTTTTCATAAAGAGCAGAAGAGTGCTCATTCCTTGGGTCAGTAACATGTTGATTCACTTTCAGAAGCCTGTTTTGCAGGTGAAAGGAATTTAACTAATGAAATGTAGTTATTAGGGTGTGTGGGGGAAACATGCTAAACTTAATTTTAATAGGAGCAGTATGTCTATTTCTCTGCATTTCTTCAGAGTTACAGCTGTATTTGTTATTGTTAGGAACAGTGGATTTACATAAAGCAACTTTACAGCATCCTTTTTCATCCAGATAATTTTCTAATCCTGATTATGCAAGTTTCATTTTGTCTTGAATTAAGGTTTGGTTAGATATTTGAACTGCAAAAGCAGGGAAAAAACATTTAAGCACTCTACCAGTGCATAAGAAATGATGAAAAGCGTGTGTGAGAACTCAGAAACAATTGTAGCACTCAAAAACTACTTTGTATCTTGCATCTTTTTTGTAGATTCAGAGTATATGTGAATAGTATTTGTGTGTTAGCTTTACAGTGGAGAGAGAATACATGCTTTTTAAAAAACTTGTGTTGAATGCATTTTTATAAAATTTGATTTGAATACTTTATGAAACATTACATGATGTCAGTCATTAGGTATATAGTATAAATATATATTAGACCATATATGTACTTATGAAATGTATATTATGTTTTAAATAAGAACTCAGTTTAGGTATGACTTACTGAATTGAAGAATCGAGTAGAGCTTTACTTTCTTTGCTTAAGAATTGATTTCCAGCAGTTTTCATTTGGATTCTGTCGCTTGGGTCCCATATCCTTGTCCCTAAAAGCTTCTGTCAGAGTCAGGTACTCGTAGTGCTGTAATACTAGTTAAGATTGTGAAATTGGGATGCTTTCTTTTGGCAGTCTTATGATCCAGTCTGAAAACAAACTACTTTTAAACACGGGGAGGCAGGGGACAAAATAGTAAGAGAAAAGTGGGGTTAAAAATAGTCCATCTGTGTGTACATGAACTTATGTCAAGTTTCTGGAATGCAACTGAAACTTGAGACACTGTGGGATGTAGTGGATGAAGAACTGATCAAATGTTCAAAAGCTGTAGAGGTGTGGTCTGGCTGGTACTGAAGGCATTTATCAGCTGCTGTGATAACTGTGGAGTTTAAAAACTCTCCTTTGAAGTGATGGAATTGCCTCCACAGTGAGCACTGTATCTACTTGTGCTGGTTGGCCAGGATGGCATTTTCCTAAAGGTCTTTCTTTAGGGTTTTGGTTTATTATGTTCTCTGTGTTTTGCTCCCTATCAGGTTAACAAGGAAAGGGATGATGGGAAAATGATTTGGGGATTTCAGTGTGATTTCCAAGGAGACTGGTCTGTCAGTTTTGGTGAACTTAAAGCATCCCAGTGAAATTTTATTCTTATAAGTAAATAACTTCTGCTGGCTTAGCTTCTGAGCTGCTTTAACATAAGATCAGTCAAATGCTAGAGCAAATAAGAAGGCTGAAAGACAAGAGTTGTGTCAGGACTGATCTGGTTTGACTAGGCTGAGAAACTGTAGCCTAAAGGGAAGGAGTTATTTTACCTGAAGCCGCTCCTAAAATGCATTTTGGAAATTCACAGTAGAATTATTAAAAATAGAAATAGTAGGAAAGAATGGACTGTATCTGGAAAGCTTGACATTGAAGTTGTTCAGAAGATACTAATGCTGCTTATGTTTATAATGAAGGGTATTGCTTACTCATGTAGATGTTAGCAATGTTCTGCATTTCACAAATAAGATATTAATCAGCATAAGAAAAGTCAGAATTTTATTTAAAGTCCTGTGGAAAAGATTCTTTGTTAAACCTAAGTTTTTATTAAATTGCGAGTTTACTGGTTATTCTCTCCTTTTGCTAAAATTAGCCTTATCTTTTTGTGAAAAAGTGATTTCAAAGGTAGGAATATATATAGAAAATCAAAACCAGAATATAGTTTTGAATCAGAGAAAAGAATAAGGAAAAAAATTTATGATTTTTGTCCTCTTGTGGACCTGTATTCTAGTACTTCCATGCTAGACCTTCAGATACATAGAGTTTGAATATTGCTGTCTGTTGAATTGCCATTCTTACTGATACAATCATTCTTAAACATCATTCTAGTATAGTAGTAAAAATATTGGAAGCGTATATACTACAAGAAATATGAACTACTAAAAGATTGCTTAAGAACTACAGGCTTGTTGGAAGAAGTATTTTGCAATATTGAAATCAAGTTAAAAAGCTTAGATCAAGGTGATGCGTCAGTTACCTAGTCAGTCTTCCTCTCTGTCAATAGTTTTGAGCTTCTTCAGAAAAAAAAAAAATTATCTAGATAATATCCACATTTTATTGCCCTCTGTTAGAGATTTCTATCTGCTGCAAGTAGATTCTAGGGCTTAATGGTACCGGGAGAGATCTGGGCAGTGCTTCTTTTTGTTGCCTATTAAAGCCTGTTTTGATAGTCTCAGAAGCATTTTGAAATGCACATTTATGTAGATATACAATTCTTCAGCTGATGCTGTGGTAAGGAAGTTCTCTCAGAATTGTATAAGGAACTGATTATGGAATGGCTTTGGCTGCTCTTTGTCTAGTGAGGATGGAACCCATTGAAGAGTTTGTCCAGGTGTCTCTTCCAGCCTGTGTAAGAAATCTCAGCTTGTTTCTTCCTATGCACAGCTTGGGGTTCAGTCTCTTCTTTAGTTAAAACAGCTGTGTCCTAACTCTGAAGACCTTCCAAGCCATCGTTTAGTATTTTCTTCAATATTTATAGAGGAATTAATACAACACTCTGCAATAGAACTTTAGGTAATTCTGAACTGTACTACTTTAGCACTGTAGCCTTTGAACCATATATACAGGGTATGGTGCCTTTTGTAAAATTACATTGGTGCTCCTACTTTAAGGTTTGGGGCCTGGTATCTAGAAATTGTTTCCTGTTTGAACCTGCTGTGGTTTGTGCATATGACAGTGAAAGAACTTTTCCTTGCAGGGAATCGAATTTGGGTCCTTTATTGGTCTTCCAGAATCTGTATTAACATAGCAGTAATAGCACACTTTAATTCAATAATGCTTTCTTGGGACTCTCAAGAGATAACATATTCATAACTTTCATTTTCAGAATACGTAAAATTTGGGATCATTAATCCATGACCCTGAGATTAGCACAGTTGGTTAGAGCACAGTGTTAGTAATGCCAAGGTTATGGGTTCGGCTCCCGTAGGCACCATTTGTTTAGGAGTTGCACTTGATGATCCTTGTGGGTCCCTTCTAACTCTGATTCTGTCCTGATGGATTCAGAACTGGCATGTTGACAGAGACTTCATGGGGAGCAGAGCTTATTCTCTGTGGAAGGAAGCCTTGTGCTTAGCAGAAGCTGGGATTCAAAGTTACCTTACCTTTGCATTTTCCTACAGTGGCTTCCTTGGCTTTTGATCATAACCAGTGAAAACATCTTTTGACAGAATGTAAAATGTATGGGGCGTGGTGGGCTGTAAAAGATTTTAGAATGCACTAAATGTAGTGATTACTTCCTTTTGTGTCTTTTAGATCTTTATTTACTTTTGATCCCTTCTTTTAAGGACAGTGGTGAAAGGGAAAACAATTACTTTAAAAATATGGCATACCATATTTTAGCATAGATGATGCCACATTTGTGATTTATAGCAGTTCAGGTTTCTGTATGTGGACGAGATAAAAGTGGATAACCAAAGAGAAGAGAAAAAGTGAATGACTTTTACAAGCCCCTTTGAATTTTCTGCAGTTGCAAATTGCACTGTTTAGCCGTACTTGAACAAGGAACATGGAAAGGGACTTTTATAACTTCTGTGAATGTAGTAGGAAAAGTGGAAGACAAAAGTGAACACTATTTATTTGGACATAAGTTAACAGAAAGTTGTCAGTCATCACTGAGCTGTTTCCATCTCAGTGATATATTGGGTGTATATACAAACAGCAAATCGACTGGCTAGTACTGTCCTGCTGTACCTTTTCTTAAGAAAAAGTCTCATTTCTAATGTGCAGAAGCAAAGGAGGAGCTCTTTTCTTTAATCTTGTGAATTAGCTAGCCATTTTTGTGAACTGCCATTTTAATTGTTGGACTTGTATAATCTTTTTGTTTGTTTGTTTTTGCCTTTTTTTCTTTGTTCACTTACTTTCTTTGTGGCTTTCTTCTATTTCCTTCTTCTCTTGAAGGTGATTCTTCAATGGTCCTCAAAGCAGAAAGGCTTAAGTTTTAGAAAGCAGCAGGCTGCTTCTGGAAAGTATGGCATGAATTTGGAAAACAGTTTTCATAGTCAAACAAGGCTGTATTTTTTTCTGAATGTTTGTGTTGAAAAATTATCGATTAAAATCTAGTGAATCTTTTCAGTAAAAGTTTATTGTTGTGTGATGTATTTTTAGACTATTCTTTGTTTTAGTGTTATTTTTGATGTGGGTAAATAACTCTTTGATGTTGGTATATGTCCTTTCTAAAAATAGCTTGGGAGCTGAAAAGTATTCAGTGTCTCTTGAGTCCAGCTCATGTTAAGTGAGTAGGAAATCATTCTGTCTGCTCTAATGGGGTTTGGCTCAATGTCATGTCACTGTGCATTAGCCAAGCCTCAGCTACTACCATGCAGGAATTTTCCAAAGAATAAGTGTTTTCTTTTCTTTTTAAACAAAAGAATTTTGAAAGGAGTTGTAAATTGAGTTGCTGTACACTTGAAATACACACTGATCCTGCAAAGTCTTATGCCTTTTTAAGTTGGTTTTATTGTCAAAAAGCATTTTTAAAAGTCATTATCTGAACGAGGACTTAAAAAACAGTCCAACCTCTGATTATGTCACAGAAAGGAGAAGAAAGTCAGTGTTCTTCTAGTTGTTCAATGGAAGATACTTCGTTTATGTATGGGAAGAAGCTGAGATGTTAGATACGTGAACTTTGAGCAGCAGAAAAAAATTGGCAGCTTTATGATTCTCTGGCCTTAGAATCAGAGTCTAGAGTAGCTGGAATTTCAGAATACCATTTCCATGTATTAATGAAAATTAATACATGGAATGTATTTCATGTAATACATTAATGTAAAAGCATATGCTCTGAAAAATGAAAAAAGGAGTGCTTTTCTTAGTGTATGTTAACACTGCTGAGTTGTGCTTGGCTAACATTTTTCTCATCTGTTTTATAGGTTTTGTAAAAGACACCGGATTAAATCAAACTCAAATGTTCCATGTGTTCCGAAAGACTTGTTGATGATGTCAGAATTAGTTCTTCCACAGTTCATCTTTAGTCTGATTCAGCATTTAAGAGAGGGATATAATGAGCCTGGTATGTTTTGAATTTGCATGTATCTAGATTATCTTACCATGCAGTTACCTCTTGCTTTGCAGTCTTTGAAGATACAGTACATGAATGCCATCCATAGTTTGTCATTGTATTTTGTGACCTCTCTTCCTAACAAAATTACAGCCTGACTAGGGGATTTGTTACCTGCTGGCATGCTTAAATATGTTTTAAGGGTTACCTAGCATTGTGCTGAGCTCTGCCAGAAGATGCAATCAGGTGTAGTTTGAAATGGGTATGTGTGAATTTTAGAGCATTATGAATATATAAATTATTTTCATTTTAATTTCATTTCATATTAATTCAATAAAAATTATATTACATCTACACCAAAATGTTCTTCTTTATGTGATTTTCAGCTCTTGATCTGCCATCAGAGAAAGACCTTCATAAAATCCTCCAGGTTTTGGAACCTCATGTTTCCTTCCTAGAAGACTTGACCAAAATGGGAGGTGCAATGAGATCAGTTCTTACCCAGGTTTTAACTAGCCAACAGTTCTACAAAGATCTTAGCTCTGGTATGTTTGTGTTATTTCTAATAATTAAAATTTTCAAACTATGGAGAATTAAGAGCATAAGTTTGGTTTATAATTTCAGTTTCTGCATGTTTTTATTTGACATCTCAAAACACAGAAAAACTCCATATTTTTAAGGCTATTATGTTGACAGGAGGGTGAGAAACATTCGTTATTAAGACCTGTAAGAGCAAACATCTGATCTGTGTTCCAAATAAATGTATAAAGAAACATCTTTTCAGAAAAGTTTTTATAAGAAATCCATTCTAGCTTAATACTTCCAAACTAGTCATAACAAGGTTATTTGAATTAGAATATGTCTAACTTATTTTGGGATCTGTTCTCTCAGAGGTTACTGGAAGAGACCTGAATGGCAAAAGGCCATTGTCTGTCCTGCATTTCTGTACAAAGCCTTTTTCATCTTTTTTTCTTTAACATCACCCCCCCCTTCATCATTTATTCAATCTTGTACCAAATCGCAGTGAATCTGAAAATGTTGGCCAGTCACAACTAACCCCAAACACCTAGTGTAAATTAACTCCATGTTATTTTCTTGTGATTAAGTGTCCTTTGCGTAGCTATGGAACAAATAGTAATTACTGTAGTTTTAAGTTGCCATATCTGGCTTGGGCAGCAGCTAGTTAAAGAACAGGCAATCTCCAAATCTTTATTTGAAAGGAGTAACAGTAAAGCTGCCTCAGGGGCAGTTCTCTTTATTCTTTCCTTCCTTTTTCTCTCCTGTTACAGCATTCAAATGGGAGTAATTTAATTACTTCCCTTTCCTATATGTGGTGGATTTCCTGATACAGAAAGGGAATGGAAAGTAAGACATGCTTATCTGGACGCTTGGAATGGAGAATATGTGAATATTATTAATTAAATATTAGAATATTATTAAATTAAAATGTTGTGGGCTGTTTTTTAGATTGCTTGCATAGAGTATGAAGCACATGAACCAAGGAGCTGCTTTTGTGCTTTAATACTGTTTTATATATGTATTCAAGGTGTTGGAGAGAATGCATGTGCAAAGAAAAGTCATGAAAAGTACCTCATTGCTTTGAAAGGCTCTGGATTGGCATTTCCTGAGGATAAAATTGCATGTGGTATGCAGGAACAAGGAGCTGGAACTAGCACATTATCTGTTCAAGGTTTGTGTAGAAAAATATTTCAAGAGAGGACATGATTATTGAGGGGTTTTATATAAACTGCTTTATTTTTAAGAAAAGCTAATCCTAATGAAACTTAGGGAATTACCTGTTATTTATTGCACTACCAAATTACAGGACTCTTACTTCTACCAACAAAGCTAAACATGTTTTTTATTGCTAATATGCTAAGCACCATTTTTCCACTCGTAATATTAGTGGAATTTGAGTAGGCAAGATGAAATTGCTCATAGTGGAATTCTGCCACTGCAACAAAGTGATTATCATTCCACAGCACCTTTTCTTATAAAGGTTATGTCAATTTTTTGGTTTTGATCACTGAAGTCCATCAGAGGTTTTTTTTTCAATTTCTGAAAGAATTTGTTAGCACAGTGCATTGAAGTTCTGCAGTGGCATGTATTTGCCATTTCGCTGATTTTGTTTTGCTTGGAAACCTTACTCCAACTTCTCACTCCACTGCTATGTATCTTTTAAAGAAAATTTATGTAGTATTCCATTTCATACTGGCTTAAATATCTGAAAATACTGTCTTTTCAATATTAGACTTACGGAAAGAATCTCTCAACTTTTTTATTTCAAAAGGTTTGGCAAGTGGTACGGCCACATCAGGACAAGGGGATTCTTCAGATGAGGTGAGACTTTTTAAAGACTGTAATGAACTGCAACAGAAGATTAAAGGGAGAGAATGTTTGCAGCCATATCCCACAAATCTTATGTCTTGTATCTGCCATACGTTATCCCAATTTTACTAATTAGGAATAATGGAGGTATAAAGGAATAGATCTCATGCCTTTGATTTACTAAGGACCTCTTGAAAAATCCCGACTTTTGCTAGTAGTGTACCAGTTTAATTTATGTATGTAATGGAGAACAAACCTGTGTAGGTATTCCAGAAATCACTATTCAAGTAAATTGGGCTTGATTAAAGCAGATTTAGAGCATGTAATGCTATGAATGGTGTTAGCAGTTTTTGACATTTGAGAATTCTAAACTGGTGATAGGAGCAATGAGAATTTCTTTGTAGATAAATTCCCATGTGTAGACTTGACCTTACTTACCAAACATATGGAGCGGGTGTAAAAAAGGAGAGAATCTCACTTTAGGTTGAGCTTTAATACATAAGTGGAGGAAAGTTAAATTCTGGTAGAGTAACTTTATCAATTTATTCTCATCTTTTTTTCTTAACTATTTGAAACCTAATTTCGACTACTAAGCCATACCAGACATTTTGGTAGGGTAACATAACAAACTTTAAATAATGTAAAGAGATGTCCCGTATAAAAACATTTATCCCTTAGTGTGTTTGTGTGTTCGTGGACAGTGTTGTATTTGATTTCTTGGAACATAAATCTCCTTAAATAGGAGGACAGGTTTAGCGAGGGCCTTTTTTCTCCTTTTGCAGAAAGGAAAACATGAGAAGCAACAGCCATCCTTCAGATTAATTTCTTGCTTAGAACCATTTACTATTGTAGAAGTAAAACTAATTACTGAACTGTGCAAAACTTTTCAAGCTGTTTGGTTTGCAGAAGTACTGCTATGATTTGTGGTCTCTGTAAATTTTGTAATCTAGTGTTCCATCTGTGAAACAATGCTACCGTTAGGTCTTGGTAAGAAACAACATTTTTAACCTTTCTACAATAATTTTAGATATCTGAGGAAGAAAATCCAATTAAAAGTGTACTCTTGCCAAATTTCTTACTTATAATACAGTTTTGCTGTGCTCTAAGAGAGTATAATCAGGTATTAAAAACAAACTATAAATGCCCTATGTAACTCACATGGGAGAACAGAGGTTTATTCTTCTAATAAGCATTTCAGCTTTCCATTTGCACATTCTATTTTGACTTTTGGATCAAAGGAGTGGACTTCTTCAGTAATTCATATTTGTCAAGCAGCTCATGATTAAGACAAAGTTTATAAAATAAAAAATTAACTTTCCTCACAGGTGTTTTTTTCAGGGCAGGAGACTTGAATTGCAGAGTCCTGCAGTTCATAGTAATATCCCAGCAAGTCTGATTTTTTTTCTTGAGAATACATGGCCCCTCTGATTAGGGACTGGGCAGTGGCAACATCCTGAGAACTTACTGACTCATTCCTGATTGAAGTACCAAAGTACCCTGTGTTCACAAAGACCACAGAATGCCTAAATGTTCAAATGTGTATTCATCTTAAAATGAATTTTCAGATGGAGGAAATGAAAGGATAGGCAAAATCAGACCTTTCATTTGCACCATACTTGTAGTCAGTCCTTAGATATAATGTGTGAACGCTGTCCTCGAGGAAGGACAGTAACTTCTTGGGATTCAGGTTTGTTTTAGTATGAACGACAGGTGTCTGCTAGGGACAACAGGAGCCTCCCTTGGAATGGAGAATGTAAACCCCCTCCCTCCAAATTAGTATAATTTTGAAATCAATGGGCTCTCAGGCAAAGATATGAGGATAGGAATAACACTTCTTTACTAGTGTGTTTAGCAAGGTAAACAAACCAACAATAACTATGGTATTAACAACAAACAGAACCAGGACCCAGTCACAGTCCTCTCGGCCGCCGGCTCTCTCCCCTTTGGTGGGGTTGCTGTCACAGCCAGCAGGAGAGAGCAAAAGTCGCGGGGTGCAGGACGAGATGTATCAGAAATTCAGCAGCCGTGGCTGGGGCTTCGGAAACATCCCGGCAAGGCAGGGGCTGCGGGATACAGCGTGGGGAGACCCAGAGGAAGGGCGGGCGTGGGCAGCGGCAGCCCGGCTGCAGCAGGGCAAGGAGAGGCGAGGTTCAGCATTCCCGGGGTGATAGTCCCTCAGGGCCGAGCTCCGGCGGTGAAATCTCCCCGCAGTCAGCGGCAGCCTGGCTGTCCCCTCCGATTCCAAAAAGCGAGAGAACAGCTGGCCCAGCCCTACAGCCCCCGTCCTTCACCTGCCTTTATTCTCGCGGTGTCACTATCCCTCCAAACAGAAATTCCCCGAGAGAAAAATATAGGCAGGTGCCAGACTCCTCTCCCGACTTCAGCTACTTCTTTTGTCTTTCTTAAGTACCCATGTGTACCCACTAATTAGTTTCCTGAAACTTCTGGGAAAAAAATTCTTTAAGAAACCCAAACCCCAACAAGGCTCTTTATCATTCCAGAGAAGTTTCGAAGTAAAACATGGCATTTGCTTAGGGGAGAAGGATATTGAATACTTATTTTTAACAGTAGATATCTGCATTAGTTTTATCTGATTTTATTAGCTCCAAGTTTCATTAGGCCTACCAGTGTTGGCAAAGATCCATGCAATGTTTAAAATACTCCCGTAATGTCACATTCTTTTTTAAAACACAGTGTTAGATTTTGTGAAGTGGTGGTGGAGATGTTTTTAACGTGTATTACATTTTGGAACCTTTGCTGTTTAGTTTGTGGAGTGCCTTGGAAGCTTCAGATGACAAGTGCCTGTGTAAAATGTTTCCATTATTCTGTAGGGAGCAAGCAGTTAGAATTGGCCTCTTAAAGGTATCAAAAATACCTTGTTCTTGCATCAGAAGTTTATAGAAGTTGATTAGAAAATATGTAGTTAATTATATATTTTGCCAACTTTGATATACAATATGTTGGCTGTTCTTTTTTCTCTGAAACAAAACCCTACAAGTGGATAAGGTAAAATCTTAAATGCGCAAAAGTTAGAAATTTTGTAGTGTTAAACTTTCGCAGCAGTAAGTTTTAGAAATCAAAGCAACTAACTGTATAAAATTAATGAAATAAATATGGATGATAAGGCTGCCTGTAGGGGGAAAAAAAGGCAATTAAAAAATTATGCTTTTCTCTAAAGAGTTGTATACAATGCCTGATTTCTTGTAAACAGTGAAAGTGTTTTTCTTGTAAGGATATATTGAAGGCTTCTCTGTTTTAGTTTGGTAGTTAAATGAGAGTATTCCATCTCTTGGCAATAAGGTTCTAAGTATACAATTGTCAATTTTTAAAACTCTTCCTCTACTCCAGGAGGACCAGGATGGTAGCCAAGGTGTGGGGAAGCGCAAGAGGGTGAAACTAAGCAGCACCACCAAAGGTATTTATAAAGTACTGATCTTGTTTGCTTTATGTCTGTCTTAAATATATCCAGGGATATTCAATTCACTTCCCGAGTGCTGTAGTGCTGCATGTGACAGATATTAAACATAGCAAAGTCTAAAAAAGAGTAGCTAGTGAAAATGTGGTAATTGGTGGGTTAGATTTCCCTTGAGTGAGTGCCACTGTCTGGGATTCTGACCATTTTGTCACTTCTGTGTTGTAAGCTGACCTCCAAAAATTCATTCAATTTTCACTGTGTGCTATCAAGGCTGCAATATAGCTTTACAAAACAAATGTTTGATGTATTTGTTCTTAACAAATTTTTTGATTGTGCACCTGTACAGTATGGTTGTGTTTGCAGCCAGGCAAGAATGGTTCTCTCTGTTTCTGGTTGGTGGTATTGTTTAAGATAATATACTTGAATGAAGTCTCTCTTGAAACCACTCCATTATTTTTCTAGCTTGAAATTAGTCCCTTTTGCAGTTTCTAGTCAACATGAGTAGCACTCACATTGAGGTCAGTGCAAGTTTTAATTCAAGAATAGCCATTGGCTAGGCAAGATAGAACTATCTTGTGCTTGACATGTTTCTGTGCTAAAAAGTACTTAATAATATTTAAATGTTGTTGTTAAATAAGGAAGACCTTTTTGGTTGTGTGGTTTTTAATACAAGTGTGAGGAGACTGACATAGGAAGTGCAAGAAATTGCAAACCTTGAGAAAAGAATATTTAGGTAGAGTAATTGTGATGAAAGTTGGAGTAAAGTTTCTGAAAGGTCTCTGGAATGAAGGTTTGGAGCTTGAGTTTTAAACGCAAAGGTTCATGAATCAATGAAATAGTGTGATGTGAGTAGTATGGGAAAGTAAGATCGATTGTTTCTAGTGTCTCCAGATTGAAGGAAAAGCAATGAGGAAGCTGAAAAGCAGAGATCTAAATGTTTTCGCAACAGTGTTGTTTAGAGGTGATGGTAAAAATGGTGTGAGAAAGATTGTGGTAGGGATGTGGAAGAGGCAGTAGTTTTGGAAGAATGCAGAAAACATAGAGACATCCAAGGGGAGTTCTCTTAGTTGAATTTAAGAGGCTGCTAGCTTGCCTAAAAGATGTTAGTGAGGTAACACAAGAAAAAAATGCTGCTGTTCTGATGCATAATAACTAATTAGGGAAAGAGGCAGGGAGGAAACCCAGATATAGAAGCTGCCTGATCAGAAAACCAATATCAGCAGTGGCATTTCAGGATAAGTGATACTTGAATTCAACATTTTATTTTCCCCCAGGATTGTAGTCTTCCCCCTCTGAGGCATTCCAACATGGACTGTGGTCATGGTGTTAATAGCTCCTAATATCTGCCCCAGAGGAGGGAGTCTGCCAATGGGGGAATGGTAAGTATCTGTTTTTATTAAATATCAAATAGTTTTCTGAAGTTTTCAGTATTCATATTTTATGTCCATTAGGGTATAAAATAAGAGTATGAAAAGAAAATTTTGGAAAACTGAGTATTGAATAAAAACAGATTTACTTTTTCCATATAAGCAGACTCCCTGTCCCATCCTAGCTCTGCAGTGGTACTGTCTTCATCCAGGGTTATATATATTCTGGGGGTATCTTGGAATGCTAAGTCTCATATTCCAGAGAGATATTTACAACACTCTGTGATATGCTTTGTGGCACAAAGAAAGAATAAAATATTCTTTAAAGAAAGTAAATTTTTTATGCTGAGGTTCACTCATACGGGTATGGGACTGAGTACTGAGATGTTTTTTTTTTGTTTTGCTCTGTTTTAAAACCTCATCCTGCATCTATCTGAAATACCAGATGTTTAAGATAATTTTAAACCCAGAGGCACTATTTTTATTTTTAAGCAATTTAAAATCTAGTGATGATTCCAATCTAAAATCAGAAGAGTGGGAACATTAGTCCCACTGTTCTTGACAAATGTTCCAGGTTTGCTAAGAGCATTCTGCCTACTCAAATTATATAGCAGATGTAAGCAGATATGTATTGTTGTGTCCCTGCCTGAAACTGCTGCCTGAAGTATTGGGTATGCACTGTTCACCTTTGCTGTGTGTCAGAGAAAGCTGCATGGTTAGTGACAGTGTTGTGTTGTCTCCATGCCTGGTGTTCTCACTCCAGCATGTACCTAAATTTGTGCTGTCTGTTCCATGGACAGAGGGCTTCAGTCTTGCCTGGTTAAGCTTTTGTGGGTAGTCAGATCACACATGCAACTTCATAGCAAGGGATGAAGAAGAGAACATAAATAAGCATCGTATATTTGTTGCTGTAGGTTATGTGTAATACTTTACAAAATAGTTTAGTATTAATTAATATTACAAAATAATATATTATTTTTCATGATTCTGTCAAGGTAATGTTTTTTATCAATGCTTGTCAAATATATTGAACAAAACATTGGGTTTTTTTTTTGTGGCTTGCTAGAATGTTGAGGAGAACCCTAAAATTTAAGTCTGGGCAAATTGATTACTTGCCCAGTGAACCATGACATTTGGTAATGGCAGAAAATTGAGGTAATTCCTGCTTAGGAAGAGCACAAATGCCCATCTTGCTTAGAATAGGTGCAGTGCTGTCCAGTGCAGTCTATAAAGCTGTCACACTTCAGTGAAGATGTGAGTCTTCAAGGCCAGATGATGTTCAGTGTAAATGGTTTTTGAATGTGTGCAGATGGGAACACTTTATAACACTCATGTTAGAATATGTGTGGAGTTACATATCCTCAGGTGTAGTTGATTTCTAGCTATGGAGAAGTAGTAGTATTATTACTTTCTTCTTTAGTCCTCATATAATTGGAGTGAACACCACCTGTTGTAGTTGTAAAGCATAAATAATCAACCTCTTGAAAAATGGTGATGAAGAGTCTTTATATTTTAGTTTATTTTAAAACAGAGTTAATATGATTTATGCTCTATCAAGTGATAATTTCATGAACAGTTTATTCTACCAAAGGTCAGTTTACAGCTTTGCAATCAGGAAACTGATCTGCTCGAAAACACAGCTGACAAAATGGAAAGATCCTGGACTTGATTCCTATGTAGGTCCCCCACAGAGATCTGCTACCAGCATGAGTAAAGGGGCAGAGTGAATGGACAGGAAAGGCGAAAGATGAGACTGTCTCTCCTGCTACCATCAGGAGCAAATGACTCCTGATTATCTGGTTATGGTAATTTTTTATATTAATAAACCCCAGCAAGCAACTTAGTGGTTGGTCAGTCAGAGCATGTATTGCTTTATTTTTATTATTTCTTCTATTTATTTTGTTTAGAGCTTGCTAAGGTGTTATTTAGGTAATAGAATTCATCACTTAATCATAAATTGTATTTTGTTGTTTTGATATTTTAACTTCAGTTAAGTAGTATTCTGCAGGTTAAGTGGCTGTGTAAATATTGTGCAATTTGCTTTGATGCATTATAATCAGTGCAGCTATTATGGTAAGGTGATGTGATTCAATGCAATCAATGAAATTGTACTCTCTGGTAGAATTGTACTGAAAACTTTCACTGGCTTCTCTGGGAGGTTCTTTTTATAGTTACAGACTGACATTCGGCAGTATTGGTGATCTTCATTTTCTTAGTGTTTAAAAAGAAATTATTTACAGAGTGTGCTAAGATGTTCTTAAATTTTTGTTCCTGAATTTTTATTTGAGTGCAACTGCACTATTATTGTTCTCAGTTTTAATACTTATTGCATTACACATGCCCTGCTTCAACCTTTTATGCAGATCAGTCTATCATGGATGTTTTGAAGCATAAATGTTTTCTAGAAGAATTATTATTTTGGACAATAAAATACGAGTTTCCACAGAAGATGGTGACTTTCTTACTCAACATGCTACCAGATCAAGATTATAAGGTACTTAGCCTTACTTCATTCAAGCCTAAGTATCTTTTTATATCACATACTAAGTGTGTATTATGCCTTGCATGACACAATGTATGCTTATGTTTGAATAATAAGCAGTAAAATAATTCAGATCTTTTACCTTGTTTTGAATATTTTGTAAGAAGTTCTAAAGTGTTTAATATTTGAAAACCAATAATGGACAAAACAAGATGGATAATCTGAAGCAGCACTATTAATTTTGATTTCATGATTTATTTTCCTTTTTGTCTGTTAGTGCATGTTTGCATTGGTTGGATTTTGTTTCATTTTATTTTACTTTGTAAATTGTTTTTTGTCACTTAAAATTATGTGGATCAGCACTCTGTGATTCTGTAGTGTGTTATGACTAGTGAATAATTGCAATGATTTCATTCCTCTTTCAATTACTGTAGTAGGCAGTGGTTTCTCCATACAGGCCATTGCAGTGTGAGTGTTCTTGCTGCAGCTATGCCCTAGGTGATTTTGGCAGCCTTCCAGGTACTTCCTTACAGGGTTTTGCAGTTGTCCATACCAAGTATCTCCTGGCCTGGAGTTGTGGAGACTGGATGTCATCTTTCTGTTTTAAATCTTGGTGTGCAGCCAGGTTTGGTTGTTTGCTCCACATGTTCCCATGACCTAGTATACATAGCAATCAGGCTTAACATTTTGCTCTGATCATGTCATACCCTTGAGCCATGCAAATATTTTGGACCTTCTCAATCCCTGCTGGGAGGAAAAGATCAAGAAATTTTGAAGTCCAGGCATGCAGATTTCTTCAAAAATGTGTGTTTGTAATGGGACAACCCTGTATTTGTGCCCCCTTAAAACCTTGCTGCATCAAAACAAAGGACATGAAGATAACTTGCAAGGAAGAGAAAGCTAAGATATGGGCCTTCAGCACTACTGTGTCCATGTCAAGACACCATTTTGATTTGGGATACCAGCATAGATTCGTCTTGGTCTTAGATTCAGCTAATACATGAGGAGACATTAGGACTTCTTAACTGATGATCCATTGCTATGAAGCTTGAATTCTTCTTGATATTTGGACACCCACATGGACATCCAGTTCTCCTGATCCATTGCCAGCTAAATTCCTGCCTGTAAAAACACCCAGCTGCTAGCAGCATGCAGAAGAATCTGGTAAGTGTTGCTGTATTTCCCTTATAACTGTACCATATAATAACAGCAGCTTCTAATGATTGTGGGATCTTTCTTCCTTTGACAATGAACCATAGTCTTCAGTGACTTTATTTGTTCTTTTCATGATCTTTCTTCACTCAGAATGGAGATCATTGTGTATTTGGTCTCTTTACTGATTGCCACCTTTAACTGGAAATAGTCCATTTTCTACCTACTAATACTGCATGCTCAAATTGAAAGGTTATTATAAACTTTTTTGGTTGGTTGATTTTTTATCAGTTTCATATTGTTTTTCATTAAACAGTTAATTCCTATGTTAAAGCTTTAGTAGCAGCATAAATGCCAAGTGTTCAACTTTTTTTTTAGAATCTGTGTTTAACTGCTATGATTGTCTAAATGGCATTTTTAAGTAGTAAGGAAACTCAGAGCAGAAAATGTATCGCATAGGAGTAGTAGGGAGGCAGTAAACTATTTCTTTGCAAGATACCTTTCCTTTGTTGCAAAACTGTCAGTGCTGCATGAATTTTAAACATGTTTCTGAGGCCTGTGATTAATTTACAAGGAGTGGCTCTTCCTTTTACATGGAAAAGGGAGAACATAGCATTTTGGGATGAATTCAAAGAATGTTTTATCTTAGGTGCTTCCATTTAGCTTTCTTGAAAGAAAAGCTTGTTTGCTGATTAATCAGACTGCATTCTCAAACAACAGGAATACCTCTAGGTATTTTCCAAGTGGTCTCTCTGCTTTCTGCTACTTTCTCTCATCCCATCTACACCACATGTACTGTTCTAATTTTTTCTGTATCTGCTGTTGCACATTTTGTCTGATTCTTTGTGAGGCCATTTAGCTCATTAAATCACCAGAATTCTGCTAGGTTGGATTTCTGATAAACTGAGGGAGTTAGCTGGACACAGAGCACACTATCTGTGTATGCCTTGAAATTGTTGAAATCTTTGAGCTCCAGCATAAACATATTAGAATCCATCATTGCCCTGTGTAGCAGTCACTGAGCCACTAGCAATCTCAGTTACACAGATTGTTTTTTTTTGAAATAGCAAAACAAACTTCCCTTTAAGGATTCCCAGTACTAAAAAGAGGTGTTGAAAGGGGTGGGCTAAAACCCTGGGTTAACTAGCTCTTCCCTCTCTCTCCACTTTGGCGTATGAGAGAGATAGAACAACAAAAAAGTGTGGTCTTTGCCTTACAGATTTGTGCTTGAGGCATCCCTTCCAGCACTCTGACATTTGAAGCTTGGAAGATTTACAAGTGAAGAAAAAGAAAGCAGAAGAAAAATTTGTTGAAGCTTCCAAGAAATTGAATGTGTTATGGTGTGGACAAGAGGAAAAACAAAAGGCCAGGAGAACAGACTTTCATGTGGCCAAAGAGAAGGCGAAGAATGTGTTGGCAGTAAACAGGAAGATGGTGGAAGAGTGTAAATCATCCAAGAGCAGAGCCTTGCTGAAATCTGGAATACTGGAAATACAAAAATGCAAAAGCATCTGGTAGACATAATGAATCAACAAACATAATTACCAGAAATGCTGTGCCTTGTCAGGCACCTCCCATAGTGTCCCTTGAGGCAGCTACTACAGCAGTAGGACTTCACTAACCCCTGGATATGCTGTTCTACAGATTCTGTAGAACAGTTTTTCTATTGGAATCTTAATTTTAGCGCAGCATTCAGCTGGCAGAAATACTTTCCATCTTAGCATTGAGAATATAAATATGGGAGATGTCAGTTTTAACTAAAGCATGGGGTTGATGTTAGTCTCCAAAGAATTCTAGGATTGAAATTGAGTTCTCATTGAGAGGAAAGGCTAGCTGAAAAAGTTAACTTTGTTTTTCCATAGGTAGAAATTTAGAAGTTGCTCAAGATCATTGAGAGTAAGTCAGTGAAGATAATTAAATGTACAGAAAACACAGCTGTCTTAGGAACCATTTCTTGAAGGAGGTTGGAAGCTGAGTATTTGGAAACGTATTATGAAAAAAATTGCATTCTTGCTCTATGTATTTCCTTAGTTGTGTATATGGCTTTGGCCACTGAAAGAAAGGATATGTGGATGGACTGATTTGGCCTACTATGGCTAGTTTTATGTACTGACTGCAGTTTACCACAATATTTCAGGTTCTTAACTGCTGGAATAGATTTAGTTTCTTCTTCTCAAAATTGGACAGGGTTATTTTTGTTTGTTTTACTTGTAAATGAATGTAGGAGTAAAGCTTCTCTCTTTCCTTTAGTTGTTTTCCAGAGTCTCCATCATTATACTGTAGTGAGAGCAAATTTGCAATACTTTCAGAAGTTCATTATTGTAAATGAGTGAGGCACAAAAAATTTTGATGCATGCCAGTATAAACTATAGAAGAAAAAAATCCAATATCTGTCCGTAGAGAAGGACCTTGTTTTTGCAGTCAACTTGAATTGTGTGCTGTGAAAACAAGTAAAACATAGTTTCTTCATCACAGAACCCAAAAATCCTATTTAAATGTAGTACAGTGTGAAGAAGTAATATATAAATGAAGTATACTTTTTTATTAGCAGCATTAATATACCAACTCCTTAAAATACCTGCTGCATAATTTGTCTGAGGCTTAACATTAATAGTGTGAACGTCTTGATGATAAGTGCTAATGCCAGTGATGAAAATTGTTTCAAGCCTTTAACTTAAAGGAAATTATGTGATGGGAATATTTGTAATACTAGAATAATATTGTATTAATTTTGCTCAAGTACTGTGAATGCGTTGGGCCAAAAAGGCTTTAGCTGAAAACAGTTCCCATTGTGTGGGTGCTGTGAACATACTTTCAGTAATTATACAGGTTTCCATCACTGTGGACCAGGTGTAGGAAGGCAAGTTAAGTGCTCTTGCAGAGTTTCCTGCAGTGATATCCCCATTCTCACCCTGGTTCAGTTTCTTGCATCAGCAACTTTATCTTTGGGGGTATTTGGTGGGAGAAGTGGTTTCTATACCCAACAGTAGAATTATGTCATCATATTTTTGGAAGTATTTTTTAGGTGATAATTACATGGTAGTGTGATAATAAAAATATGGGAGCACTGAACCTAAGGCAGGTCCAATAAAGTAGTGATCTGTATATGGTCTGGTGAAAATACGGCTGCCTGAGGGTTTTAAAATTTCTAATTTTATGCTTATGAAAGGTTAATACTTCCAGAAGGAATAGGCAAGGGATTTTTATACTTTAGATTTTTATCACTACACAGCTTGTCTTCTTACTAAGCCAAGCAAGTCCAGATGGTGTTAATTCAGAACCTGAAGTACTAAGTGAGAAGTGATTTCAAAGCTAGCAGATATGTTCATGTATGTGCAGTGCAAAAGGTTGATTTGTAATGCATTTTGAGGCTAATGGAGTGGAACACAGAACTGTACTAAGATTTATGTGTATATGTACAGTACCTTTAAATACTGATCTGGTTAAAAAACACCACTAACAGTTGTATGAAGAATAACAAAGCTGGATAATTAATTTAGCTATTGAGGGAGAAGTGCTAAACGTTTATTTTAAAAGTATAGGATGCTATGTTAGTAAAAATGAAAATCAGTGTAGAAATGTCTTGCTTGAAAATAAATTAAAACCTTACTTCACGGTTAGATTGCTGCAAATGATAAGGCAGCTTTATAAGCCACTACTAAACTCATTGTTCATAGTGTGTCATTTTAGGACATCCCATTATAGAATGTACAAATTCAGGATAAATTAATTATTAGAACTTTACTACTTTCACAGGCATGCTGAGACATTATATTCCTTGTCTGAACATTTCTGGGTTGGCTTTTTTTAGTGTGGAAAGTATAGGATGAGAAGATTAGATTCTGGGGAAAGGTAATAAGATTAGCAGCCTAAGACACCCCTCCCTATAAATAGGTCTTTTCATTTGGTCTGTTTCTAGAAAACAGTCATCACTTTTGGTTTGCCATAGCAACTTGTGTTTCCCAGGGTATGTTGATTGTACATTTGTAAAGGAATATTTTATCATGTAAGATAGCTATAATTTTGTATGATGCTTATTAACATTATCATTTCTTTATAATTTGCAGATTGCTTTTACAAAAACATTTGTTCAGCATTATGCTTTTATTATGAAAACACTGAAGAAAAGCCATGAATCAGACACCATGTCTAATAGAATTGTGCATATCAGTGTTCAGTTATTCAGCAATGAAGAACTAGCACGCCAAGTAACAGAAGAATGCCAACTGCTGGATATTATGGTCACTGTTCTGTTGTACATGATGGAGAGTTGCCTTATTAAAAGTGAATTGCAAGGTAGGTTTAGTTTTTTGTTTGTTTCTTTCCAAGGAAAAGAAATTGATTATAGAGGAAATTTAATCCCCCTTTGGTGGTCAATCCACCCCTCTGATACCTTTCCAAAAATGTACAGAATCTAGCAGTATGGTAGAGGACGAGTTAAAATTCCGTGGAATTATAAAGGTAGTTATCAAAGTTATAAAAGTAGTGATACTAATATTTTATCCTTTGATTTGTAGGGTATTTTTTTTTAGGAATATTATGTAGTTGAAAATGCTGATTATTACCTTCCTGGTACTTGGTTTATTGTGTAAAGTTCATAGGCAGCTATTTGAATGAAAATTATATACACAAATTGAGACCCATATGAATTTAAAAAATATTTTCAAAGAATTTCACAAGCTATTTTCAGTATTTAAAATTGTTTTAATTTTTAAAACCTGTGATTACCTTAATAAAATTTGATATAATAGAAGAGAATAATTTAATAGTTTGTCAATATAGCAATTTGATCAACCTTTTGTTTAACAAAGTGGCAGTTTGAATTTGAGCTATTGTAGACTGTATAACTTCCTTAGTGAAAACAGCTGTTCTCTTTTCACCCTCCTTGTTTTCCTTGTGCCTTATATGAAAATGGCACAATTGAATCTTGCTGGATTCTGTTATTTTCACTTTTATGTACCTAACAGACTGGAGACCTCTCAGCCTTCTTTATCCTAGTTTGAATCTGAAAGTACCCCCTAGACTGGCTGAGTGCTGCTGCTAAATAAGTATCATGAACTTATGCATGAAATTGTATTCTTTTTTTCTCAAAGTATTCATGTCTTAGAGTCCACTGTATAGCCTAAACCAAAATAACTGTGCAGAAATGGGAAATCCTCAGTCATCTAGCTATCAAGAGTGCCCTCATTCAGCAGCACTTCAATATGAAAAATCTTTGTTGCCCTACATAGATTGCTTTACAGTGTTAAAAGGAAAATGCTGAATATTTAACATTATGTATATCAATTGATTTTTGCTAAATTAATGCCATATTGGTGGAATATAATTTAAAGCTATTTCTAAGCATCTTTTAAATGTTACTTTTTGGTCAGTATGGGATGTTGCTAGCGTGGTGGTAAGGTTCTGTAATGGGCCAGAATTGCAGTACAGCAGAAAAAGGCTGTGAGTGTGATTTGTCATTTTCTGAAGAATCTTCCTGGTAATTAATGGATGTAAACTGGAGCTGGTTAAATACTGTAGATATATTTGTGATAGATGTGTGAGAATAGACTTACCCTTGGAGCAGCTATTCCACTGTTTCCTTTTCGTTTTCCCAGCACCAGTGATTTCTCTTAGCTCAGATACCGTTATAGAATTATAGAATCTTTTAGGTTGGTCATTGAGTCCAGCAGTAAACCTAGTACTGCCAAGTCCACCTCTGGGATATGTCTTATTCTTTTCAGTGTTTTCACAATATTTCCTTCTCACTGCTTTATATATGAAGGGTTGGGCATATTGTAATTGAAGAGAAATATGAAATGAAATAATAAAATTGATTACCGGGGTTTTGCTCTCTCATTTTCTCAATGGCCTTCTTTTGCAGTTCTTTGGGCTTGTATCTTGTGTTTAGCTCATATTATCTTTTGTAATGCTGGAAATAGTGAGAAGTCTATGCTGGTGAGATAAGTTAAGAAGAATTTGATTTGTGCAGCTATTGTAAACAATAGGTTGTTTAGTATCTGAATGAGACAAAATTTACAAATCCAACCAATGGATAGGTGGAGAAAACATGTTGAAGAGGAGTAAGGAAAACATGGAGCAGGACTTGTGTGTGCTACAGCATGTTTAATTTGCATTGCTCACAGATCCTAACTGTCTTTTGTACAGCTGACAACTAAGGGTAATACTAAGGGTATTTGTAGACAAACTGTTTTAATGAAACAATTGGCCTGTGTTGATACCAACTATATAAGTGTTAATAACTCAGCTTACCTCCCTCACACATAGTGTGAAACAATGAGGGGTAGAGATATAGATATGATGAAACTGGGTCCCTAAGGAGATCTATGTCTATATGTTCTTAGAGAATTTTTTCCTCTGTCAGCACTTTCCTCCTGATGAACTTTATATGGGAAAAGGATGTTATTTATAGCCCCAAGGAAAAGATTTTGGTAATGGTTTATCCTTTGAGAATCTCTAAATGACTTTGAATTAACCCTGGCTTGTAGAGTACTCTGAATAAGAGGCAATGCCAGTGTCCATTTGAAGTAACTTTGAATTTGTCTAATCTGTACTGGGATAGATGTAATTGTTGGTTCTTTGCAAAATCCTTCAGCAGATTCATCAGAGATGTTACCCTGTTCTTGGACAGGCCAAAGAGAACCACTCTAGATACAGGCATACTGCATCAGCCAGAGACTGAAGTCTCTTAATAAATGTCTTTTTAGTGCAGCCGTGCTGTGCTGCTTGTGACACTTTCACTGTGTAAAGGGTAATTACAGGTGTCCTTCAGTGCATTTGAACTGGAATGGAGCCATCCCCAAGGCTGCTCATCAGATGCAAAATCTATTTTCTTCTGTTCTTCTTTCTGTTGAAATAGAATATTAACTGACATGTACTGGAAGTTGTTTCACTTGGATTGTGAATCCAGAACCAATTCTGTTTCCCTTCTGATCTTTCCAGGAGTCCCTCTTATGAAAAGGAAACAAAGAGATTTATTTGACAGATGTAGAGGATGAACTTCTGTGATTTGGGCTGGGAAGGAAAGAACCCCCTCTCCCCAATTTCTTATCCTCCTCTTCTAGGAAACTTCTGCCCTAGTCTTGGACAGGCTGCATAAACCTTCTCTTTGTCCCAAATTCAGAGTGGAAATGCTTTGCTCTGCTCTTTTCTGACTCAACATGCCAGTGTAGGTTTCAATAACCAGATTTCTTCTTGAATGCTGTAAGGTACTTTACTCTCTGTGGTTATGTCAAATTCAAAGAAGAATTCAGATGTTTGCAATAGGAATGGTATTGTTTGGGTTTTTTATACTTATAAGTATTAGAAGAGCCATAGCTGTGATGATTTTACTAATGTGCTACTTTCCAGAGGTTGTGATACTCTTGAAAGTTTAAGTGACTCTTACTAAGTGGGATCTGTGTTGGTCAGATGAAAAAACAGCATCAGGTACCATGAAAGAACCATTTTCATTTTCTGCAGTTTTCTCTGTGTGTGTCTGACCCCAGCATTACAGTACATCCTAATTATTATTTTTGCAATCTTTTGTAACTTTATTAATAAAAATTACTTTGTCTTCTCCTTTTGGTTTTTTTTTTGGTTTTTCTTTTTAAATCTAGATGAAGAGAACAGTTTACACGTTGTGGTGAATTGCGGGGAAGCACTACTGAAGAATAATACTTACTGGCCCCTGGTTAGTGATTTTATAAACATACTTTCACACCAAAGTGTGGCAAAGAAATTTTTGGAAGATCATGGTCTTTTGGTAACATGGATGAATTTTGTATCATTTTTTCAAGGTATGTGACTTTCATAATCAGTACTAATACAAGGACATTAAGACAGTTAATATTCACAGTAGCAAAATCCCTACAGTGCTGTATGTAAATATTTAATCTATTAATATTCCCCCAAGATTGTATTTCTTGAAGAGAACAGTATATTCTAGAAAACAGATTGCAAAAATTATCTAATGGATCTTTTTCTTGTGTGAAATAGTTGAAGAGCAGTCACATAACGCTTCATTGACTGAGATCCATGATGTAATAATTCTGAGGTTGTACTTAAAGATCACAACTGTAAAACAAACTGTTTTACTGCTGAAGTTCTAAATTTAAATATATGGGAAATTCATCTGATAAATCTTCATCTTTTTCTAAGTGTTGCTGTTACAAAAAGTGTTTGTAAAAAATCAAATTTTTTTGATTATATAAAAAAATATTTTAAGATGGTGTATCTCAATACTGATAAATGTTTTGCTTAGAAAGAGGACTAGCATTCAGATGTTCTGATTGACTGAGTGACATTCAAAGTAGAAGTAATGTCCCCTGAACAGCAAGGACTGCAGTTATTAGCAAGTCTTTTATCTTTTCTGGGACATTTCTGTTCAAACTTTATCAAATATTCTGCTGCTAGATAAAATAGATCCATACATTTTGTGGAGTTGTTTCTAGAGGTGTGTAAATGCATAGTACTAAAAGTGCTGCATTCCATTTAGCCCTGGTTAAATTCTGGGTTGTATAACTCTGCTTAAATCTTTGAAGGTATGAATTTAAATAAACGAGAATTAAATGAGCACGTGGAGTTTGAATCACAGACATATTATGCTGCCTTTGCTGCTGAGCTGGAAGCCTGTGCCCAGCCAATGTGGGGTCTACTGTCACACTGCAAAGTTAGGGTAAGGCTAACATTTCCCTGTCATGATTCCTGGTTTTATTTGTGACTTATTCTAGAATTCTCAGACCTGAAAGAGCTCTTTCATGTTTGAAAAGACTTTGGCTTGGCTGTCTTTGTCTATGTAAATAACATAAAACTTCAGTCAACTCAGATTCTGTGTGTAGTGAGTGTAGAATTCATTCTTGTACATAGTTTACTGCCTCCAGTATTAGGACTACAAGTTCAGGATGTGTGCAGTCATTTCATATGACTGTACATATGGAATAACTTCTAATCTAATGAAGAACTTGATAAATGTCTCTGAGTCATTCTGCCTTTGTTCAGTGGGAACGGAGACACATAAGTCGTCCTAATGTGATTCTAATGTTGGTTGTGTCTGTGAATAGAGACTTCATTATGGTGGGGAATGGAGTAATTTATGGGTTTGTATGGTTCTCCTATCAATTTGAGCTCTTAGGTTCTGACATCACATGGTCTCCAAACTAGAGCAAAGACATGTTGCTATTTGCTAGACTGTAAATTATAATACATTACAGCAAAAATAGAATCCGTCAGCTTTTAGGAATACTTAATGTATGGAAAATACTTTTTTACTGTTTTTCTATGAAATAAATACTTACATTTGAAATTAGCTTATTAAGATACATAATAGTGTCAGTGAGACACTAATGTCTGGATTGAACTGAGCACTGAAAAACTGCACAAGCAGTCCATGTGATTTTAGAACAGTTTGAAAGGCTTTTGTAGTTGTGAAAGCCTTTCTGTGATGTAAATTACACTGATACATTATGACTTTGTTAATTTATGAGTCTACATCGTTTTTTGAAAACCGAATTACAGCTTCTGGCTGTTGAAGTGTTCCTTTCATTTTTGCATAGGGATGGGATGTTGGTTTTTTTTAAGGCCATGCTCCTCCATCAGTTGTCTTGTCAGTCATGTCTTCAGCCACTTCAGCCACTTTTGAACCTTTTGGTCATTCTCAATAAATCTGAAAGTGTTAAAGAAATTTCATAGCTTAGTTGTTGTACTTAGAGAAACCTGGTGGGTTGGAAGAGATTCCAACTCATGTCTCACAGGTTAGGGAAAGCCAGCAGAGCCTGGCCCTCATAAAGTGTGGAGTAACTGGATTGGGAGCATGGCTGTTGTATCTCCTGATGAGAAAAGGTGCCTGACTGAGGTAGTCGCCACTTGAGCAAGTTTTGGCTGTCCTGAGCGCTGCTGCCTTTTGCATGAGAAGTGTCATCGAATATCCTGAGAGTGTGAGGCAAGTCTGGAGTCTGTGTTTAGGGGGAAGATTAAAGGAAAAATGTTAAGAAACGAGGCTTTGCAAGTTCTGCTGATCACAGAGCAGTTTGGTTTAGTTTCTGTTCTACCTTTCCTTCTTGCACATGACTGCTTCTCTCCAGGAAAGCACAGTACAGCTCTATCCTGAAGCATAACTTAACCTGAAATATAGTGTAGTTTTATGGCATTGTTACTGACTCATCTCATACCATTGTAATGAGGTTTGCTTACTGTTGAAATACATGCAGTATTGTGGTATCATATAATTTAGGGTGTTTTGTGTTAGCCAACTCTAAGGACCTTTTAAGTAGATAGAACTTTTAGGCCATTAGCTATTCCTTTTGGTTGCATGGAAAGACTTTATTTTATGCTTACAACTCTAAATTATTGGTAAAAGTAAATGGATAAATTAAACAACAATGGGCAGTGGAACCACCTAGAGAGTGGGTTCTGTGAGGAGCAGCTGAGAGAGCTGGTCTTCTGTGGAGAAGAGAAGGCTCAGGGGTGACCATATCATTCTCTGTAACTGCCTGGGAGGAGGATGTAGCCAGGTGGGAGTTTGCTTATTCTCACAGGTTACCAGCAACAAGAGAAAATGGCATCAAGCTGCGGCAGAGGAGGTTCAGGTGGGACAACAGGAAGAATTTTTTTCATGGAAGGGATGGTTAAGGATTGCAGTGGGCTACCCAGGGAAGTAGTGGAGTCCCAATCCCTGAAAGTGTTAAGAAACAACCGGACCTGGCACTTTGTGCTGTGCTTTAATTGACAACGTATTGTTCAGTCAATGATCTTGGCTGTCTTTTCCAACATCAGTGTTTCTGTGTATTGTAAAAATGTTCTTGAAATAATTGTATTTATTTGTAGTAGGAAAACAATGGCGCTTAAAAGTGTTTTGGCTCATATAACTGTACTGGTTTCTCTTAACTGCAGGAAACACAAGAATACACACGCAATGTTGTCAGATACTGCCTTGAAGCGCTTCAGGACTGGTTTGATGCTATCAACTTTGTAGATGAGGTAAACATTCTTAGTGAAATTAAGCAAAGTACTGTCTGATTAATTTCAAATCTGATTAAATTTCAAAGGTGATATACTCCCTATACTCAGCCCCCTTTCCTTAATTTAAGTGACTATTCAAGCTAGCGATCAAAAAAGGATTGCCTTGCTGAAATTAGAGTTTGTTGTTAATACTTATAATTTTATGTCCTAGAATCCCATTTTTTCCATAGAGTCTTGGGGATTTAGATTTGCAGGTGCAAGCTTAAGCTGTGAATTTTAAAAGCAATGTTGTGGATGCACTACTGTGGTGCTGTATGAAGAGCCAAATGAAGCAGGAACAAAACAGAAATCTTCTGCTTTGCAATTGGGGAGCAGCTTTGTCACTTGGCAGGCCATACTTAGACAATTCAGAGTACCCTTAGCTTCTGGGCATTCAGTAAGAGAAAAACTACAACTGTCTGAGGGAAACTTCTGAATAATCAGACAGGGGAATGAAGTACTGCTAGGTTAGTGGAAAGTGTCTTCATCAAATGAAGACAAATAAGATACTGCCCTTGGTGGTTGTGCCAAAGATTTTTGTATGTTTGGTTTTTTTCAATATATTATATTAAATACCTTTATTTTACTTTCAGCCAGCACCGAACCAAGTTACTTTTCATTTGCCACTACACCGTTACTTTGCCATGTTTTTAAGTAAGGTAAGCACATGTTGTAGTTCCACAGAAGATAGAAATTCCCTGTTGAATGTGGTCATTCAACACAGCATATGCTTGCTTTTGTTTCTAGGCTGTCAAATGCCAAGAATTAGATCTGGATACTATCCTGCCAGATCAGGAGATGCTGATGAAGCTAATGATTCACCCACTTCAGATTCAGGTACAGGCAGACTTCCGACTTAATAGGAAATATGTCATAATTGTGGGATATAAAAGTAAGCCATCTGTGACAGTAATAATCAGAATATACCAAGTAGTTAGGGTAGCATGTTTTTTTCCCTTCCTGTTTCCAAAATTAAAAATGTGTCATTAGTTGCACTCTGAGAAACACATAATATTGTATTTACCATAGCTCTTTCAAAATAGCAGGAAAGACCAATCTTTTGAAAACATAGAATTGTAATGTGAACAGAATGGAGTGCGGGTTGACAAGAAACCCAAATCTGGAAGTTTTGTATTTTAAATTGAGAGTGAGTTCCAGAATGTATGCACAACATGTTTACTTGCAATTTTGGACTTACTTGTGCATAAATGGCAGTGAGTTGTACTTGTAGTCACTGCTTTTAGATCTAACCTCTTTTTAATCATGATATCTTAATTTTAGGTTCATTTTGGTACCTTCATTTTGAGTACATTTCAAGATTGTAATGAACACCTACATGTATAAATCACTTCATTTGTCTTTGATTACTTCCATTGTCTGAAATATGCTCTCATATGAAAGTATGGGGTCTGTTTCATAAACTTGTAGTGGTTCTTTTCATCTCTCACTCTCCAGGAGGAGTGAATTAGTATTAAAAAGTCTATAAAGTTGTAATATGTAGGTATGTATATGTGTAATGATAGTGAAGAAAATGATGAGAGGGCCTGGAGCACCTCTGTTATGAAGACAGACTGAGAGAATTGGTATCATTCAGCCTGGAGAAGAGAAGGCTCTGGGGCAGACCTTAGAGTAGCCTTCTAAAGGGGCCTACAAGAGAGCTGGAGGCAAACTCTTTAACAGGGCCTGTTGCAATAGAACAAGGCTAGTGGGTTTAAACTGAAGTAGGGTTGATTTAGATTACCTGTAGTACCTTTTTTACTATGAGGATAGTAAAATACTTGAGCAGATTGTCTATGGAAGTGGTAGATGCCCCATCCCTGGGAGCATCCAAGGTTAGATTGGATGAGCAACCTGACCTAGTTGAAGATGCCCCTGATCATTGTAGGGGGATTGGACTAGATGACCTTTAAAGGTCCCTTCCAACCCAAACTATTCTGTGACTCTAAGAAAGCCCCAGAGAGACTTCTTAAAATGACATGCAGTGACAGGACAAGGGGCAGTGGCTTTAAACTGAAAGAGAGTAGTTTAGATGGGATATCACAAAGACATTCTTTACTGTGAAGGTGGTGAGATAGTTTGCCCAGAAAGGTCAAGGATACTCCATCCCTGGAAGTGTTCAAGGCCAGGCTGAATGGGGCTTTAAGCAACCTGGCTTTCAGCACCTGGAAGGTGTCCCCCCTGCCCATGGCATAGGGGTTGGAAATGTTTAGGGTCCCTTCCAGTCCAAAACAGTTCTATGATTTCTGTTCTTCCATGATAATACACTGACGATCTGCTAACATTGAACGGAGTATCTGAACATCCCTGAAACGTTTTTAACTTTTTATGTTCCATGAACAGGCAAGTCTTTCTGAAATTCACAGCAATATGTGGGTTAGAAACGGTCTACAAATTAAAGGACAGGCCATGACTTACGTGCAGTCTCATTTCTGCAATTCAATGATTGATCCTGACATTTATCTGCTGCAAGTAAGTTATGTTTTCTGAGAAGCCAAACCAATATTATTTACCTACAAATATTGAATATTTGTATTGAATAGAATTAATTTAATAAAATTAATTTACTCTCTTTCTACAGGTCTGTGCCTCTAGACTAGACCCAGATTATTTTATTTCGTCTGTTTTTGAACGGTAGGGCTAAAAGATGAATGCTCTTGTTCAATGTTGTGCTAGCTGTTGTGCTAATTTATAGTGTGTAATAGAAAAATTGCATATCTGATAAATATCTTCAGTGGTACAACTCTGCCTAACCAAAACTAACACTTACCTAAGGGCTCTACTGAAAGAGGTATCTCTTGATTTTAAATAGCTCTGGCTTTTGATTTACAGTGCAGTAGTGAAGCTTCAGATATTTGTTTTCTGAGCACCTTTAGGGTTTTTTAAGTTTGATGTGTTGTTCATACACTAGGATATTCTATCCTGAAGAGGTAGATAAATAGAACTGCAATTGTAAGAGACACAGAATGGTTAGTTTTCTGGAAAAAAAAAAATCAGGGTTTGAACACCAGTTCATATGCATTAGTTTTTATATATGTTGATAAATATCAGGTGTTTTCATGTGGAATGAATATCACTACAGCACATTCCATGGATAGTTAAATAAAAATTGAAATTTAAAAGAAAAGGTTTTTCATATTATGTTCGTTTGCACTTTGGGTTTTTATTTGGGCTTTTGTATTTCATTTTAGGTTGTTGTGAGTGCTTTCCTGAGTTTATCAGTACATTTCACATTGGTGTTTTACTGTTGGACAATGTTTAATTGTTGTTTCTTACTAAACTGTTTGCTTTGTAGATTTAAGGTAGTAGATCTATTAACGATGGCATCACAGCATCAAAACACAGTTCTTGACTCAGAGCACGAAAGGTCCATGCTGGAAGGAGCCTTAACGTTTTTGGTCCTTTTGTTAAGTCTTCGTTTACATTTAGGTAAGAGTCACTGCTTTAGGAATATTTGTATGTAAATAACATCACTTAGTAGGTGCCTTAAAGCTGTTTAACCATATAGTAACTTAAAGCATTCAACACTCAGTTTCGTTTTTGCCAGTTACTGAATTTTAATCCCTTATGTAATAGAAATAGGTACAGTACATAAAAATAGAGAAAAAGTGCTTTAATGGAAGTGGGTTATTTGTGTAGGTGATGACACGAAGATTCTGTATCTTTTCCAGAAAGACAGCAGTTTGAGTTTGTACTGATATTTTCTGATTGAGACTGTGCCTTTCATAATATTTGCACACCCTCCTTTTTTTCCCCTGTATTTTTATGGCACTGTATCATTACTTAAAATTAGTTTGTGTCATGTTTGACATGCTTTTAATGTCAAATGAAAACTGAATGCGTGTTTTAAAATCATGCTGTTTTAACAGCTTTTACATTTCATTGTTCTAGGAATGACAGATGATGAGATCCTCAGAGCGGAGATGGTAGCCCAGCTGTGTATGAATGACAGGACACACAGTTCATTACTGGATCTCATATCCTTGGAATATATTCACTAAAGTGCCTGAATGAGAATGATGGGTGCCTGAATAGTAGTGAGGCTTGAACAATAAGTTTTTAGGTTACATAATTAAAAAACTGTGTGAAGGTGTGTTTGTATATACTTCCTAGCAAAGGCATTTGCTCCAATTGGGTTTTCTTACTATAAATGCAATAATTTTTAATAGTTTAAATTAGTTTTGATACAAAATGCTGTTCTTAGAAGTACAGCATTTTAGAAGTCTTCTAGGTGTGAGGTAAAACATGTGTTTTTCAATGATGTTGTAGAAAGTTTAGCCAAGTGTCACATTTGTCTGGATTTGAGCCTTTGATTTTTGCTAAGTTTATGCCAATATAAAAAGAAGGTATTCTACATTATAGTGGCTTTTGCTATCAATAGCTGAAAATGCAAATAATAGCAATCCTGCATGTTACTTTGACATTAGATTGAAGTGCATGTGTCATGGGGAAAGAGTAGCTGACTCTAAGAAGTCCTTCTGCACAGGTGTAGGGTTCATGTCCTTGGACAGCTGACTATCAGTGTGCAGGTTTTCCTGCTATCACTGTATAGACAAATTAAACAGCTTGTTGTGGTTGCATAGAAGAGCTTGCAATCCAGGGATAGGCATTGAGCAAAAATATTAGGAATACAAATATAGAAAAGGATTGAGCTTTAGACTAACAAATGCATAATAAGAATTACTAATTATTATGATATGATCTAGTAACTCAGATATGTAAGATAAGCGATTACTTAGAATAATTTGGTTACATGAATGACTTAACTGTGTTAAAAAAGTGAATAATTTATATAAGCAATCACTTATCACTGAGCAGAAGTTTACTTACTTGCAAATGCTGCTTGTGTCTTAGGTAGTGTCAGTTGGTCAGTTAAGTATTGCTACCAAAAATGAGAACTATGGAATCCAAGATGCAGAATTATTTGCTGTGTATATGGATCCTGAACTATTTGCTTGCTTTTGCTTGCTTGGATGTAAATGCAAAATACCCTCCCTATGAAGAGAGGCAAAGTGTTTGTAAGTAAAGGCAATAACAGAAACTTTATATACACTACAGGCAGTTGTTCTCATTAAGCACTGACAGCTTGAGCCAAACATGTAGCAAGTCTTACTTTAAAAAGTTTAATGTCCTAGCTGGGAGGCTTAGATTCTCTTCGGTAACAGTTACTGTTCTTAGCAGCTGGAGCATACAGACCTCTTGTGGTAAGCACAGAGCACTGCTGAGATATGGTCTGAAATGACTGAAAATATCGAGAGGGGAATGAAATTCTGTGTCCTGCAACTAAATTAATTTTTCTTTCCTTAACATAAGCATTACATTCCAGAAAACCCTAATCCTAAAAGCGGTATTATTCCTGGAAGCTTAAGCTTTGAATCAGTTCTATCAGCAGTTGCTGACTTTAAAGCCCCTGTTTTTGAACCTGGAGGTTCCATGCAACAAGGAATGTATACCCCTAAAGGTATGGTAGTCAGTGTTCTCTTGAAACATACTTACTGGTGAAGTGCCTAACTAGGGTTTGTTCGGTTTTGTTGTAGTGGGCTTTTTTTTCTTAGAAAACCCAAAAACCAAACCAACCTACCAGTGTTGAAAACTACACCCCATCCTCCCCACAAAAAATCCAAACCTACCACTGCCACCAAAACCTCACGAAACTTGCCTTTTTCATTATTGTCCAGTGCTTATATTTAAGAGCATTGCTAAAGACTGTCAGTAGTCTTTAATAAATTAATTTTGATCTAGAGTGAAAATAAGCTCCTCATACTAATCAGGTACCCTCAGAAAGGAAAGGAAAGTGTTGAGATGAAAAATTATCTTATTTGTGTTTTACTGATCTGCGTACTTAATAATTCATACGATTTAAATAAATCTGATGTATATTTAGTAGAGTTTAGAACTGTTTGCACTAGTGAAATTGCAAAGATACTTTCTTTGAACTTCTCCACCTTTTGACTATTAAAGATACCATGATACGTAATTCTTTATTTTATGTTGTATAACTGTATCAGTATCCTGCAACTTTTTTCTGCAGTCAGTAGTGAGGATCTAGAAAAAAGTTCAGGCTTGTTGTGGAATATTGTAATTCTACAATGCATACAATGCAAAACCGACAAGTTTCTTTCCCTGACCAGCTTGTCATCTAAATTGGACTCAACGCAGCGTTGGTATATCAAAGGAGAGAAATAATTTAAGAACTCAGTGTTCAATTACTGTGTCCTGTCACTGAGGAGATAAGCCTGTAGAAATCTGAAATGCTCCATGTGCTCTGATTGTGCTTTAGGCTAATGGCAAAGCTGAAGAGGGATTAACTCCTTCCTCCCCCACATACCTCACTTGAGAACTAGAAGATTAGAGTCTGGCAATTTTGAAACCATTTGGTTTTGTGGACTTTTTTGGGGGGAGAGTGGTGGTTAATGTAGGTACTAATATTATAATAGATTGTTTGCTAGTTTTTGTACTGGGAGATTGAAGCATCAATAAAGCTCTTTCATACAAATTAACAACTAGTGAAGTAATTTTGGGAAACTAAAGTTTTGGGAATTGATTTATCTTGGTTCTTTAATGTGTAATTAGGCAGATTAACACCCAGGTATCTAAAATAACTTTTAATTTTAATGTTACATAAACTACATTTTCTCATGTCGTGTCTGGTTTCTGGAGCTCATTACATGCTGGTCTTTTTCATAACACAATGTGAAGGAAAAAGAGATGGATTATGCTGTTTTTAATTGTAGCACTTTATATTTAGGGAATCTAATGCTAGATCACAGTGTCTGGAGATTTTTCTATGTAGTTGTTTGGGGTTTTTTTTAACTTAGGTACACAATTTATTCCAGAAAAACGGCTTATCTATAGCACTGACTAATGAAGTGATTTACAACACTATAAAGATTGCCTTTTTCTTAAAGTAATAAAAGCTGAAGTCTTCTGCAGGAATAAAAGCTGACAAGGGTTTCTTTACCCTCTTAAGTGTTCACATTCTCTGTAAGACTGTATACCCTCAAACCCTTTGCTTTTAAGAATTGTTTGTGGCCTGTCACAGTTAAAGCAAGTCACGATCAGTTCAATTCCCTCTAATCCTCTAATCCCTTGTTTTCCTAAATTTGAGGGAGTGGAATCTACTTTATGTTCACAGATCCCTAGATTTTGCTTAACCATAATTTAAAAAAACAAAACCAACCCAAACCAACTTCCAGAACCAGGCTCTCTCTACGCACTGTAGATGTGTGTGTATTTCCAGTATTCACTGTATGGCTCACTCAGTCCTTTTTTCTCATTAATTATTAGCAGCCCAAACAAGCTTGGTGTGTGTTTCAGATTGCAATACTAAGTTCTGTCCAGAAAAAATATGTTTTTTCACAAGCTAAATTTGATAGTATTTCAAATATAATGGAAACTTTGCTAGGTGTTCTCCCTGAGTAGTCTATGAGGATATCTGTAGAACTGTTAGCCTTAGCAGGGGTTAATATAGAGAGGATAGACCACTAAGAATGAATACAGACATTTGTCTTCCTGCCTGGGGAAAATTAATCTCAGAAGTGTGGTAAAGCTGCTTATTTCTGCCTGTGGAAACTTTGAAAAATGTTGTAAGCACTTGTGTTGTATTATGCCTGCTGGTGGAGCTAAAATTCTGTATCCACTGGATTTCTTCCTCATTTTGGGGACATTGATACTTGCCTTCATTTTTTTCTGTTGAGAGCAAAACAATTCAAAACAATTCATAGAATTAATGTCTTCATTTGGCTTTCGATTTATTTTTAATAACTTGTAAATAGAAAAAAATGCCATCAAATGGGATATTGTTATAGACTGTTTAGACTTTACTGTTTGTGATTGCTCTGAACAGCCACTCTGGATGTCACTTTAGAGCTACTAAATTAAACAGATGTAACTTAAAATTTTAGTGCTGAAATAATGCATAGAAACTAGTTATAACACAAAGGCCTATTTGAAAAGGATTGATCACAAATACTATTTGATCCAAAACTTGACCATTTTTGATACTGAACAAGAAATTGTGTTGCAGCAATTTTGTTTGCTACACTTAATGGTAAAATATCATCTGCCTGCTAACAGCTCCACAGTCTTTACTTCCTACTTTCAAGAGGCTTGTGCTTATCATGTACCAAGTGAAAAATAATGTAAACCTTTTCTCACATGTACTTGGAAATGGAAAAGAGCCAAACAAGATGCATACAGAAATGATATTTTGGGGATTGCTTAATGGAGTTATTTTTTTGGTTTGAAACCAATCAAAAATTCGCAAAAATACTTTTCTATTTTGATAAATAGTGGTGATTATTAATATAGAAAGTATTATTAGTAAGAATTATTACCAATTGCTGCAGTTTGCCAGGAAAAATTATATAATAGAAGTGACATAATTAAAGCTAGTTAAGAGGAGAATCTAAAATAAATGGTAAGGTCCTAAAGAGAATGTTAATTCTTTCCTTGCAATTTCTTTTAAACAACAGCTGAAGTTTGGGATAAGGAATTTGACCCTGTCATGGTAATACTTCGAACAGTTTACCGTAGAGATGTGCAGTCTGCAATGGACAGATACACAGCATTGTAAGTTGGATCATTTTTACAAATGCAACATCATACTGTTGCCCGTTCCACAACAAATTTTTTGTTTTCACTGCCTGATAAGGCTAATCACTTTATCAGTGTTTTCCAGCCCCAGATTTTTCCTTGCGGAAATAGTCTATACATTTACAAGCAATATCAGAGTTTTGGTTATCTTCATCTGTTACTCTTCCATAAATGTTTAAAAATACCTCTGAAGGGCTACAGACAAAGTAGTGAATGTTATCACAGATAAAATACTTAATCAAAGATACTGTTTAAAAATCATTTACAAATTACTTGAAGGAGTCTTACCTATTTTTATTTAGTTTACTCTTAGGTACACAAAGCAAAGTTTATCTGTAGCAGTGTCCAGTTTCTACTTTATTGCAGTGTTTAACAGTAGTTTCAACCTTTGACGCTTGTTTCAACAGCTTAAAGCAAAGTGGCAAATTCCCTGGAAACCCATGGCCTCCTTACAAGAAGAGAACACCACTACACCCAAGTTACAGAGGTCTCATAAAGCTTTTGCACTGTAAAACCCTGCACATTGTGCTCTTCACACTTCTTTACAAGGTACAGTCGTGATTCACGTTAAGTGCATTGGTTTACTTCCACATTTTTTACAGAAGTTCTTTGAAGCATGTTTTTTTAAGTTTCTTTGGAGTAGTAAGGTTCTATTTTGTATAATATTTTAGATTTTGGTTTATTTTCAAGCCTAGTATGAGTTTTTTTCCTATCACTTCAATTATTTCATGAATGATTATTTCATATATACACACACTAAGTCAGTACCTAAGTAGGTGAATGATCCTGTTCCACTTTGAGGAACACTGTATTAACCATCAGAATTGCCATTCAGAGTTTTCTCCCTTCGTTGTTTCAGTGGGCACAGTGGCATGAGTAGTGTTCCTTTGCCTCCTGTTGCAGAATTTTAAAGAATCAGCACTGCCTTTCAAAAATACACAACTTAAATGTTTTTAAATCCTCAATGTCAAATAAGTCTCATAACTGCAGTTGTTTCTAACATAATTTCCCAAATTCATTCTGGATTTTGATAATGTTATTGCAACTGTTTTTCAGGGCTAATTGGTGCCTTCAAGTTATGTTTGGTTTTTATCTTTGATTGTTGGCTGCTATCTTCAAGAGAAGCACATCCTTTTTGAAGAGTCCATTCATCAGAAAATGGACTTTGTACTTGGAAAGTGTTTTCAAAGCAGTGTGCTGCAGAGGCAGATGAGGGACTATAAACTTGCTTTGTTTGAGCAGTGTTTTTCCTGGGCAGACTTCTCCTTTCAAGGGCTCCCAAATTACCTAAAACTTATATTTTGTTTCGCTCTTAAATTTCTGTTGAATAGAAAATATCTGTTGTACTACAGGAAGGCTGGTGAAGGAAAGGATAGCTTGGGACTATGTAGAAGATCAAATAATGTTTTGACATGGAACAAAAATGGAGAATATAGGAAAAGAATGCATCATCTTTTACTGTCTTGCATGGGCATCTTTGGCCACTTTTTCTCTTATTGTGTTAAGAACCTTCCAGGGCTTAAGTCTTGAGAATCTTAGCCATTTGCTGTTTTAGCTGGAGTACCAAATATTTTTTCCACCAGATTTATGGAGCATGGAAAAGGTACGGTCATTGATTTTGTGGGCTGGCTTAAATAATGCCTGCTCTCTCTGTGAAATTTTGCCAATTCAGGACAGCCTTTATTATATGTCTTGGCTTTTGGGACTTCTGTAGAAGAACAGTAAACTATATTTGGTGATATTACTATTCAGATGCGTTGGTCAATTTGACTTTTGATTCCAACTGGTACAATTACACAGGCTCATCATATTAACAGAGGACTGAGTCCCAGTTTTAATTAAATAACCTCTACCATCTCAGATTTGCCTGGGCTTGATTAAATCAGCTCCTCAGTCACTTTTTAGAAAAGCTATTGTAAAACAATATTTTTTTAAGAACTTGGTCTCTCTGATGTTTCTAATGGCTTTGTCTACTTAGAAAATGCATCCATTCAAAACCAAGTCATATTTAAAACTTTACTAGGCTACATTTTATAAATATTAATTTGTATAGTAGCCTGTCTGCAGTGAAATTTTAAAGATATTTTCTCACCCACTTTTTTGGTAACTTGCATTTTTTTGCCATTTTTTTCCTTTAATTCAGAGTATTCTCAAAAGGAAAGTTGTCCTGGTTTTTAATTTTAGCAGTACTGGTTCTTCCTCTCAATGTATTGAAAGCTGTGTTAGAAGAAAGATATGGGCATTTATTAATTTAAGGATAAGATCATTTATTATTTGTAACTAAAAAAGATTATGTGAAGGTGGTTGTAAACTAAATTGATGTTAACCTTTGTGATATTCCCAGTTATGCTGCCATCACATTAATGACTAGGACCTCGGGAAGCTTTTGGTGACTGATCACATGAAAAAGGGAGGGAAGGCTTGGAGCATCTTTTTGCATGTAGCTGGCAGTAGTGGTTTCTGCACAACTGTACCTGTCACTGGTGTTAAAGTAAATCACAGCTTGAACTATTAATAGCTTTAAGGTACAAATTTGTTTGACCGAAAAGACATAAAATCAAATTTTGCTTCTATGGTGATGATCAAAGGCTAAGTTTTTTCTAAACCTCGAAATAACCAAATGTTTAAAAAGAACCAAACAAAAAAAATCCACAAAAACTGAAGAGTCCAAAATGTACTATCCAGAACACTCTTTTTTTAAGTTTAGATGTACTGAAGCCTTAATCTTCTGTAATGTGTCTCTTTTCCTACCCAGATATTAATGGATCATCAGAATTTATCAGAACATGTGCTCTGCATGGTTTTATATTTGATTGAGCTGGGGTTGGAAAATTCTCCTGAACAAGAATCAGATGAAGAGGTAAGAATAAAAACCATTGTTTTCTTCAAAATGCAAAGGTGATTTTTAATGATTCAGTATTCTTTAAAATTAGATTTTACCACAGTAGTTGGAATAAAACATCTTTATTAACATATATAGGGAACAAATAATAAAACCAATAAATACATACTGTTGTGAGGAAGAGTGTGGTATTTTATGTTTTTCAGCAGTTTCTGTATATGTAGTCTGACAACACAGATTGATTCGATCTTTACTACTTTGTAAATAAGTACTAGAAATTGTGAAAAAAAAATTTAAATTATTGAGTCTAAAGATCGCTAAGTTTTCAACTGAAACCCTTATCACTGAGCGTTTTGTTGCTACAGATCTGTATCTTCTAAAATATGTGAATTAGTCAGAATTTCAGTTCTACTTTTAATGATATTTGAATATAAAGAACTATTATTTTGTGATTCGAGATTCCCTTCTCTCAGCATAGTTTTTTAAACTGATGATCATCATCGGGTTTTGACCAAGAATTTGCCATATTTTTTTTCCAGAGATTGACTTCTGTATAGTTCTGATTTTTTTATATTAATCTTAGATTGTACAGCTTTGGGTTACTCTCTGGAGTTCCTTTTACTTCTGCTTGCTAACGCTAATGGCTTTATTTGATTATATTCAAATAAAATACTTAGACCTATGTATTTATCAGCCTTGTGGTCCTCATGGGCCTCACATCAGCTACCAAAATTTTTAAGAGGTGTCTTAGCTTTGTTGAGGTAATGTTCAACATACTGTTCCTATCTCATGGAGATATTATGGCCTCTGTAATAGTTACAAAAGCAACAAGAATTATTTTTATACATAAGAGAAAGTATACCAGGGTTTTCTTAATTGTTTTAGGAATCTGCAGGTGGACAAGAGCGTTGCCACGATAGTTGGTTTCCAGGAAGTAATTTGGTTTCTAACATGCGTCACTTCATTAACTATGTCCGAGTAAGAGTACCAGAAACTGCTCCTGAGGTGAAGAGAGAACCACCTGCAAGTACAAGTTCTGATGGTTTAGCTTCATCACAAGTAAGTAGATACAAATACTGGACTCTGTGGGTTAGTTTAAGTTGTTGCCTGTGTTGACATTTTTTGTTATTTTTGTTACTTTTTTTATTACTTCCTCAGGATGTTTTTTTCCTTCAGTTATTTTTCCTATATGTACTGATAGCAGAAATAGAAGTTATTTCAAATGATGCCTCCTTCCAAATAACATATTTAATGCCTTTTTTTGTCCTCAATCTACCAGAGTTCAAGGCGGAAGAGCCTCCAGAGAGAGGTAGATCTGTGTGCAGTTTGTTCTCCTAAGCAATTAACTAGCAACATGCTTTAATTGTGCTCGCCTTAACGTTCAGTGGAATCTTCTAATTTTCCTGAATTTCCTTTTAATTCATATTGCAAGGGCTCATGCTTTTTTCATGTTCTTGATGGTAATCTTAGGTGGCAGACTTTTCAGCAATAAAATGCCTTTACATTTTTAATACGTGTTTCAAAGTAAAAGCCTCCTATCAAATCAAATATAAAATGCCATTGATAGCTTACTGCTTGAGCTTTGTGTTTAGGCCTGTTTGATCTTGCCAAGATATTACTAACATTGAATAATGTAGAATAGTCTTAGCTTTCTTGAGTCTGGGTAAGTTTAACCTTATATTGAAAGTAGTTTTGAAATGGTTAATAGCAATATTTTGTTGTTGTTATGAAAACAGAGGAATATGTAAATTGTGGGATCCTGAAAGATTTATAGCCAGTAGATGATACAATCTCTGTGTCAGTGTTGATTTTGTATCTATGGTGTACAGCACTTCAGATTACTGAAGTGTCAGATGTAGCGAAATACAATGGATATTTCTTTTACATGTTCATGTCAGAAAACCAGACAAACTCTAAAGTAGGGAGATGGCATGAAATAGATTAAAACATAAAGAAGGTTGGTAAGATGATGGTCAGAATCCCATTTTTGTATTTGATATCTCTTAATTGCCCAGCCTTCTGAGGAGGAGAGGGTAAGATGTTAGTGTGCTGAATTTCATGTTCAAAACCATGAAGAATTATCTTTCTGCTGTGGATTTGGTATATGTATCCTTAATTTGGTACAGTAAGCAAGAGTAGTATGAGATAGCTCTAAATGGGCTCTGTCATTAATGTGCTCTGTCATTAATGTAACTGCACTCATACGCTCACATGCCCTGGATAGCAAGTTCTGCTGGCAAACCAGGGGTATGTGGCTTCTGGATCTTACCTAATAAGTCCAAATAAAATGCACAATGTCCATGGGGATGTGTGGGCTCTCCTGTATTCACCTGTGTGACATACGAATTACATTGTGCAACAGTGCTCAGTAGACTTGAATAAAGGCATTTAAATGACATAAAGATACTGAAATTATTACGATTCTAGAAAAACTAAGGAAATATTACTTGATAACAGAATTGTAAGTTAAACTAGAGTAAAACCAGTTGTTAGTTGTTTTGGTATGGATATTTTCCTTTGGTGCTTGACTTTTTACGTAGTTGCATATAACAGACTTGTACAAAAATACCTATGCAGGTTTAGTATTTTGCTGTCCTATTTTTCAATACATTTTGGGAGTGGAGAAGGATCTTAAGGTTTCTTTTCTTTCTAGCTTCACATATTTTCCATAGTTTTAGAAATGTGTGTTGTTTATACTTGTATTTCTGCAAATTAATCATGATAATTTTTTTCCCAAGAACTCAGGGACAGCTCAAGTGTTCAGTTTGGTCGCAGAACGTAGAAAGAAATTTCAGGAGATCATCAATCGGAACACCAGCGAGGCAAATCAGGTGGTTCGGCCCAAAACGTCAATGAAGTGGTCAGCACCTGGTGCAACTCCACAGTTAACCACAGCCATCCTAGAAGTCAAGGAAAGCATACTGTCTCTGCTGATTAAATTGCATCACAAACTCTCAGGAAAACAAAACTCTTACTATCCCCCATGGCTGGATAATGTGGATGTTTTAATCCACCCAGAAATTCCAAGATACGCTCATGGAGATGGAATGACAGCAGTAGAAAGAATTTTACTGAAAGCTGCTGTGCAGAGCAGATTAAATAAACGTATAATTGAAGAGATATGCAGGAAGGTGACACCTCCTGTACCACCAAAAAAGATTAGTTCTGCAGAGAAGAAAACTTTGGATAAAGAAGAAAGGTAACATTAATAACAAGATAAAGAGGCAGTAGAAGAACAGTGTATATTGTGCATCTATTGATTGATCTTTAGGATTTTGTATGAATTCCATACTAAAAGAATAAGTCTTAATTCTATAGTCCTTTAATTTGAAGATACATGATTTACATGGGTGCTGAGGAAGAATCTGTACCTTGCTATTTTAGAGCTTTTAATTAGAAAATTTTAATAATAATTTATGTGATATACATGCTCACCCTTTATGTTGCCATTTATAAAATTGGTGCGTACAGAGATGTAGAAATAAGATTGTGTTAGCTTTTGTGGCTTAACCTGAAGATAAGTTAGGATTTTTATTTGTATTTTCTGTATCTTCACCTACACACATCACACCATGATTGTTTTGAGGTTTTGTTTACTATATATGGGCTTAATAATTCTATCTTTTTTTTTTGCCTGTCTGACCCATTCAATTTTAAAAGTATGTTTTTAGTTCTTTTATAATTCTTACTTTTTCAAAAAAGTTTGTATTTTCTTATTATGTAGCCTGAAAACTCACATGCCCAATATCTGTTTAGTGCTGAATTTTTTATTTTTTTTAACGTTTGGACAATTTTGAGTTTATTTTGGGACATAATGAGTCCTGAAAGTCCCCAGGATACTAGCACTATTGAAACCCAATGCAGAGACCCTGCTTCTCTTGGGCTTTCTGTGAATGTTGTGTTAGCATCAGAGTTCTGTGGAAGCAGAATCAGCTGGGGGATGGCAACTACAGCTGACAGAGGTGAAAGCTAGCAATGACAGGCATAGTGTTGAAACTGGGATGGAAGGAAAATCTTGTGGTCAGCATACCAGTAGAAAACAGAAGATGCCAGGGAAGGTGATCAGTTGATGTGGGAAGACTCAAGTGGGGATGTTATGAAGACCTGGGTTGTCAGGACAAAAATAGGGAAGAGTAGCAAATGAAAAAACTGAGTGTTTAGTGAAAATCTCAGTGGAGAAGAATGGGGTCTTGAGAGCTGGTAGGAGCAGGAGAATTGTAGAATAGGAAGGCAGATGTCTGGAGGGTATGAGAGACAGATTGACGTTTGGGGGATGTCTTAGACTGCTCTGCAAAGAAGAGTTGGCTGGGGGGGGTAGACTGCCACTTGGCTGGTGCAAAAGGCTGGAACATGGGATTTGAAGGGAGTGGACAGTGGATAGTGTTAGAAGGTTATGGCACAGAAAGTGGGGAATTCAGGTCACAGTACTTACCATAGTAGTTAAAGTAGGGAGCACAGTCTGGAATGGACAAGAAGACAAGTACTCGTTTGTGCAGTATTTTGATGGTTTTATGTAACCAGAATATGTAGTTACAGTTCTAGAATTTGAGTAGAAGAATTTGCAGTCATCTGATTCAGTTGGGTTCTGGATTGCTTTTATTTTTCTGCTATTTTATTTGTTTGAAAATAGATTTTTCATTAAAATCTCTCTGATATGTCCAAGGCCTACACTGTATTGGAAAATTACACATAAGAATGTGGCAAACAGTTTCAATATATTTATATGTTACATAGTTTACAAAGTAAAATTATTTTTGTCTTGATAGTGTTTATTTAATAGTTTAATTTTTAACATTGCTTGTGATAGTTCATATAATGAGAGAAATAGTCAAGGTTTAGCATGAAAAATTGCTAATCAGAAAAAGCCAGAATGAGTATCTGCTTTAGATGAAACACAGCTGCATCTTGGGCACCGAATCATTAATGTGCTACTCAAAAGTGCTATTTTATGTACAGGAGAAACAGGGGCATGGATAAAACAAGTAACTTTTCATATAGTAAAGGGTAAGGTCATTCCCTTTATAAAGGATGTGGTATTTTCAAAGATCTGTGGAAAGCATGCTAAGTTTTCAGTTAAATTTGAGGACTACAGCAATGGTAAAAATTAATGTTTCCCGTTTTTTGTTGTTCTGAGTGATTATTATCTTCTTATCAAAATTATAATGGTATTGGTGGACCCATGAAGTTTGTTGAAGGGCAGTGTGATAACTGAAATGACTAAACCCAAAGAGTGACAATGTTCATAAAGCCAGGCTGCAATTTTTACTGTTTTGATTGTTTTGTTTTAATTTTCCCCCCAATTCCGGTTTTATATCAGTGAAGACTGAAGCTGAGCAGGCTGTGAATGTTAAGCAATCACCTTTTAGCTTACTTCAACATATAATGGCATCACTCAGGCAATGGATTGTTGCCATAGAAACTGAAATACAGAACTAGAAGCAAGCTTGAGCTGCTTGCAGTATTTTTTCAATTGCAGTGTCATATTCCTGTGGGCCATCATGGAAAATTACTTAGCTGTACTGAATCTGTCAGAGTTTGTTTATGTCTTCTTATTAAATGCATCTATTTACAGTCACTCTGCTTTTAGTCAAGGTGTTTATTGAGAAATTTCCAGGGAGAAATAAATCAAGTCTAATGAATGCTCTGGTCTGATCCTCAGAATAATGAATCTTAATGATGTTGTAAATAGAAATTATTTTGAGAAATAGTGACTGTACAATGTAGCAGATAAATGGACAGATATATTTGGGTCTTTCAGATGCCTTTAAGAAAACAAGATAGAAGCTTAGACTTATAAACAAGTCACCTCAGGATGACAGGTTACACTGTATGAGCTGCTTTGGGCCTGTGCATGCCAGTTCCTGTGCCAGGACACTGATAATCAGACAGTGCTTGAGACTAAAGAGGACTCACTCATCAGGGTATCAGACACCGAGTGAGGTTTTTAAAGCCCCTGTTAATTATCTGAATCATCTCTGAGCAATGGAAAAAATGCATTGTAAATGCATAACACTTAGCTTTTAATTAATTAATATTAAATTCTCAGATAGGCTGATGCATGGAATTTGTAGCTATGATAGAGCTTCTGTAGCTGTACTGGGGAGGTGCTGTGTAAACCCCTCAGCTGAGGGCATTTTCTGTGTGATGAGCAGCTGTGGTGTAGGGCTTTTGTTTGGTTTTCCCACTTCCAGTCTTCCATTTCCTCTATTTGTAAACTTATGTCAAAGTAAGAAAACTGTAAACTTATGTCAAAGTAAGAAAACTGAATGTTTTTTTTTTTTTATCTTTTTACATCCATCAATATTCTTCTACCCACTGCAGTATAAACTTATCTAGGGAGTTATATAGCTGGCCATACAGCCTTGTACAGGTCACTGATATAGTTTAAACAGAAGGATAGACAGGAGTAAGTCTCTAATGTTTTCCATTTATAAATCCAGAGCTTATTAATCATTTATAAATTGTGATAAACAATGAGGAAAAGTTAGTGAAGTCAGCTTGGCTTCAGGGAGAGAAGGGCTTTTAATCTGGATGCAATCTCAAGGTTGTTTAAATCCCAGTGTAAAAGTTATCGGTGGCCACTATCTTGGGTGGAAGTGGGGGAGAAGGAAGCGCTGTGAGGAGGCTTAGCTGGAAAATAAATTATTCAGAATTGTTTCCCGTGCCATCAAGCTTGATATCAAAAGGGAGTGAGGTAGGATTTTATTATTATTGTTATTATTAACTTGCAAATGATGGTTTCCCACAGAAGAATGTTTGTTTTGTACAAATGACATTTCTCATTTTCTTCCCATGCTTAACAGATAAAGAAATTTCAAGACAAGGTCCTGAGTTCCTTTTCTTGCAATATTATGGCCTAATCTGTTAAAAGATCCTGTGATGAACACCTTTGAAGGGTGTTTTAGGACAGGATTTTGTCCTGTTTTTTTTCAGAGTCAAAAGAAAGTAACACTAATTTCTTTAAAAACTTTGCTTTAGAAAAGCAAAAGGCTCCTTTTTTTAAGCTTAGAAATTATTCCTTTATATCAACCTTAATTTAGAATGATACTGTTTAAGGTAGTAATTGTAATCAGCTTGACATTTTAAAGGATTTTTTCCTGCTCCATTATGTATGCTTATTTTTTCTTCTTCCCTGTTCTTTCACTTAGACGACAGAAGGCTAGAGAAAGGCAACAGAAATTGTTGGCTGAATTTGCCTCCAGGCAGAAAAGCTTCATGGAAACTGCCATGGATGTTGGTAAGTTTCTGTGTAGTTGTCTGCTTGCTTTTATGTCTTTTCCCACATGTTAGCATTAAGGTTTCTACTCAGTTTAAAAAACACAACATACACAAAGAAACCCCAACAATGAACTACTCTAACCAAAAAGGAAACCCTTCTCTCAGGTTCTGCTGTTGTATCCACTTGTTTAACTTAATACTTCTTAGGGAGCTTAACTTTGTTTATAGGACAGATATTACTGAATACGTAATTGCTAAACAATAGATTAAATATGTAGAACATAAATTAATTCCTAGTTTTTGTTAATATACAGTACTTGAAATAATTAAATGTGTGATATGTTTTAAAGTATTTACCTTTAATATAAAATGTCCCCAAATTAGTTTGTCTTTTTAATATTGTATTTTTTCTTAATCTTTAATAATAAAATTTAAGATTATTTCTCCATAGAGCCTTAAAGTTCAATAAGGTGAAAATTTTGCCTTTTGAATGTGTTTATGGATCTAAGGAAAGCATAATTTTTAGATCACCTCAGTTGCTATAAGTGATAACATTGTATTCTATTTCAAATACTGGCTTTACAACACAATCAGGTCTTACTTTTCTTGAGGCCGAGTTCTTTCAGATTCTGCTGTGTAGAAATGCATAATCCTGATTAGTCTGTGTTCACTGAGGAATGGAAAATATTTTTGGGCCACTCCATAGAAAATTAACACTTTTGAAAAATAAGAAAAAGCAGGGATCTTCTCCCGCCTTCTGTCAGATATCATCTGCTGGGAAGTTTTGATTTGAGTTTAAGCATTGGTTAGAAATATTTTGACAACAATTTGCTGAAAAAGTTTGTCTTTTGAAATTGTTAAATTCTCTTCAGTTCATAGGTTGCTGAGAAGATTTATTAATTTATACTTACTAAGATTTTGGCTACTTTAGTGGTCTTGGGGCTCTGAGCAGCTTGGTCTAGTGGAAGGTATCCATTCCCATAGCAGGAGGGTTGGAACTTTATGGTCTTTAAGATCCTGTCCAGCCCAGACTTACTGAGATTCTATGAAATTAATCACTCTATATAAGATGTTATGTTTGGAGGGTGTACAATACTCTTAATTTTCATTGTGAACTTTGTATTGTAAGTCAGCCTCATTAAATAGCAGCTACTTGTTCGTAATCTATTTGTTGAGGTAAGGATGAAGGGAAGAAGAGCCTTGCAGTTCTCCTTATTAAAAATCAAGGGTTTTTATGGTCACGGATGATTGAAAATATCTGGGAAACTTTGACTCTTCAGTCACTTATATTTTGAATTTTTCATATCGCAACTTTGAAACTGCTGGGGTTTGTATATGAAATCAGATGTGTGTATATAGATTTAGACATGGATATAGATGTACCTGTCAATAGCTATATTAGCATGCATGTATAAATGTGCATAAATACTTTCATGCATAAGTTTTATAAGATATGTTTTAAGATAACTGCTTTGATTTGTGGATGAATCATGGTAGCTAAATCAGTAAATTACACAACATTTATTTTTGTGAAGGACTGTGAACACTTAGCTTTTAATTAATTAATATTAAATTCTCAGATAGGCAGACCTGGGCATTTGTGTTTATGATTGTGCATTAAAAAGTTCTTGGTCATGCAAGATTTAAATTCCTTGCTTCTTAGTATTTAAAGAATTAACTTCAGATTCCTCAATGTAAAATGTAGTATTTGTTGTCAGTTATACCAGATCTTGCACTGTTAACATTCTGTTAACTAATAATTACTTTGCCTTTTCACTAACTGTTTTCAGTGTCTATGTTGTCATTCTATTTTCTGACTTTGTTATGAAAATACACAGAAGTAGTACTGTAGTCCTGTACTAGTTTTTATGTTCTGACTGCCATTAAAATAGCTCTCAGAAAGTAAGTTCCTATACCCTTATACTGCATGGGGTTTGTTTAAAAATCTAGATTAATTTTTGCCAGGAATATTTTCTTCAGTTTGTTGAATCTAAGTGGTTTGTTTAGCTGGGAATGCAGTCTCTGTATGATACAGAAAATTACTGGAAGTGTTGCAGAAACTATTGTTCCTCTAATTTTAAAGCACAAGACAGTAAGAATTCTGAAACTAGTCTCTCTGGAGTGATTAGATTTAAAACTACTCTTATGTAATTCAAAGGTTTCCCCAGAGTTGATGCATAGCAGTGCTGAAATAGCTGTTTGGAAATAAAAAAAATCCTTTCATACTAAAATCAGTAGTAGGAATACTCCTACATATTCCGATTCTTAAAAGTAGGAATTCATTCCCCTTTTACACAGTCTGTTACCTGTTTCTTTTCTTATTGATTGAAGCACAGCAGTAGGTTTATTTCTTAATTTTGTCCACTTGCTGTAACAGTAATAATACTGTCAAAAATGCAGGGATGGTGAGGCATCAGCTCCCTTATTGTGTCACTGTTTCAGTTAGTTGATGTCACTTGGGCAAATTTATATTATCATCATCTTTTAAAACTTTATATATGAAAAGTAGATGTGATTCACTGGTAAAATGTGAGAACTGTTGTAATTGTTTTGGGGTATAGCACTTAAAAATTTCATAAGACCTTTCTATTGACTGTGTAGGAGATTGGAAAAACTCTGAAAATAAATGTGTCTAGGAAGAGATAGGAATAATGGAGAATAGCCAAAGCTTAAAGGTTATTTTATAACCCATATACTTCTTAGTTTCTAAAGTGTTTAATAAAGTGCACAGAGGCACTGTTAATCCCCTGAGGTATTCCTCTTTGATTGTTGGGATGCTGCAATGAAACATGGCTTAAAATTACCTAATTACATGTTAATTATTCAATATTAAATGTGTCTCATTTTACTAGTAAAATTTATTTATTTGAATTGACATACTCAAATTCATCTGAGATTCTGAAAATAAAGGTTGGCATTTTCTTACACACAGTTACTGTGGAAAAAAAATCCAATTATGTAGCACTTTCCATTTGTGCCCCCTGTTACTTTCTATTTATATTCTGTGACATCTGCAGAACTGCATTGCCATTCAAGCTTGCCTGGAAGTAATTAGGTGAAATTTAGAAACAGTTATGTTAATGAACTAGGGTAGAACAGCTTCCACTGTGCTGTCTTTAGCTGTTTGACTGCAGGATAAACAAAAAAAAGAGAAAAATACACCAGGAAAAATGTTCATAGAACTGCAGATAGAGCTCTTGAGGTGTCTGATGGACTGTCCAGAGGGTTCAAAATCTGGTGTTGGTTTCAGCTCCAGAGGCCTTCCTGCTCCTGGTTTTAGCTCCTGGTTACAGCTCCTGTGAGCTCTTGGAGAGCACAGCCTCAGTGTGAGACCATGGTTTATCTTGTGATGTGGAACTCTGTGCAAGAGATTCTTGAAACTTCATAAGCTTCAGAAGGGTCTTGATAAGAACAAAACTAAATCACTCAGTTCGAGGTTAATAGTAGCCTTTAACAAATTACAGTTATATTTGTAAATATTTGTCTCTCTGAATTTTATAAAAATAAAACATGATCCGTTCCAGGCTGCTGAACTGCTTATCGTATTGAAAATTTATAAACTGGTTAAGTTGTTAATTATAAATGCTAAGTTATCTTTTATTTCTTCAATAGTTTTCATGTCTCTGAAGGGGCTGGTGTGATTTTTCAACTTTTTAATGCATCCTGATAGGCATGCAGATGATCTTTTATATCTTTCTTTCCTATAATGTGTGTCTGAGCAGGATGTCATTTTGTCCTTCATGAAACATTCCTTAGTTAGACTTAAAAAGAAGCGCAGAGTTTTAATGCAAGGTGACATATATTTCCTAACACTCAATCTTCTGAACCTAGATAGAAAAATAAATTAGGTACTGATCTCTTGAGGATATGTATGCTGGGTCAGGGCAAAGAACATTAGCATACTAATGGTTGCTTTGGTACCAAGGGGCTGCTTTGACACAATATGTGCAGCAGGACAAATGTTGACTACAGTCAGTGGAGATTGTGAACTATATTTACTGTGTTTACAAAGCCCTTTTGGTTTCAGGGTTTTGCTGGGTAGAGGAAATGAAGGAATGCATCCTTAGCTCTGGAGAGTAGAAATGAAATTAAATTCAGATAGCGATGCATTCTGCAGTACATCAATATGCTAGTTTTTAGCAGATCAGTAATTTGTTTGGAGGTAGGAAGTGCTAGGTTTTTGTAATTTTGTGTCTCTATTGGTACAAAACTAAACAAAGAGCTAAATAATTAACTTTCAAAAAACTCTTGGGGACTCCAGGGTTTGGCTCTTCCCTGGATTTCTGTCACAGTTTAAATTTGTCCATCCTCCTTCAGTGTTTTAAGTGTTTATTCAGATTTATGAAAGGATAAAGAAAAGTTCCAGAACCCACTGTAAAGGGATGAGGTGTACTACAATCTCATGACAGAAACTTGGTAAACTGATACGAGTACCATGTGTCTTTCCTTGTATTTTTCATTGGATCCTTCTTCACACACTGACATCATTAGGATAAGTCTGTGAAATCAGTTAGTTTAAATCTTTGGAGGTAGTTTAGGTGAGTAATTGAGGTTTATCAGAGTCCATTCAGAAGAAGTGAAGGGTTTTGTTTGGTTACAGTTTTTCTGGTACGCTTAGTTATTTGAGATTTTAATTTCTTGCCAATGTGCCTTTGTTTTCTTTTACTAGCTCAGGCACAGATTATTAGGAAGTCTTTCTTGGTGCTAGTAACTTACTTTCCTTGAAAGTTTATTGTTTGCCAGAATAGCCTCGTTACATCTACATCTAAGTAATTGTGATGGAAACATGCACTTAATCATTGAGTTCTAAAATTAAATTAACCTGATTTTTATGTGCGGGTTCCCTATAGGCAATAAAAGTATTAATTGTTTATACTGAACTGATTTTAAACACCTTTTAAATCCTAAGTTCTGGGATTTTTTCCCTTCAGGTTGAAAATATGCAATTTATGATGAATGAATGCTATTTTGTAAATTAAATATTGATTTTTATGACTTCCATTGAATTGCTCAAAATCAGATCGATACATTGTATTCTCTTTTGACTCTTCTGAAAAAATATTGAATGGTTGCATATTTTCTGTTGTACTGACAATATTTTAGAAAGAGGGAAAAGAAAGCTGAAACTCTAGTCCTTGTCATTTCTTGCTTTTGATACATAGATGTACACGATCATGCATTACACAATTACAAGGTGATGTTAAATATACAAAGTAGCTTTTAGTGTGTACTTCCTCCCTTTTGTGCTACCCTTTCCTCCTAACTTTCTGGATGTTTTGGACATTTGCAGTTGATGCTATGTGGTTTTTATTTCATTGTACATCTGGCTGCCACTAGATGGTGATAGACATGTGTACAATATTAACAACTGCACATAAGTGAAGATCAGGGTCCATTTTCATATGACCCTCAATAACTGGCTAGGAAATCAGTACTTACTAAAACAGTGTAATTTTGATTCAGCCCTATGAGCAAGAGCATTGCATGGAGCTTTTTATAGCAAAGAAATATTCTGCCTGGCACCCAACACGCCTCTCCTTATGGCAGCAGCCTCCTGTGCCAAACTTGTAGTAGGCTTTCAGAGGACAGCAGTTCTCCTTAAAGCAATTTTGCATGAGGACTGTTGCTGTACTCAGGGTTTTTGGATTCTCTATCCAGTACCTCAGCCTACTTAATCAGAGGGATAAAGGGTATGATTGAAGGTAGGAAGTGTTTTCCTTTAGAAAAATTATATTCTAGGAAAGGCACAAAGAACCCACATATTATAGATCAAGAGGCTGACTGTATGTGTTCATGAGCAGCCAGGAGTGGATAATTTAGTCCTAAGGTGCTTTTCTTTCAAGCCAATAAAGACTTCTTAACTTTGATTGTAACATGTCATAAAATGTCCTGCCCTGAAGTCAGCACCACCAACTGTCATGTGATCAAAGCTATGTGAAGTGCTGTGGCTTTGATACTTCAGAGCTGGGCCTTAGCCTTGAACATTTCTGTGCACCTAGGAAGGAGCAATGTGGAGCAGACAGAGAGATGAAGGGCAACAAAATATGACTCCCTAGTAAAACCATGTTTGCTCATAGCTGACTGAAACAACCATTTGAAGGAAAAATGGCTATGTTCAAAGTGTTCAGTATAATATCTAATGAAATAGAAGTTAGATCTCTGTTTTATAGAAGTTTTAAAGAGATCAAGTTTAATACAAAACTCAAATGAATCATTTAATTCCATGGGGAGTAATACTGCCTATGGAAAAATTTGTACTTTATTTTGTAGGTGTCTTGGGGGCAGAAAGGTTCCTTTCAAGCAACTGACAATGTTTTAGTTGTAGATAAACTGGGGAAAATATTTTGTAGCTTTTTCATCGCTACCTCAATGCGGATGGATTGGACATCTTCAGATGGGAATCCTCAATTGGATTTCTTTACTTCTGTTTTTTCTTATTTTCTTATTTTTATATATACTTATATTTCTTTTCTTATTTTTTCTTATATTTTCATATTTGTTTTTAGAATCACCAGATGCTGATATTGCCATGGAGGTAGCTACATCTGAACAGCACGTTTCTGAAGCAATATATGATTGTGTTATTTGTGGACAAAGTGGTCCTTCTACTGAAGACAGACCTACAGGGCTAGTTGTACTATTACAAGCATCCTCAGGTATGAATATGTGGCTTGTACGAAAAGCAGTGTTCTGCACCTTTTAGCATGTATGCATAAATCCTGTTGTCTCCTGAAGTCTGGAAACCCAAGGATTCCAATTTTTTTTGTGGATGGTTCTCTGTGAGTCACATAAGGAACTTCTTAAAAATCTGGGGAAAGAACAAACAGTTTAATTCCCTCCTACTCTCTGTTAGCTTTTGCAAATGCAGCAGTGCATTACAGACCTGCAGGAAAATCAGTACTGGAAGGAAAAGAAAATTAAACAGCCATCACTATGTCTGCGTGTAGATATGAGTGTTAGTGGATATAGGTGTTTTTTATATATATATATATATATATATATAATGTACACATGCAAAAGAACAACTCTCAGTATTTAGATTCTTTAGTAAGTTTTTACTTTCTAGCATCAACAAAGTGCATTATAGTTACAAACCAAAATTGCCTGATTGTTTCCTTAGTTGTTTAACCTGTTGTTACCCATTGCATTGTGTATTGCTGCTTTTCTCCACGCAGTGTTGGGGCAATGCCGCAATAGCACTGAGCCAAAGAGACTCCCAACTACTGAAGAGGAGCAGATCTATCCCTGGGATACCTGTGCGGCGCTGCACGATGTGAGGCTGACAACTCTACAGCGATACTTCAAAGATGTAAGGATTTCATGTGAACAAGATACCCCTTAAGAAAAATTTGTATGTAAAAAGATAAATGAAACTACCACTTCGAGTTCTCCTAGTTTCATTTTTTACATTTAGCGAATGCTATTTCATGTTTCAGTCATTCTCAAGTGTTTACATTTGATAAGGTCCTTCTTTTTAAATAGCTTCTGGCTTTCCCCAGTTACGTTTTTGGTGATAGGCATCTAGTATATCTACAGGCTACACAGTCATTAAACATCCACCCAGATATTCTCTAGAAGGTATTTCACAATCCAGTGTGACTACATAATTGAAATTTGAGTTCACTGTCTAAGCAAACACCAGTTCTCTTGTAGCTGTACAGAAAACCCAGTCAAGGAATCGCTCTTAATCAGGTAAAAGTATTTTGGAAGCACAAAGTGGAAAGAGTGGCTTTAATCTGTGGAAGCTTTCTGAGCCACTATGGAGAAAGGAGAGTATGAGTGGATGGGGAGAAACCAGTAGAATGCATCTTCTACTGAATCCTCAACTTTGCACAACATCTGAAGTTCAATTTTACATTGATTGATAGTAAATGTCTACTTTGCAATTCTGTTAGTTTTCCAAACAGTTTTACATTACTTCAAAAAGCCAAGTTACAGCTTTTCACATTTGATTTTGAGAATCAATTCCTATTGCTCAGCAGGAAATATTTATTTGTAGGCCTTTGTGGAAGTCCTGCTTGTAACTTCCCTTGTTAGTGCCTAAAAGAGCTACATAAAATAATACACAACTGTTCTGAGAACTCATTTTTGGTGAGAATAATAGTGAACCTGTGACCCTAAATTAGCTTCTGTAGACTAGTCCTAGGTGAGATGCCAGCTTTTCAGTGTATCTAATTAATGAGCCTTCAGAAGCTTAAAGATTGCCTTTAAAGTGGAAAAACTGGCAATTTTTATTCTAACAGTTGCTAGCTTTTTCATAATGACATCCGCAGATAATTAAAATTTGCCAACTGCAGCCAAGCTTGCTTATGTATATTAATGTAGAGTAAAATTCATAATTGTTTTGTTACAGTCCTAAAAATTGGTCAATCTTTTCAGAAAGCATTTTATTCTAAGGAAAATATCATACATTTCCTTGAATGCAATAGATCTGAAAGACCTAAGCAAAAAATTATTTTTTAACAAGTGATTTTTTAGCTGAGAAAGAAGCTGTGGACAAGCTTTTCTACTAAACCATTGTGTTTCAGATAGATAATTAGTTTTTTTTTCCTGCTGAAGTGATAAAAAGCATTGAAGTAGTGCTGAAGTGGAGCTTAATTTTTACATGTTCGCATACTATAAGCGGAAGGAGTTCCAAGCAAAACATTACCAAAATCTTGATCTTACTAATACTAGTGTGTGTATTTCCCTTTCTGTGCAGTAACACTACCAACACATTAGTCTAACATGCACTGTAATGCAATGAGCAAATGCATCCTACTTTCAAAAATTCCAGTCCTGATGCAAACATCAGTTGAATTAGCTATTTCTGCTGTCACATTTTTAGGTCACTACTGTGCTAAAAAAAAGTCTCTGCATAAAATAACTAATCCTTAAATTGCTTTGGACATAGAAATGGAAACATCTGCTAGTGTCTTGAGTGTCTTGTTCAGCTGAGCTAAGCAATAAAGAGTCCTTTTTTTATCAACTGTGTCCTCTCCAACAAGTGTCCTTTCTCTAATAGATTTTTTTGAATAATTTCACTTACATTTCATAACTTGAAGTTTTTATATCTGATCTAGCTTATTCTGCTAAAAGACAAAAAAACCAACAATGCCATTCAAAAGCTACGTGCTGCATAGAGATTGGGCAAAACAGGTCACTTCTTTCTATAGAGATTCTATCTTGCACTTGCTTAGCTGGAATTTGATGCTTGATGTCAGGGAGCAGAGTTCTTGCCCATTAAAGGAAAAATCATTGAAAGTTAAGATTTTTAATATGGAGAGGTATGACTAAAGATTAGGAGATAAAATTTCATGTACTGAACTGATAGGACTGTTTCCAGAATCACACAGTACTCTGTAACCAATAACTTGATATAGGAGTGCTCCATCCCAAGCCTGTGGCTTGCTTTGGACTTTGCTTTATTTTTGAGCTCGAGAGCAATGGAGTGAAGCCTTTCTGGCTAAGACTTTGAGGCTGATTTTTTGTTTGTTTGTTTTCTTTTTACTTTTTGCAACTGCTACTCAGTAGTCTCAGTAGATATATGCAGTAAATAATGATTTTTCTGAGTGAAATATTGGTCCTGTGGGCCTTAGCAAGATATATCATACAGTCTTATTAATACTGTAGTCTACTAAATCATGCAGAACCAACAGGAGAAAAGTCTTTCTTACTTTATGGCCTGAGAGGCTCACAGCACATTATGAAGGACAGATGGAGGCATGGTAAACAGGAGCATGTGCCATAGCTAAAATATGTAATTTTGTTTTGATTTCCTGCTCATATGCAGGGGAAAAAAAAAAAGATACTAGGACACCCTTAGAAAATGCAAGCATCAGAGTTATTCATAGTACTCTGCTTTTGCATCATACATTAAGACTATTTTAGGGTCAGTCTACTCTAAAAATTATTTTCCAATTCTGTAGCCGTAAATCTTTCTTTGTTCATGTATAACCAGAATGAGCTTTTCAGTCTGTGTATGAGATTTTTGAGCAATGGGGATTTAATACTTTGACTGACTATAGTTAGATATTCTGCAAGAGAATTTTCTAGAATTCCTTATAACTTTGCCAGAGGTGATTGTTTCTTCAGGTCATTATTTTCTCAAAAAAAAAAACAAAACAAAAAACCAGCAGGGTAAGGTTTTTTTTGTGGGCTGTAAGTGCAGTCTTCCAATAAGGCCAATGTTTTCAAAACAAACCTAGTATACAACTGTGTTCCCTAAACAAGTATTTGTTCTCTTTTCTAATTATGATGAGTTATATATGATGCTGTGCAACAACTCATTAATACTCCTACGTGTTTACACTGAATTTTAATAACAGATTCTGGATTAATTATATATTGTGGTATTGTTATTTTGGTTATCTACAAAACTGAATGAAATGTGTTGGAACAGTTTATTGCCCTTGTAAATGGGTAACTTCTGCTATTGGGGAGGAGTGTTTGAGTTAGACCCACCTTCATGCACTAATACAAGAGATTCCTTAAAGAAGTTGTTACCTTAAGTGACAAGAGCTCCAGAAGTTTAACTGTTGGAAAGAATAACATAATAGGAGCCATGTCAGTCAGCATAAATAAACAGTTCTTATGAAATAGATTTTTTATTTATTTCCTCAGAATATCTTTTCATTAGGTAGTATGCAAATAAAAATCTGTCTGTCTTGTAAATCTTGAAGGTTTGGTAAATGCTTTTAGAGCTTTAAATACAATCATTGTTTTCTTACTGTTGTTGCTTTGGTTTAGAGTTCCTGCCTACAAGCAGTGTCAATAGGCTGGGAAGGAGGTGTTTATGTACAAACTTGTGGTCATACTTTGCACATAGATTGTCACAAATCTTACATGGAATCCTTACGGGTAAGTAAAACTCAAGATCATAGTTGTTTATTTGGATCTGAACTGCTTTTACTGAAATCAGATGGATTTATGCTGTTCAAATCAGATCAATCAAATGTTTTGTATGAATGTAAAGAATGGTTTTGTTATGTTTCAAGAACTTAATAACTTATCTCTTATTTCATTTAACATTATTAACAAGTACTTTGTTTTCAGTTATTCTGATCAGAATATCAGAAAAAATCTTGTAGAAAATTAACCAGAAAAAGATAAAGACTACTTTACAAGATATTTCTTACTTACTTTACAGGATATTTCTTCAGGTTTTGTGTTTGGTGGGTCTTTTGGTGGGGTTTTGTTTGTTTGGGGAGTGGGGATGGTTGGTGGGGGGGGAGGGTATTTGTAGGTTTTGTTAGATTGTTTTTGTTGTTTAGGGATTTTTTTTTGTAATTTTTGTTAATTTCATTTGGAGAAAACCCATGAGCAATTCCTTGTATTTTTAGTGTCAACATTGCTCATACCATGAAGCTTAACCTCTAAACAAACTACGAGCTGTGCAACCTTTCTTGGATCCCATGGTGAATTGTTCTTTTCCATATTAATTTAAATTTGCTTGCAGCAGTATTTGTGTCATCAAGATAAATATAACATAAAATTTTCATAAAGTAATATAGCAACAATATCTGGACTTTCATGGTAGAGTCTCACTTTGCAGAATTTTGGAAAAGTGATTTTTTGCATCATATAAACTCTGAAGTAATTTTTCTGATGGATTGTCTATTAAACTTGAAACAAACTGTTACTCCATGTAATTTTATTCTTGAAAATTTTGGATTATTTAAGTGAACTTCTGATCCTAGGATGTTTTATTAGTACCTAGATGAGTGCAGAATAATTTTGACTATTTGCTACCATTTTTAGGACTGAAATAATTTATATAGACCTGTGTTCATCTGGATAAAACATTCATTTTTACATAATACAGTTAGATATCAACATGGGAAGCCATGGAGGCAACTCATGAAGCAGACACAAGGTGTCTTGCCAGTTAACAGGAATACTGAGGACACAGCCTCACTTTGCAAACATATATTTCTGTGTCCATTCTTTCATCCTTCATGTGATACAAGAAATAATTAGGGTTCTTTTCATGCTGCCTGACAATGACTACTTGATTAGGCTTTTTTCAGCCTGTACTTGGAGTCTCAAACTTTATGGGAATTATCAGAAAGAGGCAACACACATGAGATGTTGGAAATACTCCACTGAAATCTTTTTACTTTATTATGGTGATATTGTTGACAATGGGGAGTGCTTAAAAGTCAGGAAAATTGAGTTGGAGGATTGTAAGTCTCTAGTACCTAAGACCTTTGTCAGTAAAATGAGGAACCATTCTAATTATTCTTTCTTTAAAGTTTTAAGGTTTAGACTTGTGTTTTTTAGCTATAAACCTGAAATATTAAGCAATAAAAAAACTATAATTGTTTGCAAATTTCAGTTACATCTTCTTTATTTCTTTTAGAATGACCAAGTCCTCCAGGGTTTTTCAGTGGACAAAGGAGAATTTACCTGTCCCCTGTGTAGGCAGTTTGCCAACAGCGTTCTTCCTTGTTATCCTGGAAACAACATGGAAAGGAGTGTTTGGCAAAGTCATAGTAACAAGTGTATGCAAGATCTTGTGCAAGAGGTGGAAGACCTTCAAGAACAGCTGGGAACTTTCCCAGTAAGCATCAGTGTAAGGCAGAAAGATCCTTGTTAATTTGCCTCTACCTTTCAGTTTTTTACATTATATTGCATTTGTGATCTCTAGAAACCTGACAACTTTGGAAAGTTCATTTGCTTCTGATATTGAAGACAACATACTATTGTTTTCTTATCAAGAAACATAGAACATTTACTGCATTACCTACTAAAAATAAACAGTTGAAAGCTGTAACAAAATGAGATTAATATAATTTTTTGAGAACATTTTCAGTTTTCTCCATAGTAATTTACATAGAATGAAGTCATGTAATATAAAATTTATTTATAATTTCCATGCAATGAAAAAACAGCAATAGTCTTGTAACTGGAAGCTATTTAAACATCTCTTAAGAACTTTGTAAGGTATAGACTATTAGTTTTATAGAAAGAAATTTGCAGATGCTCATGTGTTACAAAGCTTCATGAGGTCCTCTGAATGATAGAATAAATTACATTAAATTTTGTTACCTTCAAGTCTTGGTGGAGATGCTTTGTGTTTTTGTTTACTTGTACAGTGCGAATATACCTTCAGATATCACAAGCACTGAGATTCTTAAATTTAGGAGATGGACAAAACAGTTATGTTTTCATATTCAGAACAAATCAGAATAACTTTCCAAAACATTCTTACACTTCTGTGAGACAGAACACTGACTTCTAATGCGTATTTTTTTCATAACCTGCAAATGTGTTTTACAAATATGACAGTTCTACGCTTTACAATCAGGTACTGCATTTCTTCAGGTAAAATTATCTAATCTTCTTTTATGTCTTTGTTCAGTCTGAAACCAACCTCAGTAAAGAAATGGAATCTGTAATGAAAGATATAAAAAGTACCACACAGAAGAAGTATACAGATTATAGTAAGACTCCTGGATCACCTGACAATGATTTCCTGTTTATGTATTCCGTAGCCAGGTGGGTATGTTTTTCTTTTTATATTTTTCTTTTGTATTTCTCAGTAATGGTATTAGTCACTAGATAGCTTTCTTCTGTAAAAAAAAAAAGTATTTAAAAATATTTCATCCTCTCCAAAAAGGACATTTGGAATATTCAATACCTCAAGATTATGTTTTCTGATTTTCATATACAGGCATTATGCAAGATGAAAACATTGAACATCTCAGTTTATGTTTACTGTGTACAGCAATGACATAAAACCTGGAGAATATTGTGTCATTAACTTATTGAGTTTTCTTCTTAATTCAAGGTTTTGCTTTCCATATATCAAAATTTTATTTTGCATTTCTTAGTTTACTTTCCCAAATTGTCAAATCTACTCTGTCTTCTGCAAAATGATATTTTTTTCTGTATCACTGCCATACTGTTAGTTTTTAAATCACAAGGTGTTTTTTATCTCTCTGCCAGGCATTAGTTTTATTTACTTAAAAGAGGATCACAGAAGGAGCTTTTTTTATTACATCAGCAACCAGGAATTTCTCTTCATGTAGTCTAAGACTTCTAAAAAAATGTTGAAACCAGCAGCATTTTCTTTGTAATATTTGATTGTAGTTTTAGAGCTGTCAGTGTCATGTACACTCTCCAAGAAAATCAGTCCCTCCTTCTACACCATTAATGTTAAGGTACTCTGAATGGTTAATCTAGTCAGAGTTAATGTAATACCAGCTTTTCCCATAAGAACTTGAAATACTCATTTAAACAAATAATTTTCTAAACTCTGACTTACTGAGGCCTGCAGGAAGGTGCTGACTGCAGAGAAACTGCAAGCATAGAAGTCAAGCCATTGAATAGCATTTTTTTATTGCAGTTTCATAAACTCTGATTGCTGAGTGTTTTTAGTATATAAGCAGTGGAAATACTCAAGGCTTGGCTCAGCAGGACTCTGGGTAATCAAATCTAAGGTTCCACTTTTCACAGAAGGTTAGACCATCTAATCTCCAGAATTCTCCTCTGACTTGGATTATTGTATTATTCTATTAAAAGAAATATTATCTGTATTCTTTCAGAGTATTTTAAATGATACAGAAGAGCTAAGAAACTCTATACATAGCAAGTTAAAGGATTATTCTGTATTTTTAAGTGGTATATGCTGTACAAGGATAAGTAATGTTGGGATTTTTAGCAATTACATGTTTGACCAGTACAATTAAATACCCTTCCAAAAATACAAAGGACTCAAAATTAATATTTCATGTATCAAAGTACGATTACTTGTAACCATAACTTGACATGTCATTTAAGTTACAAAAATGGTACTAAAATACATTTCTGGGTGCAGTGTTATATAACTTAAAATGCTAGCTGAACATATTTAAAATGTATCTATGTATTACTTTTATATTTATGCACAGAGCTCATGATTTGTTTTTCATTCCAAGAGTTAAAAATACCTCAAACCAGAAGAGCATTTTATTGCTGCACTGCTGGAGAGAGAAATGTGACTGACCACTAAGATTAGGATATGTCACTTGTATGCCTCGTGACCCCTTCCTGTTAAGGGTTAGACTTGTGTCACCAATTTTCCATTTATCCATGTTTGAAGAATTTCATGTGTTGGATCCAGCCTTCTGTATTGTTACTATAACTCTTAAGATCACTTATGAGGCAACCTGGCAGATCAGCTTCAAGGTGGTTAACTTGTCTTGCTTTTCAGTGCAGCAATCCAGATTTACATGCTCCTAGTACTAGATAATTGCATAAGAATTATAGGGTTAAAAAAATTAAACTTTTAAATAGACATTGTAATATAAATTTATGGTTTGTCTTTATGGAAATAAATCTGTACATAATCTTCCAAATTGGAAGAGTTTCCTTCGTGTGATTTTATTGTGTGTTTAATTTTAAGTAATCAAACAACAGACTATCCACAATTAAAATTACATACTGAAGTAATTTACTTTCTGTAAGTTATTCCTGTCATTGGACCTGTTTCTTCCTTATTTCCATTCAGACTTGTTCTTGAGGTAATGATGCCCTTGTGTTCCTTATCAAACAGTAACCTTTGAGCATTTCTAATTCCAGGTGTTCTGAAGCATTTAATTGTTTTTGGTCAGACCACCTACAGCTGTTGCACAGTATTTCCTGGTATTTAACCCAGGTTTTGATGAACATTTTAATACAGTGATATTTTGATTAACTCTGTATATTTCCATGTGATTAAATGCTCTTAATCTTCTAAGTCATGTTCCATTTTCAATCAGAAAATAACATCATTTCCTGTGCTAAAAGATCCTAGTTTGCAGCTGAATGCCAGCTTTGCAGTGGATTACTGCGTGCTGGAATGGGAATGTGAAACAATACGTAGCCAGTTGCTGCAGGTTATTCTTTCTCCTTCAGGAGAAAAGGAACTTACTTTTCTTCATTTTTGCTTACCCAGGCAGGTGTCACTGGTAGCAGAGGAAAAAAAATAACAAAAGAACTCTCTACCACCTCGTGGGAGGGCTAACTGCTGTCTGTTTTTCTAGAAAAGAGGCATTCTGGGTCTTGGCATCCTGATTTGCATGCACTGCTGGAACAGCAGCTCCTTGGCTACCTCCTGCTTTTCCAGCAGTCCTATCTTGTTAAATTTGTACCCTTTTCATGCATTCCTCCTTGTCTTTGCTGACACTTACAAGATTAGCATAGGGTGTCTTTCCCAAATCGCATGTATCTAGCTTTGATTTTAATAGTTCCACATTCAAAGCATTGAAGACTGTAATTTGTGGCAATATATTGGAGGACTGTTTATGTATTGCATAGCAGTAGATTTCATGCTTTTGTTGGCTGTGCAAACAAAGCTTTTGGGTTTTCTGTCAGCTGTGTGTAGACTAATGTAAGAGCCATGTGTTTTTTCCCTTCTGAGTCTGTGTCTCAGTATCTGGGGTTTTTCCATGTATGTGTTGTGTTTGTAAATTGAAGTGAGAAAAATTATAGTGCTTAGTATGCTTCTTCTGTTCCAATGGGAAGAGCAAGTCCATCCAGATATATTCCCTTTCTAGAAAGGATATTGCATGTTTACTTCCCCTACTCTGGCCTGGTATGAATTCTCAGAAATATGAAATCACCCTTCCCACCCTCAATACATTCTTTTAATAAAAGTCCCCAAGAAGGGATGAAGTAGGTCTGGTTTTAATCAGGAGTCAGGACAGCTGAGCAAAATCCATTTTCTCAGGGTCTTTTTTGTGAGTGAGGTGGATAAAAACAGTGTTCTACAAAATTTCTTGCTCCAATGAACGATGCTGAGATTTCTAGATAGGAAAAGAAGACATTCATAGAGATTTTCTTTCTCCTCTTTCCTTCGTGTTGAGGAGTCTAAGATAGCAAAGGATTCTTTCAGAGACCACTCTGTTCCACACTTCTATCAGGTGGCCCCAATTTTTCTTTATTACTTTTCTTCAGTAAAGGGCAGAGGGTACACAGATCCTCAAGGCAGAAGGGAGTTCAAATTAGGGAGGAGATAGACTGGTCTCCTTCAAAAATGATTGATATGGTCTGTACCTGATGTAGGATATTTTCTGAAGGATAAGTGTTCAATTTCACAGAAGATGCTTTCTCTACTGTGCATTTTTATGCCAAGTTACAGGTATGTTTTCAAAGACAGATATTGAAGGAAAAGGTTAATATTTATATTTCCAAAAAAGCTGAGCTGTAAGGTGCTGCCTTTGAGGAGCTGGAGACAATGAAGAAATGTGGGAGGTGAGAGTTGGTATCATGTATGTGAACAGAGTATATGATTACAGAAATAACTTCCCTTACATTCCTCATAGTAAAAAGTACTGTATGACACCTCATATGTACCAGCAAGAGGTATTTTTCAGAATTGTCCCTGAGGTTTGTTTTGTGAAATGGCACATATGCCTTGGTGAAAGGGAAATTTAAAATTTTATAATTAGAAAATTATTCTTAAACATTCAGGTAGTCTTTTTGATTTAAATCTTAATTATTGATTTTATTCTTGAAATTACTCACCAGAAGGTTCATAGAAATAAAACATACTGATTTCCTTCGTATTCCCATGATGAACTAGCACATGCTGATCTACAGTTGCTATTTTGTCCACTAATATGAAATCCCTGTCCCTTCTTCCTTGCTGGTAGATTTTCAGAAGTTCAGTGAGCACTGCAAATCGCCTGAAGAGTGGAAAATTCCCCTGTCACACAGATGCCCTTATCAGCAGCAACCAGATGGAGCTCTGAGCAGGCCCATTATCATTGTTAAATTGCCTTTTCTGAGTAGAGAGGATTAAAGCATTCCTTCAGAAATGGATGTCATAAGCTGCAAACTTAGGGATAGGAATATTAAGAAATGTTGCTATTTTAAAAACATAGGAAAGTATCTCAACAAACACTGCATATCAAAATGTATTATTCTTTCAAGTTGATGAAGCTGAAATTCTTAAAGATAATTTGTTTTGAATAAAAGTCATGCTGTAGTTTCTTCTTAAATGTATGGGGGGATGTTCTTAGCTTGGATACGTTACGTGCCTAAAATTCTTGAATAGATTTTGATATGGATTCAGTCACATTATATCAAACCAAAAATTGTTTCATTTTTCATTAAAGGATAAAATAGGTTGAGATATGCAGTTTGGATTGAATTAGCAAAACAACGTGTCAGAATAATAGAATTATATTCCTTTATTTTATTTTTTAAAAATGTATGTTTACATACTAAAACAGGCTCTCAGAGAATATGACAGATTAATTGCTCCAAATCTTGAGAGTAAAAGACAATGCAGCAGTGAAACATCTAATTCCAAAATTAAACAAAATTATCTAATTTGGCCTAAACAATTGGTGCCTAAGTGTGAGATTACAGTAATACTAAGAAAGAAAGCATCAGTGTGACATGCAGAGATTCAGTGACACAACTCCTGTTTCATACTAATGAGCTGCAGTGAATAGCATTTCATTCAGAATTCACCTCCAAGGCTTTTATTGACTAACTTATCTATAAAGGGCAGTGCTTTTAATATATTTATTATAATATAGACTGTATTCATATTTAGTTGACGCCATATCCATTGCACTCTTTGATTGTTTAAAGTGAAACAAAAGCTCTGCCAATAAAGAGAACACTTTTTCGATGTATGATTGACTGAAAGTTAGCCAATCTTTCTGCTGTCTTTCCAGATTTGCACATAAATTCCCTTATTATGCTGTGTGTGCATACAGAAGAAATCCACAGAATTAACATTTTTTTAATTCTTCTCTCACAACTCAATACAGTCCTATGCTAATATAGTACTTAAAATAATGACAATATCTTGATAAAGTTTGTTTTGTTCTGAGCTGTATTTTGGCAGTATTTCACACTAAAGATTAGTTCACAGTATTCTTTTATTTAGTGTATGCTGGGAGTTTGTCATGATTCATTTGTGTCTGTAGAAGCTTGAATAATGTTGCATTCAATACTGTTGTTTTTCTACAGAACAAACTTGGAACTTGAGCTGGTCCATCGAGGAGGGAATTTGTGTTCAGGAGGTGCAAGCACAGCTGGGAAAAGATCATGTTTAAGTAAGTTCCATGTTATTACCTGCAGTATAAATTACTAGAATATTGAATAAATGTCTGCTTTTTTCTGGTATTTTCTAAACTGCATCAATTTTCCTTTTAAAACCTTTCATTTTGCCATAAGGGGTCTTCAGTATTTTGTTTCTGTTAGAGATATCTGAAAACTAATTTGCACAAATTCTTCATTAGAGCTGTTCATGTCTTTTGAGTACAATTATTTAGAAATCTATTGTCATACTATGCATGTAATATTTTTTAATAAGTTTGCATTTTTGTGAGTAGCACTAGAAGTATTTTAAGGTTGAAAGCTTTGTTTCACCTGTTTGTTGTTAGCAATAGGAAAGCAGCTTTTCTGAATGCTAATACAGCTCATTGCTTGGTGTCATTTAGAAAAATGCAGCTACAACATCCCATGTCTTTAATTTGCCTAGTTCTTCCACAAAGTTTTGCAAATTTTCTTTCATGGAATTTTCAAATGTTGTTGTTCTGAAACCTTTAATAATTGTCAAATAAAGCAATTTCCTGCTGCCAGAGGTTTTTTTTTCTTGAAAGAAAATATTTTAATCTTTTACTGGAATATAAACAGTTACAAGTGGATGTATTATTTTAGGAAAAATTGGAAAGCCTGTCAGAATACTGCTACTACTACTAATGCTTATTTAAGTCAAGCTTAAGTAGCACTAGCATCAGATTCCGTAAGGAAAAAGAAAGCTTAGGCCCACCTCTGTCTTTTGGTACACAATTTCTGGGGGATGCTTTCCTCATCCTTTGAGGTGACAAGCCACCAAAGAAATCTCACCAGGTGCTATGCTGTCTTCTTTCCCTCTAGGACAAAAGCCTTCTGTTACTGCCAGGAAATGTAGTTCAACTAATTGCATTCGTGTGTTGTTAATTTATAAAGTAGTTTTGAACCATAGTGCATGTTGTCTTTCCATCATTATCCCACTGTCTCAGCCAATCAAAGTGCTTATGTTAAAAGAACATCTCTAGATCACAGTGTGCAAATTTGAAGCATTTAGTCAGCCAGGGTTCTGCAGATAATTTATACTTTGATTACAATGCATTTTTAATTGTATGCTCACCTAGTAAGATGGACACTTTCTCCCTGAATTTGAGCTTCTTGGTAATGTGTTACCCATTTCACAGGTATGTATTTGGAAGAAGCAGATGTGCAGGATAGGGTGGAGATTTCAGCTTAAAATAGAAAAATTTTTGAAAGTGAAAAAATTTATAATCAAATTACACTCTCATTATGTATATTTTTGTTTTCACACGGCTTTACTGGTAATAAAATTTCTTGATGTTTTAGGGTTAAGAAGAATGTGTGCAAGGAATTGGCCAGTAATCTTCAAGGTCATATTTTTATCTCACTGATAGTTTTTCAAAATCAGGACATCTCAGTTTTTAAGTGTGATTTATATTTTAAGATAAAAGTGGAATGAAACACATTCATTACATCTTAAAACATTGTAATGTTTGACGTCACGTCAAATTTTTGTTACACGTACCTATTTAAAAGCTAGCTAGCTAGCTAAATAGATCTAAAAGATAATGGGTTTTCTGATGGTGCTTCTCCAACTAATGTCACTAAGTGCTGGAAGATTATGATTTTTGCAGAGAGTGCTTGAACCACTGGATTGGGGGGCAGCATCCTTGCTGGATGGGATTCATTGGGATGGACTGGGGGGAGGCATCTTCATAGCTTCACTGTTGCTATTTGCACTACATCAGTTGACAAAGGGAGAAACTGCCTCAAAGTGTTTTCGTTCTCTGGTGTTATTTGAAGAAAAAAGAAAAAAAAAAAAATGCCACCAAGCTAAAGCCTGGTAGCTGACACTAGGTGGTTTGTATAATACATTATTTAATTTTTTTCTTAGTCTTACCATTCCATCCCTTCAACATCCTCTTTCATAAATGACTCTTAAGTTCTTAAGACCTGACTTGGCAAGAAAGCATACCTTTTCCTGACAGTCTGTGAAAAGATTTGTCAGGAATTTTAATACATATTTCTCAAGCCTTGAAATGCATGGAAAATTCTTTAGTCACTGGAGAAATTTTTTTTTGGAGAATTACAAAATTGGAAATGATACATGGAGGATGTATTTCCACTGGAGATTGTCTTACGCTGGATGGATACTTCAGCTAGACGTGGCAATTTTAAGTCCTATTTAAATTTATACATCATATTTACCTATTTTTCCAGCCTATTTAGTACTTTGCCATTGACTCTGTATGTCTCAGAAAATGAACAAGTTTTACTTTCATCAAAATAGATTACTGGAACAAACTTGCTAAACTTACCAAAAGTTCTCACACATGAGAAGTAAAGAAACTGTTTTCTTAAAGAGAAGCTTTAAGATCACATCAACTGTTGCTTTTAAAAATATGTGCTAGTTTACAAAATATAAAATGTTCATAAACTATATCTTTTTTGGTTGGAAATCCACTGTGAAACTGTGCATTAATTGTCTGTAAAAAATTAAAATAGCCCAATAAAGAAACTTTGTTCTCATAGAACTGCAGAGGCTTGGGTTGGAAAGGACACTAAAGATTATCCCCTTTGTATACAGAATAGTGTATATATTTAGGGGAGAATATCTTAATCCCCATGATGTGTTTTGACTGTTTAAATATACTTGCATACAAGATTTTAATCTGAAATTGCTAGAATATTGATTGAAAGGCATATTGATAATTTTTTTTAAACCTGATAATATATCTTGATTTTTTCTTTTTCTACTTACAATACATTGCACTTTTTGTTTATAAGTATATTTTTCTGTTCCTTTTTCACACACTTTTAGTGTATTGTACTAGTGTTTTTTGCTTTAGCAGTTGCTGAAAGTATTGTTGTCATATTTCTGATAAAGGGGTGTGGACAGCATCTTACCACAATGCACTTAGTTTTTTCCACAGGTTTGGGTAGAATGGTGAATTTCCTTATTTACATCTAGTTTGGTGTTTTTAATATTAATCTTGCACTCCAGAAACATTCAAGGCCTCCAAGGTAGAGGCACTACGTATGTGAATGTGTTGTGTTAAGCAGCACAGAGAGGTGAATGTCATCTATTCATAGCTAAAATATCCACATGTTGTTTATGTTCTTTATTGGTACTTCATAAAATTGTTAGGTAGCAATCATATTTAATCTTACCTTAAAATAGACTTGTTTTTTAATATAAGGTAATGGAATTCTCCTAGAACAGATCTGTACAGCATCTCCATTTGTTATTATTATATTCAATTTTGGACATTAGGCTAAATATGACTAGTGGGAGCAGAGTTAGCTTTACATATATAGTAGGGTTTGTTTTCACTAAATCACTATATGATTGTGTGTTTCCTTTGTTGCCCCTTCTGTATCCTTGCATTTAAGTTATGAAAAATTGCAGTTCTGTAGATTCATATTCTGAAATATATTTTATCATCCTTCCATAGTCATTTATTTTTCTGAGAGCAATCCTGGTTTTGAAGTTTCATTTAAAATGTACCTTCAACTTCTTCACTGTCTTCTGCAGTGAGGAAAGAATGGTTTTTAAAATCCATACCCCATCTAGAACTTGAGTACTGTTTCGTTAAAGTCTTCCTTGCACAGTATTGAAACTCCTTTTGTTTTTAAACACGTTTCATGTCAGAAGTAATCTAAAACATAACCTGGTTTGGCCTTTTCTGTGTGTGAGATACAGAGGGGTTTCTTTTGTGATTAAGCATACCACTCTGTAGTAGTCTTGTAACAACTGTGAGGTTTGGTGATTAGATATTGTGGAAAATAGAATATTTGTCCCAGGTGAGCTGTTACAGCAGCAAACATCAGGGAAGATGATGGGAACAAATAGGTCAAGAGCTGCTTAAGTAGATTGCACCATGAGGGGAGCTCCTCTTGGGAAGTAAAATTAAGAATGATTAATGTAGCTCTTAATATCAGTGACCAAGTGTGTGTGAGAAGAATGGTGAAGAAAATTTGGCTGCAAAATGGCCATTTTAAGGTTTAAAGTTTTGTATGTGCGTGCAGCCAAAAAATGAAAATAGTACCCTATTATTTTTACTTAAAAATCAAACCCTTTATTTGAAGGGCTACATTACAGCTTTAGAGTCTATGGCATTTCAAATTCTCTTGGGTTTAGGGAAAATTATGATATATAACAACTGTACAGGTCTTATTGCTCTGTTTCATAAAGTGTAATAGACCTGTTTGTCTTCATTGTTCCGTGTTTATTGAACAGGGTCAAAACACAGCATTAAGCGGTAAATAATGAATAATTATGATTTCTCTTTACAGTTTTTATATAAGGCCTTGAGCAATCCAGACTACTGGAATATGGCAGGGGTCTGGGGAGGTTGGGCTGGATGATCTTCAAGGTCCGTTCCAACCCTAAGCAGTCTCTGATTCTCTGACCTCTCTTTAACTTAAGTAGATGTTTTTCTTTGCTATTCATACTCTGGTAATCTTGCAGTAGCTGATGAACAGTTCCACAAAATTTAAAAGTTACATATTAATGAATTTATTATCTTCTTTTTTAACCTTTAAATATTAATTTTCTTCCTGTCTGTCTGGGTTTTTTTGTTTGTTTGGGGTTTTTTTCTTCATTTTCCCCTTTGTGAGAAGGATAGGATTAAGGTTTTGGGTAAAGATTAAATGTTTTATCCTCTTGTCCTCTAGCTTCGGTTTCTCTGTAAATGAGCTCCTTATCCTTATGCTTCCCACAAATACCAGTCTGACATTGCAGCATCAACTGCATTAATTGGAAAGGACATTATTTACAACTGGACATCAAAAAATTATTTGAAAGTTGTTGAAACTTTTCTTAAGTATAACTATATTATAATTCTTAAGATCTAGCATCTTTGTAACTCCTGCAATGGCTCTAAACATTGAAAAACAGTATTGCTCTGTGGAAGTTGTTTTTGTTGGTTGGTTGGTTGTTTTGGTTTTCTTTTTCTCATTCATATGAAGCCTTTATCTTGATTATGGTGTTAGTATCAGTTTAATCAGTGCTTTTAGTGTTTTTGTGAGCACAAAAACTCACTGTTTCTCTTCATGATTCTTCAGTATCAAATTTTTCAGCCATGTTGAAAGTAATACCTGTCTCCATTTTATCAATATGGACTGTGACACTTGGAGCCACTTAGTATTTTCTGTCAGGAGAAAAACCTAATTCTTTTATGATTTGCAAGATTGAGTTGCAGCTGTCTCATTCCTATAATTGTTGATGTGGATATGGTTGCAAAGAGTCCTCTGCAGCCCTCTGCAGCCACTTCTTCACTGAAAGTAAAGAGAATAAAAGAAGTTTTCAGGAATGCCTTGCTACAGTATGTTTCTGTGGTTGGTCGGGCTTTTTGGTGTTGCAGGGTTTGAATTTTTGGATTTGTTTGCTTGGTTTGGATTTTTTTTCAGTTAGGAGCTGTCAGTCTGCAGGTCCTTGGTGCCCATTCATGCTAGCTTGAAAAAGCAGTTTTTATCACCAGCAGATCTAAGTATTTTCTTAAACACTTCGTACGCCACTAATATCTAGTGTGGGAGAAGCCAAGATAGGAACTGTTAGAATTCTCTTGCTAAAGTTGATTTCATACACTGGTGAGTTTGATGTAGAGGATAATTAGCTGCTTCATCAGCAAGTAGGACTTACTGAAGATGTAAGAGATTTTGTAAAGACTATCCAGTCCTAATGCCTTAATAGGCTTTTCCTGACCTTCATGTTTATTTTACTAATTCAAGTGTACTGGATCAGTGATGAATGGGAAGATGTTGTCAGCAGGTCTTTGCAGCTGCTGTTGCTAAGTGGGCTATGTAAATCTCTACCAGGAGAAAAATATTTCTCAATCTCCTTATTGACAATCACGTCCCATCTGGTTGTATCAAGTGGGTTTAGTTATAATCTACATTCTTCTTGATGGTCCCAAGAAATTTTGGGAGAAAAAGGGAGAAGCATCCCTGGTCTGGTAAGATCTTCACAGTTGAGACAAGGATGTTTTCATTTCCACCTGCAGTGAACTGCTGTGTCACTGTGTGATGTTTTCACATTGTAAATATGAGTGCTACTTTAGTGAATGTAAAAAGGGAAATCTGGATGAAGATAGAAAATTCCATGACAGCAGTATATGTCCTAAAATAAAAGAGAGACTGGGGTATAAACACATTATCTAGACTGTTGCAAGTAGCTAATTGCTTAGTTTACTTTGTTTTCATTATGACAGCACATTGTTCTACATTGTGGAATTGGAATTAATAACAAAAAACATCATCTGATTTGGACTCTGGTAATTTGAGTGTTTACTTTACTGGTCAAGAGATCAGAAAAAGCAAGTGGAAAAAAAGGCAACAAAACTTAATGTAGAAATTTGGGATCACTTTGCCAAAGATCAGACCGAGATTACGAGTGAAACCAAAACTTAAATCTGTATGCAGCTTCCTGAATCACTCATTTTTGTCAATTGAGCACAGCATTTTTAGAATTTCTACCATTCATCTATCAAATTGCTGTCTTTCTATGTCTTGAATTTAGTCTTTTGTGGTGTGCATATCATTAACCTGAAAAGGACTGTGAAATCTTGTGGACTCCTGCTTTTTGCACTGTAACATAGCAGAGTATTTTTAAGAGCTTTGTCAACTTCTGTAAAATGAGTGTGCTTTATTATTAAAAACAGTAAAGAGTGCAGCTGCAGGTGCTGGTGCAGTGTGGATAATGCCTATTATCTTTGGGATTTGTGAGAGGAGCAATATTATAATGCTTCCTCTTATAGCTTCAGTCCCAGTGCAAAGACAGTTGTCTTATCCATTGAGCTGCTCTTTTGAAAGTACAGATTCCAATTGAGTTTATTGCTCCTCTCTCACAATAGATTAACTCCAAGAAGTAAATCTACCAAGAACAGCAGTGACAATAACAAAATAACAATAGTTATTTTCATTATTTTAAGAAATGGATTAAGGAATGCTAATATGACTGAAAGTTAGTTTCAACTGCTAATCTAGAGGATTCTATTAAGCATTGTTTAAGCTTTACATATATTCTGTGAAAACAAAGACATAAGCTGAGAGAGTTGTGACAGCAGTGTGTCAGTGTAGGTAGTACTTGAGTCTATGATCGTGTTTTAAAACAGTAGTAATTTTGCCCACTCAAATGGCTAAATTTTAGAATCCTACCAAGCCCCTGATGACTTGCAGCAGTAAGTTACATTGTGCATCCAAATTGTGTGATTTTTATGTTATTCAAATTATCTGGTTGCAGCCTGTCTCAAATATTACAAAGTTATTAGAAGAGGAGGATCATATTCAAATTTTTTCAAATTTTATTGCTGCTGTGCTTTCTGAAATAAATATTCTTCCTACAAAAATTGGTTAAAAATGATCTTTTGGTGACTCTGAACTACAAGCCTTTCCCCTTTACTCGGGTGGGCTCTCCTGGAGAGAATGGGCTGTGAGTGGCAGAGGGGTCTGGGATACCTGGTGAGCTTATGGCCTTCCTTCCCACTCTTCACAAGCCTGGGCACCACTGATGTTTGTGGGCCATTGTCATGGTAATGTTTTGCTGCTACTTGTTTAAAAACAGTCCTTAGAGATGCATTTTAAAGGTTCCAAGCATGGTATAAGAAAATGGGAGTACATTCTGTATTTTTATGCTTATGTTTTGGAATTATGCATTCCACAAATACCCAGGGAAAGCCTTTGAGTATTCCTTTGGCTCAAGGCAGGTTTCTGCCAGTCCCTCAGGCATAAGGACGTGGTGCAGCCCCGAGCACTTGGTGCACAATCAAGTTCTTGCCTTCCAGTTCTCTGATGTTTTCCTTGGCTTTCTCCAGTACTTCGTAGTCATAGTAAGTAGTAAGTAAAGCAATCGGAGTGAGTGTTGTGAAGCAGAAGTAAGCCCGGAGCTGTCCCAGGGTGGCAGGGCCGGGTGGGGCAGAGCCCTGAGGGCCATGGTGCCCGCGGGCTCTCAGCGGGGCACTCAGTGCCCTTCCCTGCACAGGAGCCATGGCATCCTCTGGGCACATCCACTCACACCGAGAGTGCCTCTCCATTCCCTAAATGTTACACATTTGGAGAATACAAATCAATTCTCCAGTGCTAGAATTTGTCGCTTGCCTGCTTAATTCCATATTAGTAAAAGCTCGGGAGAGTAGCTGTTAAAGGAATAGGGGATGAATTAATTACTCAGAACAATTTTCAAATTTTTTTTTTTTTTTTTGCATTTTACTTAGTTGCCCATTCCTGTTTAAAGCAAGGAGCAGTTGAGGGAAAAGAAAACCATTTTAGTGAACAGGCAGGAGGGAAGGGATGGATGTTTTCATGTGTGTCATTCCAAATAAAACCATGCTTGAGGGTTTGGGTTTTTTGTTATTATTCTGATGGAATATATTTTCAGAGTTTTGCTAAGAATTTCTTGCCAGGAGAAAAGATGACTTATTTTGTCCTCATTGACTGTTTTTATTCAGAAAGCAGGTGGCAGCTATCAATTCCAATGCCATCTACAGCTCCAATTATTTTACAAACCCCAGGAGCTAATTACAGCCCTCAGGCTCTGGCAGTCAGCTGATTTCATCATACGACTCTTTTGGCCATTGCGTACTTCTGAGTAATTGTCTATTTATGGAAAATAAATTAATAGCTGCTATTTCGACTTGAAAAAGAGGACCTGTGAGTGTGTACATTGAGCAAGTGGGTTTTAAAGAGAGGAGAGAGATTGAGAAAGATGCAAAGGGATCAATTGAAAGAATAAGTGGTGGAGAGGGAAGATGATGTCAGGGTACTACGGGAAAAAGTTAAAATGAAATGGAGAAAGGAAGCAGGGTCCTAAAAGATTGAACAGGAGAAAAGCATGACACTAAATAGCAAGATATAGCGTGACAGGAAGAAAAAAGAAAGCAAAAGTGTGGGAAATGAAACTGTAATTATTTCAGTGTAAACCTATGAAGATAAAAAGATTCATTGAAAAAAAAGTGAAGTCTGAATTCCAAATAGTCCCTGATCTAGTTGAAGATACGCCTGCTCATTGCAGGGTGCTTGGACTAGATGACCTTTAAAGGTCCCTTCCAGCTCAAACCATTCTGTGCTTTTTATTGCATATACTTTTCTGAAAATGCTCTTGACCTAAATGGTGCTTGCTGTCTTGGGTTGTGTAATGGAAGGAAGGGTTAGATGATGTCTTTATTTGTGTGATCATACGAATCATAGATAAATATAAGACATGTATTTTAATATAAAATACTGCAGTAAATCTCCATGAGTAATTACGTATCCTCTGTTCAAAAAATTCTGCAAATATTTTGCAAATGATACTTTTGATACAGTGGAAGTACAGAAGGTTTTGAATTTATGAATATCAGCAAACTGCCTGCAGGTTGTACAGACAAATCTCTGACATTATAAAGACTGTTGCTACTTTAGTGTCATTCATGTGTAGTCAGAAGTTTGTTGGTTTGAGGATTTTTTTTTTTTTTTTGTCCAGAAGTAACCTACAAGATAACCATATGAAGGCAGAAGGAGTAATAAACCTTTTGAAGATGAAGAACCAAAGACATCCTGCTGTAGGCCGGAACTTGTAGCAATTTTAGATTAAATTTCAAATATGTTGTGCCCAGAACTTGACTGTGAGAGAGAGGAATGAAAGCTTAAAGTGTATCAGTTAAAAGTATATCAGTCCCTGTTAAGAAGAATGGTTTAGGAAATAAACTGGAGAGGCAAATGAAGTGAGCATGGAACCTTGGCAATATAACAGCATATGAAACAGAATTTTTTAAAAAGGCCTGTAATTAAGTACCTGGAGCACCAAAACAACTGCTATCTGGTCAAAGCTTTCTAAACAGCCTTTCTCTGAAACATTTTTCTGTACATATGCATGTGTTCACTACCTTCTATTGAAATCTTACTTCTCGTTAAATCCTTCTATTGAAAATAAATCAATCCTTAATAAAATATGCTTGTTAGGGTACCAGCTTATTTGGAATGATGTGACAGACTTCTCAGAATCTTGTCAAGCACATGATGGCAATTTAATGTAAAATACTTCATATCACTATATATAATACTCAGCAATCTGTCTTCTTCACCTTTCAGATCAGCTGTTTCACGTGTTGGCCATGCACATGCGCCTCTACAGTATAGACTCTGCATACAATCCCTGGAGAAAGCTAACCCAGCCGTTGCAGGATAAAAACTCAGAGCAAGTATTTTAATTTACCCAATTTCAGTTTTACCTGGTGAAAGAAACATCCTTACAGAGGGACTTTGGGTAACTTTCAGTCTTAATTTAAATTCTCTGTGAGGTATGCTGATGGACTTAACATTTAATAATTGTATGTATGAATTTGTAAAAATATATTTTCTGATTACTTTTACATAAAAATCTGACAAATACCAGTTTTGAGCCAAAGTTTAAATACACCTCTTGCAGGCTTAATGACATGCAAATTGAATAGTATTGGGTAAGTGGATAGGTTACTGCTGTCCTTGATATGGATGCTCAACAAAATTTACATTGAGATAGGTTGGTAGTTTATTGAAAGTTGAGTAATGATTAATAGCTGTAAATAGGTCTAATATATGTGGTAAATAATTATATTTCAGGCTAAGAATTGTCATTAAGCTTATTATTTTAAGCAAGTTACTTACCTGAATTTGCTTTTAAAACATGAACCTTGCATGCACAGCTGTACAAGGATTAGCAGTGTAATAAATTGAACTATGTACTTTCTTTTGCAAGGACTCGTGTCCTTACTTAAGACCCATCACTTTTCAGATTCAGATTTCATCTCCTTGATGATGAGGAGAAAGATTCTTCCCTAAAAGCAGATTATGATTTTTCCTTATAAGAGGAAAACCGTACATTTTTTTCTCTTAAGCACCTTAAGCATCTTTTTCATACTAAGTTCTCCGTTTTGTAGCTTGCAATTACATCAAAAGACTGTCCTTTTAGTGCCTGTCCAGCTGTGAGTTTGTCAGTGTCTCTAGGAGCCTGAGGTAGAAAGCATCATGCAATTTCAAAAACTGATCTAGAATAGTGATGCCACAGTCCTGACCACATACTGGGGAAGATTATTAAAACAATTGTTTTCATTTCTAGTTTAAGATTTTATTGTTCTCTTGGACCTAGGCTTCTTCTTGCAATGAATCTTAGATTATTGCAGTAATTAAACTGTATTAAGAGACTAATTTATAAACCATTAACAGAAGAAAAGATCAAGCATTTTATAACCTGAAAACCTATGCTGTTCAGCATGCATTCAGACTGCTTTGGGGATCTGTTTTCATGTGATTCTGATTGAGACCTGACCCAGATTGAGCAGTGGGATGATGTTAATAAATTTGCTGTATGGCTGGCTGAGTTACATGAGACAGAATTACGATCATGTGGCCAGAATAGCTGTGGGACAGGTCGTGCACTTCTTTTGGCATTTGAAGAGCTTGCTGACTTTGGAAGCAGCTGTTAACAGAAGGGGCTTACAGAGCTGGTGGAATTCACCATGCATTGGTCATGTCAAGGCTAAAGTGCATGTTAGATGCAACATGTTAGATTTCATTAGGCAATGTTTTGAATCACTTAGAAATTAGTGGTACCGTAGGTCTGTAATGCCTTGCTTTACAGAAATGCATTGCATGCCTGGCAATGCATTTGAGCAGTCCTTGTGTTTTCTGCACTGGTTTTCAATATTTCATGGTAGACTTGATAATGTTGGTTTGGCATGTAGTCCTAAATGGTTTGTAGGAAGCTACAACTGAGATAGCATTCATTTTGCCATGAAATAATTTGCTGGTGAGATGCACAGAAGCTTTCAAGCTGGAATATTTTTGCTCACTGCTTGGATGTTTTTCCTTCCTTAGTCTGCAGGCACCAGAACACTACAAAGGAGGCAATTTGAGGACATGTTTTTCATGTATAAATTGGAGCATAAAATGAGTATCTGTAATTATACTGCAGAAATTTGAAGTGGTAATTTGACTTGAAGATGGCATTCATAGGATTGGTGTATATGATCTGATTGCAGACTTCATAGAGTCACACAGTCTTTTGAGAAATACAGAATAGCAGATTTTTTTCAGGTACAGGAAAGAGTGCTCAGAGCAATTAGAAGGTGACACACTGCTGAAAACTGAAAAAACTTAAGAGGATGATGGAGAAATAATCATTGCAGATTTTAGATGTGAATGACATTCTGCCACTTTGAAGTTAGCCAAGTCATCTAAATCATCAGCCTGACCTGCATGAGAGATTTCAAGCAAAGACTTGTAGGAAAAAAATGCCAGTGAGAGAAAAGTTCTGTATTTTCTGAATGTATTACTGTATTCCAAACAATTTAATTTTAGGGAAGTCACAGAGCAAAATAATTTCAAACCAATATGCCATCTTTTTCTGTTTCATTTTCACTTTAAATTATTATTTGAGTTGAAAGCAGTTTTCCAGAGAAGCTAGTTTAATCTTCATGTATTTAAAAGGATAATTTTCAAAATGGAAAGAAAAAAAACCCCCACACATGCAAAAATCATTAATTCAAGAATCATTACATTATCTTCTCACCCTCATTTAATAATAACTATTTTCTTTCAATATACATGAATGTTTACAAATCGAAATACCCAGATCTAGAACCCACAATTTTTCTCTTAGTTTTCTATGACTCTGTTGTCATTCTTCATAAATAATGCCTTAGGTTTCCTGTGTCTGGGAAAACTGATCAAAGTAACTTGTAAAGAGTCTCAGAATTGTTTCACTACTTCCCAGAACCACCAGTTGGGTCTGGTGTATTCTACAATTGTATTTAGATCTCCTTGTAGCTAAAAATGGCAACTGAAAGGAAAGATAGGAAGAAGCTCAAGCGGTCACAGTAAGGTAAAGTAGAAATAAGGAAATCTTGAGCAAGAAGATATCCTGTCAAAAAAGGCCTAAATAATATGAGTTGTTTGGAAGATAAGGGGGAGAAAGAAGAGGCTAAGTCTGGTGAACTGTGAATGGCTTAGATTATTTCTCCTGTGCAGTTTATGTTGCAAAATTCAATGTACGCTTGGTCCCACAGGCTGTACTTAAGCAAATTTTTCTTCTAGGGACAGATCTGGTTTCAATAGTGATCAAATAAACAATTATTGTGGTGCAAAGGGGGAATAATAGCTTCTGGCAGGGGGCAGGCAAGGAGCAGCTGGAGACAATAATTACTAAACCCAGATGTGACTTTTATGGACTAGTCCAAATAGTCACAGTTTTAGGAACAAACATAAAATGAAAGGATATACATGTTTTTTAAAATTTAAGTCTATGTGAAGGCTGAAATTTTTGTGTCTATTTTGACAGACAGAATATGTCAACAAAGAATGGATTGGTAAAACATTAAGGCTTTTTGCAGTAGAAGTACTTGGAGTGTGGAACTGCATGATAAACTGAAATGCTGGGTTATTTTTACTGCAGTGTTTCGCTGATGTTTCAGTCCAGACTAGATCGCTTCAGAGACTGTTCATGGTATTATACTGGGGCAAACTGCAGCTCAGGGATAGGACTGAGCAGCTGTGCATAGGAGCCTCTTAAGTCACATCTCCATCACAGATACTGTTGTGAAATGGGGAAAACCCCCACAGTTTCTATGAAGATACTCAGAGTAGGATGGTGGGATAGTGGGCTTTAAGTTTATGCAAGAGGTTGTCTATATAGAGACATGCTGCAACAGGACTTGTGATCTATTCCATACAACAAAAATCCTGCCTGTAACAGCTGTCTCTCAGGACATACATTACAGTACATAGGTTTTGACAGTAGTGCCAGCTTTGGAGTATTTGCTCTTAGCTATTTCTTCCTTCCCCTGCACTACAGCTCGCCATCTTCCTTGGCTGTGCTGATGTAACTTGGACAGGCTGCATGAACAATGTCAAGCAATGAATCCCTGTTTTAAAAAGGTTAAATTGAATGAGTTTGGGAATGGGTGACAAGGGACTTCTGAGGGCACCATGGTTAGAGATGCACGATATTAGTACTGTCAGTGAATGTATAATGAGAAACTGAACTGCTGTAAAATCTGCTGTGACACAATGAAGAGCAAATATGAAATTTTCATTATATCTAAGGTGCAGCCAGAATGAATAGTAGAATTCTGCATGCTTGCAGTGAGTATCAGAAGCTGTGTATTAGTTTGACCTTTCTGCCATCTGGGATTTGTGGACTTTATTTCTTATCCTGCAAATTGTGAAGAAAATATCAGTTTGCCCTAGTTGATGAAGCCTTAGTTTAGGTGTACCTATATCCCCGTGTCTCGGGTTTTCTGTGTCTGACAGTACAAAGAGGTGTGAGGCTCTCAACTTTTACTTATTGAATTTCTGCCTTTATAATTAGTTGGAGTTAGCATCAACCAGAAACTTTTAGGTGTCTCTGGTTGAGAGAAGAGGGAATGGGGAGCATAAATGTAAGGAACCACCAAAAGCAAAATGCTGCTTATTTCAAAGTACAACAGAATTTCTTATTTATCTGTATCCATTCCCAAAGAAGTGACTCCTGCATAAGAGCTCTCAGAAGGAGGATGCAGAATATTGAGGTAAAGTTTCTCAGCTGTCAGGTGATGGGCAGCACTGGTTTTGGCACAAAGAGAGATGCAGCCCAATTACCTTGGGCTGGAGGAGAGGTCATTTCCATGGAGAAATTACCTCTGAGCTTTGCATTTTTTTTATTTTAGGGCATATTTATTTTGCACAGTATAGTTTATTTTCACCACCAACTCCCTTTTAAAAATTGATTAAGCATACAGTTGTTAGGCATTTGAATCATTTTGTGTTACTTTGGTCCTATTTGCTGTTGTGCTTGCTTTGTTAAGTGATTCTGTGGCACAAGTTTTTGTACTCAGATTTATCAAGCTTTCATATATGCATTGGGGATTAACAGAATGGACAGTTTCCATAAAACACATTTCTAAACACATTTGGTAATTTCAGTTTCATTGTCATAACGAAGAAGTTCCTTAACAAGTGCTCTTAACAAATGACAGAGCAGTTTTTAAGTGCTTCATGTGCTGCAGTACTTGATGTAAGCAAAAGCAGCTTATCTGACCCCTGACATTTAATGTAGCTTTGCTTCTCAATTCCTATGAACTGAATAAATTAGAAAAGTAATTCAGTTGGCCCTGCATGTGCAAATGAGTTCATTTATGTGTGATGGTGCCAGTCAATTATAGTATTCTATGTATATGTGTATATATATATATATTTAATAATTTTGACAAAATTGGTATTTGAGCTAATTGTTACATGACTGTTAAACAATATTGATGCCTCTGTCAGAAAGAAGTGTTCAGCTAAATGTGACCAGAGGGAGTCAGATTTTTTTTAGTATTATTCCAAATTAAATTGTTCCCAAGTTTATATATAAATTAAGAATTAAAGATGAGAAGTAATTTAAGGGATATCCGTGGTTTTAAAGTCATTATACAATGAGGGTTATTTTAAAATTCATAAAGATAATAAAGTAGAACTAGCTATAGGTTAAAGTAGAATTAGAGAGACAGTGAGATGAGCATCTTCATGGCTTGTGTAATTTTGAAAATGAAGCTTGGCAGTGTGATACAAATTTTTCCTCCCTTTGTCTTCTTTAGAATTCAATATACTGATTTTTGGAATATTTGGGTTTTGCTTAGGAGGCTCACTCTCACACACACACATATATATATGTATATTATAGTGCTTTGAAACAGTAATTTTATTAAATGACTGATTATAGCAAAGGGGTTATAGATGGTGTTTATTCTGCAGCTGTCTGGGTTCATTAATATAAGAGTACCAGTTAGACCATGTTTTCTGTCACTTCATTTTACAAGACCAGTCAGCCATGTGACCAAAACTGTTCTTTTAATCCTCCTCTTCTGTGACTGCTTCCGTGTGTTAAAATTCATATCACAGATGACTCCTGGCAGTGGCTTCTGTAGAGAGATGCCTGAGTTTTCAGGAAATCAGTAACTATGAAGTCTTCTTCCAAAAGCAGGATCATGTTTGTGGGCCTCAGAGATGATAAACTGGTTGGATCCCCAAAGCTGTAAGAGGACACTAAAGATCCCATGCATGCATCCACTTACCACCACATGTGGGCAACCTTCTGCAGTACATGGTCTGTAAGAGCTCAGTTTGTTCCTTTGCAACACTGGTGGCCATTGGCAGAGGACTCTGTTTTGCATGGGAGATTTGGGGTCAGTGAAACCAGGGCTAGACCTGTAGCACAGATCAGCAGCACCACGACTGCTTGCCAGAGGCAGGAAGAGCCCACACAGAACACCTGCACATATTGCAGAAGGGGAGGGCTCTCAGGGGAGGGGGTGTGTCATATTTTATCTCAAGCTGCTCTTGCTTGAGATCTCCATCACACCCCATATCAGTTAAAAGAGGGAAGAATGATTTTTCACCGTTTGATTTTTTTTATTTTTTTTTGCCATTTGACTCAGCTGATGAACCTGAAGAATACTGTTATACTGTTGGTTAGAATTTTGTTGAATATTGCTATACAAAGGTAGAAACTACCTCCTATCTGCAAGCACTTTCTGCTTTTTAGTATGGGAAAAGAAGATAATATTACATCAGTAAACCTGGATAGTTGAAAAGTTTGCACTGTCTCTGTGCTTATTTGCTGTCCTTCTAGACATCCAGAGAGTTTAATAAAGACTGTGTGTAATATTGCATGATCCCACCTGTCATGGCTGCTTGAGCCTTCATTTCTTTACATAAAGGAAAACAACAACTTTTCTAAGGCCTCTGTCTTCCAATAGGAGTACTGCAGGTAACATTAAATGTACGTTGAAGATTAGTTATTGTTACAGTCTGGTTACATGTATACTTGTGAAATGCCCTGCTTTGGAAACCAATTCAACTGTTTGAATATTCCTTCACTCTCTACATAGACATAATGAGTTCAGGCAGTTTTGAATGTTTTAAAACATTTCAACAGAATCAAGTACCAAAATGGTAATTTCCTCATGAGCTATTACATGAGTAACATTAAATTTTTGAATTGAGATCAGTTAGCAAATTGTCAGGTGTTAGGCTTCCGTAAGCTTGATATCAAATGTAATACTATTTAAAATAAATACAAAATAAAATATGAAGATGGGTTTTGTGGTATCAGAGTGATTTTCTTTTGGTTTTATTTCCAGGCTGGTAAGTGAAGAATTGCCAGAAGTTCCTGTGCTTTACAGAGATGTTTCATCCCTTTTGCTTATCCAGATTTTAACCATGCCTCAACCATTGCACAGAGGTATGTTACAAAAAATGTGTATTTAAATGATTATGTAGATGAGGCTGCTTTCATGATGGTTCGCAGGATGGTAAATCATAGCTGATCTACTGTGTATTCTAGAATAATGTTTCTGCCTTATCTACAAAAGGTGGCATTGAACAGAAGTTTTTGTTCTGAGTTGACAGGTTTATCTGTGTTCCCTGTCTTTTTACCTTATCAGTCAGCTATTCATTAAAGACACAAGAGCTGAGCAGAAACTATTAAGTATTTCTACTGAAAGAAAAGTGTCCTTTGTTTGACCTTCATCTTTTGCTTAGAGGGACAGCTCAATACTTCAAGTTGAACTGAGTGCCTAAAGGCAAAAAATGTGAAAGATTGTAATGTAATTTGAATTTCAGAGTTTAAATTGTAGCAGCCTTATGTAAGAATTCATATATGAAGATAATAATTGCTGTAATGCAGCAATTTCAATAGAGACAGGCTACAGTATAATTATGAATAAATATTAAATAGATATTAAAAAATTCAGTCTTTCATTACTACAATCAAAACTGCCTTAAAACCTGTATTTCTTTTTCTGTGTAAAAGGAACAGCTGAATCTTGTTCCTCTTGCTAATAGGTAATGTATGTTTAGGGTTCAGACCCTCTGATGTGTGGCTTATTTGTTATTGTACCTATATTTGAAAATGAGGACAAACAAAGCAAGTATCACTTTACTGCCTCACTGACAATGAACAGAATACCTCCTGTAGGATCTGTGTGGCTCTTTTGATACTTGCTGAGTTTTAGTAGGTTTTGAATAGGTAAATTCAGGAACTGTTCTGCTCTTGATTCTTATGCCTTAGTAGAAACTGTTTCCCCTTAAGAGGTGTTCAGTCCTCAGTATTCAATGTTTAAATTTAGCTAAAGTGACTCTCTGTGTATCCTTAACATTACGGGTTTGTTTTTTCAATTTAATATACTTAAAATCATAGAATCATTTAGGTAGGAAAAGACCTTTAGTATGATCAAGTCCAATTGTTAATTGAAATCCATGCTTATGGATTAAATACATCCAAAAGATTATTAGAACATGAAAATACTAAAAGAATGAAATATTTTGCATAGAAAGACTATTGTCAAAAATGTACTTTTGGAAAAACCCCTACAGTTTAACTTAACTTTATTGGAAGGACTCAATCAAACTAGTATAAAACTAGTACATAAAGGTTTAATGAGACTAACATCTGAAATTCAGGAAAGAAAGTTTTGAAGATAAAGTACAAACCAGTGGTGCCTTTGTAGTCAACATCCAAGCATTGAATACCATCATTTAAGAAAGTATATTTTATCCTAGAAAAGACAACATTCAATTAATAGTAAAGCATTCTGTGGAGAATTCTGTGAAATGCCTCATAGCAGCATGTTTTGTCTTTGCTCTTATGTTTATTGTCTGTTGCAGTTGAGAGGGAAATGGCAAGTGGCAGAAAGAAAATAAATGTATCTATTTCAAATCTGTGAAGCATTAAATTAGAAATAAATTGCCATTTATCTTCCTAATTTTTTTTCATCAAAATGGTTAGGCAGAATGAGAAGAAGGTCTTCCATAATTCTTTGTTTGGAGGTGTAGAGTGGTGTTCACAAAAATAATTTTAGAACTTTTACAGTGGGTGTGTAGGTGACAGAGTCAAATTCAATATCATTAATTCTCTGTAGGGGGCTGAGGTATAAGATAAAATGGCTTGTGAAATGTCTTAAGGCCAGCCGTAGAGGTGAACAACATCTCTGTTTGACTCTATTGCCTTCTGAATTGTCTGTGCTGCTTTGCCATTGTTGTGGGGTGCAGGAGCTGTCGACTTGGTGTATGCTGGGATACACACAGGAGGCTGATGCCTGTGTGTTGACAGGTATTTCCAGTGTGTTCCTTTAACAATAGACTTAAGTAAGTTGCATTGTGTCCTTCATCAAATATGACATCTTTTTTTCAAAATTTGTCCTTAAAATCCTTTTTGTTTGCATCATGTTTATTTGGAAATAGAGAGCGCTCTTTAAGGAGGACTCAAAATCTCATCTCTTGCCCTTCAGATGGCAATTGTATTAACTTGCCCATTAACTGGTAATTTTAAATTCAGACTGGGAATTGCATTAACTACCCTATTAACTGTTGGATGGCTGTTGGTATCTTTTTCAATCTGACATAGATTGGAGCAATAAAAATGTCATTACTGTTCAGCTTCTTCATTCAGAAGAGAAAATTGATCTGAACCTATCAGAAGAAAGTAGACTGCTATGGAAAAAACTTTGTGGTGGAGGTCAGAGCATTTACAAGCATCAACCAATTTGCAGAGAAGGGAATGAGACTGATATGTGTACCTCTGTGTTAGTGTAGCAAGTAATACAAACATAGTGTTTAAAATACTAAAAACATTTGTGAAACTGCTTTTTTTCTTTTGAGTTTCACATTAGGACTTGGCAGAACATTTACAGGTTTCAGATGTTTACCATTTTGTTTGAAATTTTTGAAATTGTACAGGGCTAAATACATAATAATCCACACAGGAGTTTCTGGTTCAATTCTGTGGTAGTTGCTGTGCAGAAGATGGAGTGTTCATGGTGTTGTGAATTGGAACTACATACAAAACAAAGATTTTTGCTTCCAGCTCCTTTCTTACAGAAATAGCAAATGATGGTGTGTGTACAGAAACAGAGAGAGTGGCTTGGTGGTTATCAAAAACTAAATCTGTCTTTGTAAGTTGAATTCAATACTCCCACACACACCAGTCCTTTCTACAACATGCTTTTTTGGACATTGGAGTCATTTAATTGAAATTGAACATTCTTTCTTGTTACTGTCAATTGTAAAAAGTTTTATTTTCCCACCACCTGACTAGGGACCTTGTGTACAGATTTCTAGAAGTACAGAGAGTAGCTTCTAGTGATTTCAGTTTCTGCATTGCATTGAGTGTAAAAGGTAGCACACTAATACAGGGTGGGTGTTTGAAAACCAAGCTCTGTGTGAGCAGGAGTGAGCCTGAGGCTGGTGGGTGCATAGGAGTGGTGGTCAGTGGGCCAGCAGTGGCCTGCCTGTGCATGGTGCCAGATGCCAGCAGGGCTCAGCTGCTCCTGTCCCACAGCCTGGCAGTGCTGCTGGGAGACAGCTGCAGTTTGGGAGTGCTGGATGTGTTCCAACCTCAAAGCTCCTTTTAGGAGTTGAGGACCCTGGGAAAGGTTTTCTGCTCTGGTGTGTAAAACCCAAATTCAACACCATTTGCCATAGCACTGGTTAGGCTCAGCTGCTGCAGAGGCTGACCTGGATGTTCTGACAGATTCTTTTTTTATAAAGTTTGAATGACATGCGACAAAATTGCAGCAAGCAGCTTTCAGATGAACACTAACACTTTTTTAAATGATTCGATAAGGATCTTTACTAAATATAGTATGGATGTAATCAGCTTGAGTAGTATCCAGTTTCAATGTAGAAGCTCAAATATTTATCTGTATCTTGGAACTTTAATATACCTTTCATGGATTATCTGCAGTTCAGTGCTGTCTCCCTTTGTTCTGAAGTTGTGTTTTCAAAGAAGGGTTCAAGCTTTAGATCAAGAAGAATATTTTTCAAAGATTATTTATACAAAGATCTCCTTCTAAATTTAGTTAAAAAGGCCTTATGTCCTTAATTTTGCATTTGGGTTTTTTTGTGGATTCTTTCTGTCATCAGTGTGTGTCAGGGTATATCATCTAATTTGATATTGAAAGTAAAGGATGTATATTGTTGGTAATATGCTTATTTATCTACACATTTCTTACACTAATGATGAAGTTAGAATTCTAGAAGTGTTTCCTATTTTAATTTAATTTTAAAAGGGTGATGGTTGATGCATATAATGGAATGAGATGCTTTGAGATTATTTGGTTCCAAAAAATTTTAAAAATAGGAACATAACAGCATTCCTCAATATTTCTCATTTATTCAAAAATAAGTAAAAAAGTTCTGGATCAGCCTGTTTGGATTAGATTGGCCTAGCCATGGTAATAGTACTTTCAGACTGTCAGACTATGAGATTAGGGACAGGAGTCCTAAATGCATTTTAATGCAGAACTTTGCTCAGTGGTTTACTTCACATACTGGCAAGCTTTAGAATTATTAAATTGAAAAGATGATGTAGCAAAAGCAGAGTCTGTCCCAGGGGCAGCAGGAAAACAGCACACAGCCCCCAGAAGTACACTGAAGAAAGTCAAATCAAGTTGCTCTTTGCAGTAGACAAGAATGAAAGAGCTCTAGCATTACAGGTACCTACAGCTCTCAAATATTTGGTATTTTAAGAGATAACATAGTAATGAAGTGATAATTGATGCAGTGACTGATGTTTTAGTATGTTTCCCATGGGATGTTTCTATGACGATAAAAAATCCTTGTGCTCATTACACAACATGCAGCATCTGAGCTGCTCCTGAGATATTTTCCTAAGAGGAAAAAGAAAAAAGTTTGTGCAGAATTCAGGGCTTCTTAATGATTCCCAGATGTGGGAGTGTGCAGTTTTTGTCCATTCTGTAATTCAAAAAATGATTACACAAAAATGTAATTTATGAGTCACATGCATGTAAGTAAATACAAGAGCATTCATTTAATTGAAACATAATATGGACTAGACATATTTCTGGTGAATTGAACAATTAGTATTAAGGGGGGGAATGGTGACAAAGAGTAATTCTATTTAGCAAAAGTAAGATTTTTTAAAATGTGCAAATGCACCCAGTGTTGAGCACTGCAATCACCTGAGCAGAGCTGCAAGATGGAGCAGGCTGTGGCAGGCTGGTGCCTGTTGACAGCAGTCTGGTTTTGCTGCTCTCCATGCAGTGGGTTTTGTTCATGCTTTCACAGTGTGAAATTGGTTTGTATTGCTTGTATCTGCTATTGAGGGGTTACAACTTAGTACCTGAGTTCAGTTCTAGCTATGATTACAAACTCTTAACTTGGGCTGAAGAGGCAATTTTTACAGTTCTCTGAATGTGTGTGGCTTCATCTTTTAGATTTCAGTCACAGAAAATTTCCTGAAAGCTTGCCTGCTGTTATTCCTCAGGAGTAGGATTGCTAGGAAAATGGAGGTTTCAGCAGAGATGATAAAAAATATGGCCTCAGGATCTTGTGGGATCTGGTGAATCCTCCACTTGGGGAAATGTGAAGAGGAAGTATCCTTATAGTACTGCCTGCTTTAGAATGGGGGGATGAAGTATAGGACCATTTGTCCTGTTTAACACAAGCTCCATAGGAAGATAGTACAGAAGAGTCAATTTTTAATTGTGTAATAACAAATGATCTTTTAGATGCTTAAATTGTTTAGTTTTGTTTATAGTTTATACTCGCTTAAGTTTTTACTCAATGACATTGAAAAGTTTCAAAATCCATGTCTGCATTGATTTGTAAACACTTGTTACATAGACAAACAATTGTTATTTCACAAATTGAATTATGTACTCAAGTCTTCGCTAGGCATATTTTAAAATCTACTAGTGGTATTGATATTAGATGCAAGAAAGGAGAAGCAAGGTGTTTAATTTTCTTGGCCTCCTCGTTTTCACATAGGAAGCTCATTTAAATCCTTTGGGAAGAAAGAATGAATTTAACCCAGTTTTTCTGAGGTGCTTATGTAAATAAATTGTTTTGCTTGACTTCAAAGCCTGAGAGGACTTCTTAAACCCCTCATTTTTGTCTACATTTCTTTAGATATATATTAGTTATGTTTATGATTAAGGAGTGGTGTAAATGGTGATAGAAACTTCTTTGATCTGCTTAAATTTAAAAACAAACTAGATAATTTGGGACTGGAAATAGAACCTAAAGTAAAAAGATAAAAAAGGACTGCTTCGGTATCTTCATTTCGTGAATGATCTTTTTTTTTTCTGCTTCCATTTTAGGAAGTCTTATTTTGCTTCTGTTGCTAGATTCCCCCAAAAATTTTCAAAACCTTTCTCCTGCAGCCTAGCTGTAGGAAATAATAATCCTTTAAATATTAAAAAACAACATAAAGATCTTTGAAAATACAGTAAATGCCTTTTGTCTTCCTTCTGTATTCATTTGAGGTCCAGTTAGAAGGTACTCACTCAAGAGTGTTTTGCAGCAAGTCTTTTATGGCTGCATCCATATCTGGAAGTGAAGAGTTAGAAACTGATATGCTAGATGTTCTTGAAGTGATTTTAAAAAAAATTTAATTCTTCCAATATTTGTATGTGTGTCACCCATGATGGGAGCCAGAAGAGACGGTAGGATATGCATTTGCTTTCATCTACAGTAATCAGTAGCTTAACTTGATGTAACCTTTGGACAAAAATATAATTTTGTATTATCACCAGGTCACTACAATGAAGTAAGTCACTGCTAATCAGGATTAAGATGAACATGGAGAGCAGTGGAAAATTACTTGCTGTGTACTTGTTCACTGTGGCTGCCAATTCATTTCTAGAAACCAGTAAATATAATTATATGTTGTTTTGTAAGTTTTAAGGGGCTGTTCTTTTTGTATAGCACTTGCTTTTAACTTCATAAAATTAATTTCCATAGGTAGAGACTCTGTAATCATTATATTTGCTGAAAGTATCAATTGTTTAAAAATTACTTTCTCTGTTTTACAGAACACTTCACCTGCATTATAAAAGTACTGTTCACTCTATTGTATACTCAAGCCTTGGCAGCACTTTCTGTTAAATGCAGTGCTGAAGATAGGATGGCATGGAAAGAGTCAGGAGCTCTCAAAAAGGTTGGTTAGTTTATTAAAACATTTATGAAATTATGCTTAAGTATTTCTGGTATGAATGTAACAGATACTTCTGCTTTGCATGTAATAATTTGCTTCTGCTGCAAAATTCAGTATTTTGTTTCTGTGTGTGCAATTTCTTCAGGTTTTTGTGTATGATGAAACTTTAAACTTTCGCAATTAATACCTAGTTCCAAAACAGAGTTTCAGATTTGAGTCTGTATCATTATAGTTTCAGTGTCTACTTCATTGCAATGATTGTAATCAGTAAATTCAGCTTTCCTTCCTATAAAATTGAAGCCTTCCTATATAAACCATGGGCATTGATCTGATACATTTTTCTACAGGAAAAGCAGGTAGCCTTGTTGGAGAAAAAAACCCTCTTGACTTTTCCAGCTTGCTTGTGCTATTTGTGGCTAGCTCTATAGATTTCTCTCACTATGTGGTCGAGTGCTCATGTGATAAAGAGACAAAGAAGGAAATTTGTCACTATTGTTTCCTTGACTTTTAGTAGTATTTACAAGTAAAGTGACAATGCATCTTTGTATTTCAGTTCAGCTGATTGAATGTCAGTTGCCACCAAAGACAAAGTTCTCTGCACTAGCACCAGCATTCATTTAATCCTTCAGTTAACTTTCTACTGCATAGATTGGTTTTCCCAGAAGGTCAGAAGAATGCCAATGTCAGACCAAAGGAAAGGTTAGAAGTGTTGGGACCAGGAAAAGAAATGAGTATTACCCCTTTATACACCAGCTGGGCCTTTGATGTAAAATGAAATGAAGACAGTGAAGCATTACCTGCCTTTTCACTTGTAACTTAAATTTGTCATACTGGTCAGTCAGAATCTCAAGGTCTTAAGGACAAATTATCTGCTGGCCAGCTACTCTGAGAATTTTTTTTCACATTGGGATCATTGGACAATACTTGATTTTGATAGATCCCTGTCCACCCAAAGACACTTGATTGAGGTTGTTGCTAGTGTTCAGGCTTCTTTCATTGTTTACTCAAATGTTTCTCAGGTGATACATAATTTTGCAGTTGAAAGCACTCAGGACCAGCCAGTGGTAATCACACAGCTCCCTATTCCTTTCTTCCAGCCCTTGTCTCCCTTCTCTTCTTGTCTCTCTTCTCCCTTGACAGCCCTTTGTCTCCCTTCTCTTCTTGAGCCTATCTCTCATCCTCATGCATGTCACGAGGGAAGCTGGTTTTTAATTTAGAAATCCAAGTTCTTTTTTAAAGTTTCTTTAAGCCCCAGTGGTTAAAAACATATGGTTCAGATTGGCTTTTTCTTCTCTGCTGGTAAGACTGACATTTTAATCCTGGGATGACTACACAAATCACACCTCACTTAACTTTTGTCTGTGGATAATGCCAAGTGAATCTATTACAGTTTGGTATTCCAGACATTAAACATGGGCTGAAGACTTTGCTCTATATTTATGTCAAATGATCAAACAACATAAAGAGTTTAATTTCTCAGCGGGGCTCAGAGGTGGATATTGTACTTTTGAAGCCCAAATTCACCCTCGTTATCTTTGCAAGGTGTGTTACGGTGTCATAGGTAGCACACTGTAAATGCCTGGGGAGTAAACTTCCAGGAATAACATAGAAAGAAGGTTTGTCTTCTTCACACCTGCTAAATTAAGTGTGTGTTACCTTCTGGTTCTTTTATTATAAGCATAAACAGTAAGTGTGTGGTCCTAATATGAAAGGTGAAGACCCCATGTAAAATGGAGAATCAGAGTTGATGTCAAAACGCACTAAAGAAATCAACTGATGAATTATATACATCACTATTTACTGAAGTATTTGGTTTCTTCAAGGAATCACAGTCATGTTCCACTCCCTTGTTGTTTGTTGTGTTGATAATATACTAACAGAACTTAAAATTCATATCCAGTCATGTTTTTCCAGGGTAGAATTTATTCTGACTTGGAAGAAAGTATTTATGAGAATGTTGCCTTCTATTTCTTGAGGCTTTCTATGTTGCCTTTAAATGTCATTGCTATGGCACCAAGCTAAGTGGCTACTTTTTCTTTACACAAAATATATTTTCCATCTGAAGTAGACATTTCTCATTCCAAATGCAACTTTGTACTTTCTGATTGATTCATTTTAACCTAAAATCCATAGCACGTGCTTTGTCATTCATTCTGGTTGGTATATTTTCAAAAATTACTTTATTTAAAAAAAAATTCTTGTATTAGAATTCAAATTCTGTTGAAACAAGATGTATCCATGAAGTGATTCTTTCTAGTTTTAATGTAAGTATTTATATACTAACAGAGAAAACATGAAATGCCAACATTAGACACGTGCTTTCATAAAGCACTCAGTTTAGAGCACATGTAATTCAAGTAGCAATTCACGTTTCACTCTTGAGTAAAATGATATATTTGGTTTTAGTTTTCTTTAAGCATTGTTTATCTTTGTAGGTCAAAGTTCACGTGTTGGTCAGAAGGAAATTCATTGCTGTTGCTGATAGAGAAACATTTTCTCCTTTTTATAACCAGTGTTTTTTGGATTTCTTCTCATTTGCAGAATACATCCAGTGGAGAAAAATCTTGGGAAGTATTGCTGGGTCATGTGATTAGTGAACTATCTAAGGGGAAGATATATGAAGAAGGAGAGACTGAAGAATTAGCAGTGGTATTTGCAAATTTCTGGAGAATTTATCCAGCATGTCTCCTTGAAGTTTTTTTGCCTTGTTGTTATAATGATTTTTTTCTGATCTTGCTAAAGACTTGCAGTACAACTCTTTATTTTCTAGATCAAAGCATATCCCTTTGGGACAGTTTGCTTGTACAGATCTTTCTTTTAAGAATAGCAGATGTGGTCAGTGCCACATTGAGAAAGTTATTGAGAGAAATAATTATAAGAAATACTTATAATTACAGGTTTTAATCATATATATGGGTTTTAATCGTAAGTGTGAAAGACCTTTCAGAAACTTGGAAAAGTGAATATTTAAGTAGAAAATCCATTTGTTGAGTGGGAAGAAAACCTACAGAGGTATTTCAGATTATTAGTGAAATGCTAGCTTTTGGAATATATGTTTGATGCAGTCGTTTTTATAATATGCTTAAAAAAATACTTGATTCATATTGGAGTTTCCATACTTAGGGGATAATTTACCTGGGACAGTATTTAGTAATTGCTTCCTCCTGTCTAGGTAAATCCGGATTCTGTAGAGTGCTATCTGCAGCAGTTCTGCCTGCCTTTCCTCAGGATCACAAGCCTTCTTCAACACCATCTCTTTGGAGGGGATTTGCCTAGTTGTCAGGTACAGAATGAGAGGGGCACACTCCAATGTTTCCATATAAAAGCTAGAGATTAAAAATGAGAACATTAAGGTGTCTTTCTCATGGCATCAATTTTCTATCCTAGCATTTTTTAAAAATCATATATTATAGCTCTGCAGTCTTCAAAAAAATGGTATTATAGTCTTAAACTTCAACAAAGTCATGATTATTTAATTATGTGCTTGTCTCCTAAAATACCAACATACTTTTAAATTTGTCCAGCATTTGCAGAGGTGGTGTAATTCCACTCAGAATGGAATTCAGTACTGATTCTCTTAATGCCTCTTACTACTTCATTCTCAGAGACATTGCATCAGAAGACAATTATTTTTAAGTTTCATGACTAATTTAAGTGGAGTTTACTGCAGGTCAGCTCCCTCTTTTCCTTGCCTCAACATCATCTCCCAGCTGTTAGCTTGTTTGGGGTGCTAAACAGAAAAAAAAATACTGTGGAGTTTGGGACTTTCTTGTTTTGTTTCTGATTCTTGGATTGGTGGTTTTTATGAGGGAGTTGTGTTTTGTTTGTGGGGTTTGGTTGGGGTTGAGGTTTTAAATTTGGTTGATTAGTTAGTTTTAGGGGGTTTTTCTGACTTTTTGTTTATTTGTTTGAAGAGTCCAGTTCAAAGTTATCTGGCAAAATTGAACCTTCCAGTTTCACTGAACATGACTATTTGCATCTTAGTACTAGAATACTTTTTTATTGAAATATATATATATTTTATAAACTATTTAAAAATTAAGAGTCTAGGTATTAATCTAAACCTCTCTGATTTCATGTCTAAAAAGGAAGATGAAGAATTCACCGTTCTTGCAAGCTGCCTAGGTCTATTACCATCTTTTCAGTCAGCTCATCAGTTCACCAGTGCCTCTTGTCTTGATTGGCCAGTGCCAGCATTTGACATGATATCACAGTGGTGCTCAGAACTGGCTTCATTTGCAGATAGACATCCAGATCAAGTAAAGGTATGTAGCAAAATTATATTTTCCAAAATAGTCGTGATATGGAAGCAGTTGTTTATTGCTTGATTCATTATGCACATATACTGTTGCTTTGGATAAGGATCTGAGTATAACTTGTAAGTGAGACAGAAATTGTAATGGGAAACATTAGTAAGTGGATGTGGGTTCAATTGGCTAAAAACAGGAATAAGAAGACCTGTGTGGATTTTATGATTGCTGGACACAGAATATAGAAACACCATCCTTAGATGATACTAAGTGCATGCATATCTTCTGCACCTGTAGCCAATAAAGGGCAGGTAATAGAAACTTCCAGGAAATAAGTATCAGAACTTTTCCTTGCCTGTTTTGAATTACTGTGAAACATTGCATCTTCAGTTGCAATACTGAAAAAATGAAAAGGTTAAAATCTGTTTAATAGTTACTGATAAAAGATGGTACGTTTTCTCCGAAGGTTAAAGAAATAATACCAAGACTTGGGTTAGTGCAACTGAAATAATCAGTTGTGAAATAGAAATGCTTCAACATGAGTGCATTGTTTTGATGACAAAGGTGCATCTCAACAATTCAAGTTAAATTGTTGAATTCCCCCTCTCCTAAATCTGTGGTGTCAGGGGAAAGCCAGATGCATTCCTCACTCTGCAACTTGAATGTTCCTGCAAAAATTTGAATACCCAGATTAAACTCAAAATACAGCTGCTGCTAATCTGTTAGACATTATAGATTGCAGTGAAATTGATAGCGTTCTTCCCATGATTGGAAAGCAGCCAGGTACAAATGCAGTATTTCTTTCTCTTTTTAATTTTTTTTTCGATTTAGGTTTCAAAGTCATGCACTCTTAAAAACAATTATGGACCTTGCAAAAAAGATCCCATCTGACCACTAGGCCCATCAATTAGAAGCACAGAAAAAAATTGCTACATTGAAGGAAAACATATTACTATTTACACCCACTCTCCCCATCCAACCAGAAAAACCCCAACATAAAATTGGGCAGTGTTTTTAAGAGCAAACAAGAAGAGTTAGGCTTTTCAAAGCAGTATTTATGACAGTAATGCCTGTCTTATCAAAAATTGTGAGTTCTGGTAACTTCTTGATACCTTGTGTTCAATACAGTTTTGAAAAACAGGCAGTTACCTTCCAATATCATTACAGAGCCTAACTTCAGTTCTGTTTTTGAAAGTTTGAGTCTAAATTTTAGCTGGGAGACAGCTTTCATAGTCAGTGCCAGGGTTTGGGAGTAACACATTGATATTGCCAAACAAACTTAGTGCAGGGAGTGAGAGTCTATCCTGTAGATCACTCTTAATCCTCTTGTTTTAGCTGTAAAGGTTTTTGCACTTAAAATATGTCATGTTTAGAAAACATCCTTGGGAAAAGGCTAGTGCCCATTTTGTACCTGTTAGAAAGGATGAAAAGTGACTGCAGTTGAGGAGGTTGATCAGCAAGAAGTAGGTGACTATTACAAGGTGACATTTGACTTCTAAATTTGTGAAATGCAAAAGAAATGAGATATTTTTAAACTGCATGTTTCTTTTATTTGGTGTTCTCTTTTTTTTTAGAAAATACAAATGCTCTTAAAAATGCACGGAACTGATATATATTCTTACCTTATTTGTAGGCTTTGCTTATCCAGGAACCTAAGTGGGACTTGCCATGTCTTCTTCAGTTGCCTGAGAATTATAATACCATTTTTCAGTATTATCACAGAAAAACTTGTTCTGTGTGCACCAAGGTTCCTAAAGATCCTGCTGTTTGCTTAGTTTGTGGTACTTTTGTATGCTTGAAAGGACTATGCTGTAAACAACAGAGCTACTGTGAATGTGTACTGGTAAGAGAGTTAATTCAAATTCTGTAATTGGTTTTCACACTCATTGATAGTTGCTAACTTCATTGCTCAGTTTTGATGGTTTTCTTTTCAAAATGTGTTTATATAATCATAGAATAGTTTGGGTTGGAAAGGACCCTTGAAGGGTCATCTAGTCTAACCTGCAGTGACAGGGTTTAGTGCTTATTTATGAGGGATGGACCTAGACTGGATTCTGGAGGGTAATTTACTTACATAGCAACCTATTTCTCCTTTTTGTAAAAATCTTACAAAGCCACAGTGTGTAATGTTGACATGTGGTTTTGATTCACAGCCAGTTGAAATTTACATTCTAGCTCATCGTATATTATTTTAATTTCCCTCTCTTTTGTTTCCTTGCTTTCCAAGTACATAGAAAATCAGTGTGTGGTTAATTAGAGTATTTTCTGATACCAAACCACCTACTAGAGATGTACAGACTGAGAGATTTATAGATGCTGATTTAAGGTCTTTGACTTTTTCAGTAGCAAAGTTTTCTAGTCAGCATATATATATATAAGTTCTTTCAGGAGCCTGAGTTGGATGACATTTATTATTGCTTTTCAGACTATGGTAAAGGTTTGCTTTGATAGGTTTTCTGTTTACTTCCATTGAACAGTTAGGGAAACACTAGAACTATATGGACTTCACAAAACTGACAGGAATTTGTTAGAGAGATATTCACAAATGGGGCATAAAATGTCAGAGAGATTTTGGACTGTCCTGAAATTGTGTGAAATCACCTTTCTCTGTCATAGTGCTAATATCGGAGAAAAGGTGGAAGAAAAAGGTGTGGGCAAAATTTATGATAGAATTTATAGTTACATTTAAGGTGTCAAACTTCATGAAAACAGAATGCTATAAAAGTTATAAAAAAAGGAATTAAAAATCCATATAATTAATTAATTATTGTAATTGATGAGATTATAGCTTCTAATTATAATCAAACCATATTGGAAGCATTTTTTAATTGCTAAAATGAATTGATGATATAGATTGTGCTATTCATAGAGATGAATGATATTGAACAAAGCAAGAATTGCTAAAAAATTTTTTTACTAGATTTATAGAACTATGGACTAAGTCTGTGAGCATGGATAGAGAAAGCAAATGTTTAACAGTATAGGCTGTTGTGAAAGAGGTAGTACTAAGTTTTTCTAGATAGTTTCTCTTGATTTTGCCATCTATGGAAAATACTTGGTAATCCTATACAGTTTTCTATACAACAACAAATTCAAAATATTGTACAGAATATTTTTGCTTATTTTTTGTAACTCAGTTTTTACATGGCAACAAATACCCTCATTTTTTGAAAAGAGAAATGTTGTTATATGCAGGTGTTGTTATGACAGCACAGGACACTGAATTCTAGTTTGGATGGAGACTTTTGGGGCAGGCTATCCTTTGGCAAACTGTCTCTTAGTAAATAATGTCTGCATGTTATTTGAAGCAAGATTAAGTATTATTTTTAATTTTTTTTCTGTTACAAAGTTGACAAACATTAACAGAATCTTTTCACTCTTGCCTTTCTACATCCATAACATTGCAGCATTCTCAAAACTGTGGAGCTGGGACAGGAATATTCCTTTTGATTAATGCGTCTGTAATCATCATCATACGAGGCCATCGTTTCTGCCTTTGGGGTTCTGTTTATCTCGATGCACATGGTGAAGAAGACAGAGACCTTAGGTAATGTTTTCATTACAGTTGTGTTTCATCATCGGTGCCTCTGTGTAGATCAACTTTGTCTTGTAACATGCAATAACAGATAATAATAGATCTTTACCTTCCTTGTGTGGAAAAATGGAAAATCCCCGTTTATTGTAGCTTGGACTGACTTTTATTGTCTTGGGGTTTTTGAGGACTTTTTGGCCCAGAGGTGGTATAATCATGATCAATGAATTACACCAGGAGCCCAGCAGATAGATTACTATGTTGCCATTCCCAACTACAGTTAATTCTGAGTGTTGTGTTGGGAAACACTTATCTCCCAATGTTGTTGTTTGGCCTTTAATCAAACTATGCAGTTTGATTCCAGTGTAGGGAAGGAGTATAACTTCCCTACAGGAAGTTATACTTTTACTCCATATAGGAGTATAATGTAACTGAGAAAACAAGTGATGCTTTCTGGATTCTGCTATCCAGTGTAAGGAAGGAAAGTCCCAGCAGTTGCCCTGCCAGAAGCAAAAATGAAAGCCCCCCACCAATAAAAATGCATGTTTACCCTGCAAAAAAGTTGTATAAGTATCATGTTGATTATATAATGAAACATCTTTCCATTTACTTGGCATGTTAACCATTTATTTTCTTCTTCCTTTTTTTTTTCTTTCCACAGGCGTGGTAAACCCCTGTACATATGCAAGGAAAGATACAGAGTGCTTGAACAGCAGTGGGTGTCTCATACTTTTGATCATATCAATAAAAGATGGGGGCCACATTATAATGGCTTGTAAATCATCGTCATCATCATCTACACACCATATAACTGCTGTTACCATGAATGAATGCATCTTGACTGACAATAGCTTTAACTGAATGGGAGTTTAGCTCCTTGGCTCGGGGTGGAATCGGGTATGGGTGTAAAAGGGAAATGGAACTTTGTCAACATGTGAAATCTGTGCAAAATGAGCTGTTGTTGCTACTAAAGAATGACACAATAATTGAAATTAAATCCTCAAAATGGTGTGAGCAATCTTATTGCACTCAGTAGTCTATTTTTCTTGTGTTTTTTTAAAGCCCATTATTGTTAAGAAGCACAAATTTTACTTGTAGTTGTTTAGAGGCTCCAGGGTAGCTGTCTGGGTTTTATTTTTCTTTGCATGGAGTTGAGTTTTAAGCAATTTTTGCTGAAACGGTGTATATGTCTATTACATCTACTAAGTATGTTGGATAAAATTTCTTTGCCTTTTTTGTGTTGGCTTGAGGTTTCTACTTGATAGGAATTTGTAATTAGGTCTGTTAAACGACTGTGAGACTGCATGGTAATAATTGGTCTGAAAGTTGAATTTTAAAGAGTATTTCACTTATAGAGGTCTATTGAAATATTTCAGGCATTTCTGAAAACTTACACATTCTCAGGAACTTCTCTTTTTTTTTTTTTTTTCTCCATAAGTAAGTGAAATAGCTGTAAATTAGGTATTTTACTGCTCTTCATGTAATCCAGAACACACATTCTGACTTCATTTTTTTTCCAGCAGGGAGCTTTTCTTTTTTCATATCAGTTGAATAAATTGTTAATGATAACATACAGAAATTCCTGTATATAGGGAATTTGTATGGTGCCCAACATAGCACATCCCAGTTACAAGCATAACAACCATAAGCCTGTCTATCATTTCAAACCAGATGTATGTTTCAGAATGATTAGATTAGGAATATGCAGGCTATTCTAAAAATGAAACATAATTTTGTATCTTTACTGTCATCTTTACTGATCTTTACTGACATCTTTACTGTCATTTCAGTAGGTTACTCAATATTGTATTTGTTTAAAGTAATCGCTGTTCTTTCTGCTTGGTTTCCTAAAAAGAAAAAACAAACAAAAAAAAAGAAAATTCAACAAAGGTAGCCAAGATGAGCTACCAGTGCATGTGCAGCCTCCTTGGATGAATGCCAAAACAGTTTATCCTTAGAGGACTAAAAAATTCATGAGAAGAGGCATGACTGGACTAAAACCCTTAGTGTAAGTAGGTAGGAGAGATTATAGTCAAAATACTGGTATGTAATATACTGCTACTATTGTTTTTCACAAGTCTTGGACATTTGTTGGCTATTTCATACAGTACTACCAAGCAGTTCCTGGTAGTTTTGACTTCCACAGCTTGCGTGTAAAATAAAATTTATATGTGTAAAATAAAAACATCTTCTGATAAAGCCACATATACAAAGAAAACAGTTCCCCAGTGGAAATCATTATCTAGTGAAAAGTGTATAGGGGAAATAAAATGACTGTATAGCAATCAAGAACAGACAAAGGAAAAGTAAGTAAATACATTGAGTTTTTCTGGATATCTGCAATTTGAAGACCCCTACAATAAAGGATACTGTTTTTTATAAATACATATAAATAGATATATATATATATTTCAAAAGTATTACAGTACTTCCTGTAAGATTAGAATTACTGTTTCACCAACTAAATGGCTGTCTTTTCCAAAATAGTACTTTTTTGATACTGTATTATAAGTTCTGCCTGTGATATTTTTGCATTGCTCATTAAGAATATCAGGCCATTTTGTAAGTGTGGTTACAGAGCAAAAATATTCTTTACATTGCCAGCATAACATTATTACAGGGCTCATGAACTTGAGTGATCTGTAGTTTGAAGCTCCAATGCTATATTTACTATAGATAATGTGTCCCGAATTTGATTACTGTGTTTTATTTAAAACAGAATGTTCTCTGATTGTGCATATGGATGTGAAGTAAAACTATTAGCCTTAACTCTAACATCTGGGTATTTCATAGTGGTATTATAGTACTGGTGAATTAGTCACCAGTCAATTTATAAACAACAAAAAATTACTTGGTAAAAAAATTGTACTTGAATATCCTTGCATGCTGCTAAACAAGAATTTTTATTTCCCCCATAACTTTTTAAATCCTACTTTATTAAGCTAACCTTGAAAAATAACAGGTCCAAACTAGAGTGGTGTGTGCGTGTATTACTCAAATGTTCTGGTGTGATATCCTATATGAATGATCAATGAAGTACAGTACATTACTGTAGACTAAATCAATCTTTATAACACATCAGAAGAGTACAAAACTAGGAATACAGTAATTGGCATTGTAAGATATGTTAATAAAAGTCTACTGTCAATCTGTGTGTTCATGAAATTTTTTCTCTACCCCAATAATCCAAAATGACACTGAATTCCACCCAATAGCCAGGTAGTTATTTAAATGTTAAAACCTGATGCATGCAAAGTACTTTGTATAGAGTATGGTATGTTTTAATTTGTTACTCACAGTTATGTATTTTGCAGTAGTAATTTGGATTATTTTACTCATAACTATAGCACTTAAAGTAGTGCTTAAGTGTATTCCAGCTATTCAGGCATTGCTGCTGCAAACTGCTAAAGTTAAATTGCTGAGTTGAGAAACTGTTTCTGGGAAAACTGCTTGATCTTTTCTGTCAAGTCTGTTCTGGAATAACTATTACTTCAATTTGATGAACGTAGTATTTATGTATTAAGTTTTTTCTTTCGACCTTTGAGAGATTTGGTGGAACAGTCTTTTTTTGGTCTTGACCTTTGGATGACATCGTCTTTCCTTTTTCAGTGGTGGCTTGAAATTTTTAATGAATATTTTCATCACCCCTGTAATTTCACAAGGAAATTACATTTTTCTTTTAAAACCAAGATATTTTCCTACAGTATCCAACAAATGTTAATCTTTACTTCAGAATCCCGTGAGATCAGTTCACGTTGTGTGCATAGCTACCAGAGAAGACTTGAGTTTTGTGGTGATGTTGGTGTGATTTCGATCTAATTTTCATCTAAGCCAGATTCTGCAGTCCTGTTTTTCAATTTCTTTTCTGAGAGGTGGGGGCAGTGATGAATGGAACCTCTCTGACTGTTAGCATAGATGAGAATGAAGTTACGCTGTTTGCAAAGCAACCCACAGGAATGACCTGAGCTAGTGTGGGAGGTTCACAGCTCTGAATTACCAACCACAGGATGTAAGGAAGTGCACGTAATTAGACAAGGCTGGCTCTGTTTGGCAATTTGTGTTGAGTTTTTGTTTGAGTGAGATTGCTCGCTGCAGTCAGTGAGATCTCTACTGCTGGGCTGATGAATGTCTCCTTTTGGTAGGGCAGTGCCCAAAGCCCCTACTTGCATGTCTTCCCAGATGGCAGTAGTTTACCCTGTAAATTCTCTTACACTGAGAAGAGTCCCAGCTGCTGTGAGTTCAGCCTTGTAGCTTACCCTGCCTCTTCCCCTACTGTAATGTCTAATACATTTGCCATTATAGGATACCTTTGACTCAATACTACTAGGGTTTTTAATTATTTTGATTGAAAACTATTATGCTGGGCTTATTCCTCATGGTTGGATTATTTTTTAATGTTATAACAAAACAAAGCAAGATAACCTTCAGAGATTAGAGCTGGAAAAAAGAAAGTATTCTTCATGCCCAATACTTAAAAAAGTATAGTTAAAATATTTACTGTCCCTATTTGGCCTTAAATCTGGTGGCCAGATGTGTATGGGTCACATTTGAATGTAGAATACAAGTGCATACTGAAGCACTTGCCAAATCAGAACAACATGTTCTCAGGGATTACTTGTAATACTGGCAAATACCTAAAGCAGATAATGAGCCTTTGTTTTTCAGGTGTCAAGGAGTATACTTTGCCCCTTGCTATTGAAGCCACTAATGGAGTTTGCCGTGAAAAGTGTTACCTTCCTTCTGTTTCTGTGAAAAACTGGAGCTCTCCTTCCTTTCATGCCTTTGTTGTCTCCAAGTTGTATATGCAACTGCTTTGTTTATGTAGTACTGCACAACAAAAGAAGCCTAAACCAGCTGGAGAGCCCTCTGCAACTGTACAGCAATACTTTATGAATAAATTGCATTTTCTCAGGGTACTTAATGCAGAGATAGCCAGGAGGGTGCAGCTTGAAAATTAGTTTGTAGAGACTGGCTGCTTTTGTGCTCTATAATGCTGGTCATTTCAGATTTGTCAGACATCAGCTTTAAAAATTTAAAACTTGACTTTGCATTTTTTTCCAAGTTTCTCCACAGGCCCTAAAAGAAACTGCCTTTTTTCTAGGACAATTTCCCATTGTTCTCAAGTGAATTTAGTATGGAGCTGGTGTTTTAATATCAGCTCTGCAACAAGGTACTTGGTCACCACGCTGGTGTAAACATACCCATCATATAAAATACGGACATGTAGGTTTTGATAAACTAAGATCTCCAGGGCAGCTGAAGGGACTGTTAAGTATTGTATCCTTTAGGTTCTCTAGCTGTCTGCTTTATCCTGCTTGTTTTGTCTCAACTTGTAAGCTCCTTTAAGACAGGGAACACCTCCTGTTCGGATCAGTAAGTAAGTGCTGCTCTATAATGTTGGATCAACTGATACTTGAGCAAATCCAGGTAGTAGGGTCTTCCATCATCAATAAATATATATGTCCACAGAATAAGTGAGATATGGCCATATTATGTTCATGCCTTTTGTATTTTTTCAAACTTTGCTGCCTTCAGCCTCAAATGTCCCTCCTTACACAGATATGTAATAAAAAGGGCAGTAATCAAAATTAACAAGAAATTAAAATGGGGTTGTTCCCAGTAGTCAGACATGACTCAGGAAAGAATAATACCTCTTCAGTATCTCTACATCATCTTTTTTGTCCTGCCAAAAGCTGCTATCTTAAGAAATAAATACTTTCTGAGAGTTAAAGAAGCTTACTGCCTTTCAATACTTAGTGCAGTATTTGTATGACGAATACTCACAGCAGGTGACTGGTGTAATTCAAATGACCTTCAGATACCTGGGTATTCAGAAATGGCTCACACTTCCACTTTCTCCCTACTTGGATTTGGTATTTTTAGTTACATAACTTAAGATCAAGACTTCTTACAGAAATGTTCTGAACATTTCCCTTGTACAAGAGTATTTAAAAAAAAAATTAGAAGGAAGCTATTTTAGCAACACTTCATTCACAGACTGGTGTTCCTTCTGTTTTAATCTTGAGCAAAATTAGTGGCTATTAATTAGATTACTGAATGTAATTTTACAATTCCAGCCTTTCTAAACAAACAAGTAAGAAATCCACGGCAATCTGAAGCTAGGTTCTACAGTAGCAGTGCTCTTCTGTGGGAGAATATTTCTGATGTTTCTGAGCATGCTGCAGTGCATTTTTTCACTGTATATTGCAGAGCTGTGTTGCATCTTGTCCTCTGAAACATATGCCAAAAGACATGTTATGTGTGTGAATACCAAAGTGGTTCCCTAGCAACAACAAATGGAAGAAATCTCAGCCCATTCAAGTGATTTACCTTTGTAAGTGTGTGGTAGCAAAGATGGATTTTGAATACTAAGGGAACTCATTAGCTGGAAGAAGAAAAGCTGCAAATGAAGAACTGTAGATACATCTTACCCAGCACTGCTATTGTGTACAGCATAATTGGAAATTTGCATAAGATATTCTTAATGCGAGATATTATCTCATTTTACTCTTTCCTCTGCAGCTTTTAATTTTCTGTACTATAGGGGGGTAAAATGTTCCTTATGGGAAAATGTAAGAAGGCACCTTGGTTATTTGGACAAGTCCACCCTCCAAACTTAGTATTAATGTCCCATGTGCTCAAATCTAGCACTGAGTGATACAGGACACTCAGTTGCTCAGATGTTCATCCATTAAGGGTAAATGCATAGATTTAAATGTAATAACAGGCACATGGTGTGACTCTTGGGGATGGTCCATTCAGACATCAGAGTTGGACTCTGTGATCTTTGTGGGTCCCTTCCAAGTCAGGACATTCTGTGATTCTGTGATAATAATTTAAAAATAATAATTAGCTATGGGACGTTGTAATGGCACTCCCAGTTACAATACTGCTGCCTCTGTGAAGAAAGCTTCACAAAGCAAGAGTAAGGATTACTTTTGGGAGCATCACACTCCAGCTCTGCAGAATAAAGAGTAATTTTATAGTATTCGGGTAACATGACCTGCATTACAGAACAGATCAGGTACCACTAACTGTGGTACATGTTGTCAGCTAGACTCTGTGGCTATATACTGAGTATACAGTATATAGGCTCTTTTTATTTTTGTTGCTGGCTTTTAAAAAAGTCCTTTGAATCACCTTTGTCTGGAGTTTAGTCAGGAATGAATGCAGAATAATTCCAAGTCTCTGTAGTTCTGCAATGCTATTTACATTTCACAGCTATTCCTACACAAGGCATTCCATCTCCCCCCTTGTGTTTCCTGGTGTCTGCCTGAGGTCTGCAGTTTGTGCTTGTGATTTGTAAGGGCTGAACTATGGTTATGTACCTTGCACTTTAGTCTTGACCTGCTTCTCTGCTCTTTCCTGATGCAAGTGTATTTACTCTTTAATGCTGGGCTACTGCCTGTGTAGTTTTGCTGCACTTCTATGGTCCTTATCTGAATACTCTGCAGCTGTTGGCTTCTTTAAATCATCTTTGCATACATGCATAAAGCTCCAGTATTTTTCTCACTACTTCCATTGCTTTCAGAAATGGTGAAACCCACTCTTACATTAACACTGCAGGTATTTAATTTACTTCACTACTGAAGAATTTTTGAATGGAGGTTTTCTCCTTTTCAGTCCCCTTTGCTGTTTTTTGCTTTGATCCACACAGTAAAATTCAGTTGTTTTGCGCTTTCTGTCCTCAGGTTTCAGGTAATGCAGTAGTTTTGTATTCAGGATTTTTCTCCTACTAGTTCAAAAGAGAAGAAAACTAGATGTCTCAGCTAGAGCAACAGTCTTTGTATGCAAGTATGCACAGACACATTAGAGGCAGATAATGCCATTTCAGATGTCAGTTTAAAAACAACTGCCACAAGACCTTGGCTACCAAACCTCTTGCACAGTTTGATTTCTTCAAAATGGTGGCAATCCTTAAACAAAGTGCATTTGAATTTATTTAAAAGCTAAAAAAGGAAAACTGGAGCAGCACCTCTGTGACCTGGTAGGACAAGACAATAAAACACAATATACAGAAGCTTGGCTGCTTAAAAGAGTTCACAGTGCTGTATCTATATCTGCATACCCAAAATTCAAAAATGCCTCAAGGTTTTCATGAAAGCAGTATGCATTTCAGCAGTGTCCTTAAAGTCTACAGTGCTCTTTTTTGCCTTCCAGCAAACCTGTTTGAGGTGATTACATTAAATTCTGATTCACCAGTGTTTATGATGTGTGAATCTTAATGCCATCATGCATCCTCTTTGTAATTGCAGGTCCATCTCTGGACAAAGAAAAATGTACAGAGAGATGAACAGGTATTTAAAAAGCAAGAAATCCTAACTTTTAAAGGGATTTACTGTAGTGAATAACGTTTGTGTATATCCATTTAGATAGGAGACTTCAAGATTATAAAGAAGAGTAAGACAAATCATCTCAGCTTTTTACTTACAGAAAGTGTAGATTCCATTGTAATTATATGTTTTATGATTAAAATGTTTCCATTTATAGTTTGTTGGTTACGTGTTTTTTTCTACAAGACAGTATTGTATGACAATTTGAAAATTAATTGATTGTCAAAAAAGCCCTAGTCAACATATAGCAGCTGAAAGCTTCCATGGACTAAACTTTGGAAAAGCTCATCAGTGAAGTTCTGTAGATTATTTACTGCTTATGAGATATTTTGTTTCCATTCAGTTCTTGAGGCTATAGCATTTTAGAACATTTCATTTAATAATAGCTTTTCACCTTTGGGCATCTAGCCATGACCATATGAATGACACATTATTTAATCTTCTAATGTAGTCTCAAGTAAGGCTAGGAATGGCTTGCATAAGTGCAGCCATTGATCTATCATTATTGCACTTATAATCAGAAGTACTGCAATTAAGAGCTGTTCTTTTTCTACCTGAGATCTGCAAGCAACAACAAAAAGTAACAGCTGCGCTTCAATATGGCTTGTTTCTGTCTGTCTTCAAAATAAGCATTGTTCCTGTAAATTGTGGTTTAAGACAGACAAGTTGTCCCATTCCTGCAAACACTAACATTGCCCTGTATAACATTACAAAAATTAAAGGGTTGTGAGATATCGTATTTCTTCCTGCTGAAATGCAGAAGTTAGGATTAAGATAAGGTGGGATTGGGCGGGATTTGGGGTTTTTTGTAATTGTTTTGTTTTAATCTTATATTGCAATAAATTAGCTGCCTTTTCAAATTCTCTTACGGTTTTTCAGGGATTCATGGATAACCCTACTGGCAAGTTGTGAAGTTCAGTTTCACTTACAAAGCCACTGCAATACAAATTGCTGCATCATGGCAGACCACTGTGTGTTTGGAAATCCAGTGTGGGATAAGCATAGCACTTGTGTAGTTCCAAGGGACTGTACCCTGACTGTAAATGGTATGTATGTATGTTGAACAGGCTGGCAGTGTTTGGAAACACGATTCTAGCTGGACAGCAAGGACCTAGTGAAAAGGGATTAAAAAACCATCAGCAGCAGAATGAAACAAATAGGTACAGGAAGAGAAATAAAGAAAATTACGAAACAAATTAGTTTTGTAACAGAAGTCACAAAAGTGTGGATTGCATGAGCCAAAATTAAGTAGCAATAAATGAGGAAATTCCTATGTTTCAAAAACTAACATAAGAATCTGGGAGAAATGTGGGAATACCTAGAGCTTCTAGATTTGATTATCAAAGAATTCTTGAGAATAATGAGGAACACTTGAGGCATACATGCAGAATACTGCACGAAGATGTTAATTTTGCTGAATCTTGATGCTTCTTGCATGGTAAGAAATATTCAAATTTCAGAAGCTTATGCACAATTGATGTTTTAAAGTATGTTACAACTTCCATAAAGTGAGGGCGTATAGGATTAAACATTTGGATCCACCTTGGACAAGTCTTGATGGTTGGATGTGTGTCTAATATTACTATTTGCTGTCGCACTGTTTATATAATTCTGTATACAACAGGTCCATTCACTTAAGAGTTGTGGTCACTGATCCTTCTTGGACCCTTCCAGCTGTAATTCTGTGATTTTACAATTGCTGACAAAAAAAAGAAAATAATGGCTTATGATGAAGACTTTGTATACTACAGTGTACAAAATTTCAACAAAACAATAGCGTGGAATGGAGCACTGCTCAGCAAAACTTGAGAGATTTTTGCATGACCTCAGATTCTTTTTAATGCTGTGATAGGCTAAACTCAGAGAAAATGCTTAGGGTTCACATTTTCTACTGACCATCTGAATCAAGGTTTTACAACAAATTATTTCAGTTATTCAGTTAATTTCAGTTTTTATAAAGGATTATCTTGACATAATTTACTAGAATGTGGATGGTAGGTGTGTCCATAAGATTACAAAGCACAGAGTTCACTAATCAAGAGAATGGTAAAATTACTGCACCTTGGTCACAATGATAGTTTCACTGTTAGAAACTAGTTAAAACAACACTTGGTACAACAATTGGTAAAGGAGGTGCTGAAAGAGTTTTGCAGAGAAATCCACTGGTCCTTAGCCTTTAAAATTTGCATCTTAAATATAAAAGATCTATGGACATAAAGATGAAGGTTTCTCCCAGTGTACTTGTTAAATACAGATGAGAATGAATACCAAGTTTGAAGAGGTACAGGAAGCTGTGGAGCGAGTGAGCCCTTGCTGAAGCCGATGAACACAGCAGAATCCAGCAGTCAGTCTCTCCCGTAGCATTGAACGAGGCAGGTCCGGTTACAGCCGCGGTGGAAGCAGCAGAGCATGGTCGAGATGGGCTGGCAAAAGGCAGAGAGAACTGGTGCAGGAAGCTGAGGGAGAGGGAGCCTCCGTGATGTGTTGGCTTGGAAAAAACATCGGCATATCGAGCAAAGGAATAAGCTCACGGTTTTCTAAGATTTTTTTTGTAAATAAAGTGTCTTAAGAAAAATACATACCTGAGTTTCTTCTCGTCAGTCGACCTGAAAAATGGGTATGACCGAACTCAAGTCAAATAGGTACAAAAGGAGAAGCCCCAAAGACGGGATTTCTCACCCGTCCTCACACCTTAAGGGGAAGAAATGCTTTATAAAATCATGTCCTTTACCAGGACCCATTTCTCAAAGCACAGACGGATCTGCGCTCGCAATTCATTGTATTCCACAATGAATTGAATGCACAGAGGGGACTGAGGCGTTTTCTCCCAGCGATGCTGCTAGTTCTGCCTACCTAGCCATGGGTTTTATTTCAGTAGAAGCTCACTAAAATTCCCTTTCTCACCCCCCGGACCCCTCTCGGGGAGCCCCCGGGCCGCGCCCGCCCTGAGGGGCCGGCACGCGCCGCCTGACGGGCGCGAGCGCCGCCCCCGCCGCGGTTCAGTGCGGGGCCGCTGCCGCCTCAGCGCTCGGCCCGGGCGGGCACTGACCCGGCTGCTCAGCCCTGCGGGGACACACACAGCACTGTCTCTCAGGTGTGCCCGGCTCCCGCCAGGTCTCCGGCCCTGCGGGGCCGCCCCGCCGCCGGCTGAGGTGGGGGTCGCGCCTCAATCGAGAGGGGCTTCGAAATGGCGTTCGCCATTTGCCTTGCACTCTTCTGGCGCTCAGAGCCGGGCAGGGGTTGTCACCTCTCTAGCGAGCCGCTGCTGGCAGGGTTTGTCACTGCCCCCGGGAGCCTGTCTTGGCCCCAGCGAAGTCTGCTCTCAGCCCCGCGGACTTAGGCGGGGAAGGGAGGCGGCTTTCAGCCCCGCTGAGGTGTGTCCTGGGCTGCCTGGGGCACACGGGCGGCAGCGCCGGCAGAAGCGCTGCTGCTGAGGCTCTGCGGCCACCCCGCCTCCAAGGGGGCGAGCAGCTGTACCTGTTTTTCCAAAATCATAGTTAAGGAATGCTCAGGAAAAAAAAATCTCCATGATTAAAAATGACAGAAGATACTACAAGGCAAGAAGTAGGCGTGACACGGGATTCAGGCCCATCGGGACGAGGCTATGAATAACTGAAGAAAAGTTTCTGTAAGTTCCCTAAATAGATCTGCCTCTAGTGTATAGTATTTCCTTAAGCGACCTATAGTAACTAGTGGACCCTAATATACGTAGCAAATACTATGATAACATTTGATAAATTCATTTAAGCAAATCTTCCTCCTGGATACATACAGCTATGCAATTGCTAGCAGAAGAAAGCAAAGGTGCTGTTATCCATAGACAATGCTGCACGTAGATTGAGATAAGGCTAACTTGAAATGTCTTCCTATTTATTTCTCTGAAGTGGTGCATTTATTTTTGTGGATAAAAAAATAGGTTTTAGTTTTCATTTTTAAAACTTAGGTTTTCTCGCTTTATTTGCCCCTTCAAAAGCTGCACTCTGGAATTTCAATTTCATTGCACTGAAAACCAAGGATCAGCATTTGGAGGCTTTCTGGAATTATTAGGTGGAAAATGATGTTCTTGTACAGAAATTTCAGTTAGCATGATGTATAGTAATAGAGGTCACTGTCAGCAAGTTAGATGCAGTTACTGAGGTTTTTTTCTGTCACAAGCAATAAATTGTATCTTAACCTACTATGGAGTGTTGTAGAATGTGCTCTGAAAACACATAAAATCCTTTTTCCAGACCCTTTTTATATTCCACAGTTGAAGTCCAGCTCATACTTAATGTCAAATTCAAGCTGTAATGCAGTTAATATTCCAGCTTTATATAATTTAATCCTTCAAATGCTAATTATTGACATTGTAGCACAAAAATCAAAATAGAGCTCACCCAAGTTTTATTCAAATAATGAAAATATGACTTGAACCAAGCAGAGCTATTTTCCTTTGGGCTAAGATTTTAATATATTAGTCTGGCTAGGAGTCAAGGTGGATATAGCTTTCTAAAAGCCATTTCAGAATTCAGACCTTTTTGAAAATGGAAAGTCAGTTTAAGTGCAAATGGATTGTTTTAGAAACAAGGAAGATACAAACTTCTGTGCTGATATGTGCTGCTCCATGGTGCTCCATGGTTAGGAAGCTGTAGGAACATTATCTGCACCACTGTGTTTGTGCATGGTGGAGAGAGGGCCAGTGGGTGATTCCTTCCTCACAGTTATGTGCTGCCCTGTTGATGTATGTGCAGCCTAAGTGAATTATCCAGTACCATCCAAAATCCTTGATTAGAAGAAATATTGTATCTATATTACTGACTTTCTAACTGCAGAGAAGAAGGATTTAGTTAGCAGTGCAGTGGTTATTTGGTTGCTTTAAGAACTTGCAGGACTGGTTTTGCAGTGTTTTTGCCAAATGCTTTCACAATAAAAAGTTCATTGGACAAAGACAATGATTCTTGCTGTGCTAATGCCTGGTGAGGCTCACTAACAAGGGGCTCCTGAGTGCAGGCCTGTCTGAAGAAGAGAAACATTTTGTGTTACAAAGACAGAAGTTACTGTCATTACCAGTCTTCTACCACTGAAAAACTGGAGAGGAGGGAAGTGAATCAAGTGCTGATGCATTGTGCAGTGCTATGAGAGTAATCAAAGAACATTTGTGTATAGGAGTTTAAAGTTCTAAAAGCTACCATAATGGTTTGCTTTTGTTCTGCTTAAAGGTTTGATTGGTGTTTTTTTGTTGTTAGGAGTTTTTTTAACTTAGGCTTAGTTTTAAGTTGTCATCTGAACATGGTTAGGGAGATACATTATATGTCTGTAGCTTCTCTTTCATCAGTTTTTACAAATTTAGCACCCCTAAAGTGAATTCTCATGATCCAAGGAAATTCAAGGGTGGAGAGCCTAGGGTTCAGTAACAGAAGCGGAGAAGGGGGAAAAAAAAAGCCTCATACAAACCCTGAGCATAACTTGACAGTTTTACCAGTCCGTTCTACAGCTGGACTACAGTAATGTAGAGCCAGGGAACAGAATGATGTCTTGGGCTTGATTGCTGTAGGGAAGTTGGGAATGCTCTGCACCTGCAGGAAGAATCAGCACTTCATTCAGTAGGAATTTTTCTTTTGTTGTTACTGTTTAATTCCTTTTCATGTGTTTAAGCTGAACTGTACTGCAGCAGAATATAGAAGCTGCAATGGAGCTGGCAATCATCCAGGACACAAGTTCAGAGTGGCATTTTTAGTAAAGACTCCTGTATTACAGGTGAAAATATGGAGTCATATTCCTCATAGTGCTAACCTGAGGAATCCAACATGGGGACTCATTTTCTGTGCTGGATTATGTCTCTGCTGTTTGGTAAAGCCATGTGACTCCTAAAATGGAGAGAGGTGATAGGAAGAAGGTAAGGGAGCTGCAGCAGGAGAATCTAAAAGGACAGAAGAGTGAGGATGATGTCCCCTGGGGAGTTACACTTTGCAGCTGAGGGAAGCACCCATTCCTCTGTTTGTGGACTGTGGGGTGACTGCTCTTCAGGTAGAATTGGAGATGGATAAATAAAATGCATGAAATAAACCTTCTGCTAGTTCTTTCCTAACTGCTTCTGCTTTTCATGCATCTTTCACATCATGCATCTGCACAGCTCTTGTTTTGGGGAGTTGTACATGTGACATAAATAGTGAGGAAACACAATGCCACATCAGAAATCTGGAAAATCATTGGAGAAACTTTTGTTGTTTGTTTGTGCAAAATCACTGCAAGGAATTTTTCATTCTCTGGGAAAGAGAACTTTTCTGAATAATGCCTTGTATGAGGCCATACATGCTTTCCTGTTGCCAAAGCTGAAAAGCTCTATGGTTGTAGCTAGAATGCCATGATTCTGGGATAAATGACTGACAGTAAAAGACTGAGATTTTTCATCTGAATGCTACACAGTAGGTAAAAGCTCTACTGAACACAGCTGAGAATTGGCCTGTGGTAACAGCATGTGGTGAGGAGGGAGGAAGTCAGACATTTTTCATTCACTGGTGCTGCTGCTTTCTAAGGAACAAGTCATGTCAGTAGCTTCTTGCTGACTGGTCCTCTTTTTCTTCACCCCTCATCTAGTTTCTGCCTCAGATGTGGCCTCTATCCTGCTGAATGGAGAGGGAGTACTGCTACTGTATGTGAAAAAAGGAGACATTTGCAGAACTACATGTATGAAAACAGTGGACTAAGCTAATTTTACAATATCTTTTATGAAACAGATGAAAATTCAGGAAAATTAATTCATCCCCTGAAGCATGGTAGCACAATGACTGTGGAGAGAGGTGCATTCAGTGCACTGGAGAGGGTGGAATATGTTCAGCCCACTTGAAATAGTGGCATAATTATTGCTCTCAGACTCTTCAGGCAGCTGTTTTCCTAATATTCTGCATGGACATGGGGAGTGTTTTTGTTTTGCTTTGGCCTCACTTTACACACACTTTCCACAATTTACAAGAAAATTTAATTTCCTTCAGTCTCATGCCACTACTGTAGCAGAAATAACAGGGGTTCATTTACCCCTCTGATCCACAATGCTTGCAGTAACCCCTGGAGACTTCTGTAGTAAGCAACCTGAGACACTTGAAAGGTATATAATTTCCAGGGGGTTCCATGTTCATGGCTGGAAGCTTAAACAATATATTCAGCATTTTGGTGGGGGAAAAAAAAAAATCGTATTTAATCTGAGCTGAATTACTATTCCCACATTGTGTGCAATGACTGAAAATAGTGTATTCAATGCAAGGCCAACTCTGTAAAGCAGATAGAATCTCTGTTAATAAACACGTGCTTCCTGCCTTGTATGTATCTGGAACTAATAATAATCTCTGTAAATCAGGAACTGACTGTCCATCTTCCTTTTTGTCTAAAGGTGGGAACTAGCCACTTTACTTTTGGCCTGGGATTCAAACCTGGAGGGAGTTGGGATTAAGGTATAAGAAAGAAAGGTAAATTCCAAGTAAGGGGAGGTATTTTAGTAAGGAAGGTTAATCTCTTCCCAGTTTCCCAGAGCCACCATACAGACAAAGACTTTCTTTTCCTGAGTGATACTTCCCTTCAGGCTCCATATGCTAGTCCTGTTTTCTCATTGTTGTGAATGTCAGTTTAAATGTACAACTTCCATGTGGATATTCACATTTGAATACTTAAGATGAGTCCTAGAATTAGGAACCTAACATCTAGATGGAGCTGTATGAAGAGCCTGAACAGATAATGTAATTTCCTGAATGCTGTCCTAATCATTAGTGTCTGCTTCATGGTGCTGAATGTAATAGTAAGAATTTGGCAGAACAGAATACAGAGGAACTAGAAAATTCTGTCTTGAGAGGAGAAGTTGGTGTCAGTATTTCCTTTTGTCCTTGCAAGGTTTCTTACTTTGGTACTTTCTATTTGCTATCAGCAGTATCCAAAGACACAAAGTTATGTAAAAGAAGTTCCAGCCTTTGCCCAGATATCTGTAGCTTTCATTCCTGCTGTGCTGTGCCATATTCAAAGTTAATTGGATCACCCAATTTTAGACCTGAAATACAGTATGAACCTAGAGACTATGTCAGTACTGTTGTAAATTGCTTGAAGAGCACATCTACCATGTTTGGTACAAAAAGCTGGAGGCTAAAACAGAGTGTTGGAAGCACATTAGCAGTTAATGACTGAAAAGAGAGGTGACCAGTGTAATAGGAATGTATACAACCACCATATAATACAACTTCTACATCATGAGAGACTGCTATGAAGACAGTTTAAGGGACTGTGTTCACCATTTCCCTGCATTACTATAAAACATCATCTTGCTTTTCTATACGCCATTTAGTGTTCAAAATAGATCAACTGAGCTAAATTTCCCTTACAGACTAAATCACACTGTGAGCTTTGTATTTCTCTTTCAGTCATCATGTGCTTTTGAGGCCTCCTCATGTTCTTGTTAATAATTTAGCCTTTGCCTATTCTAGGTTTATTGCTCAGAGAGACAGTACCTTTTGCTGAGTTGAGCATATGGCTAACAGGAGCTATGTCAGGTAAGGAATGCAACTTTTAGTTTTTCACCTGTTCTCTTTTGTTGGTAGTCAGTTTTGGAATAGAATTATAATGCAGTCAGGTTTATAACAACTGCTGGCTTAGGTAGCCTGTTACTTTGAAATATCTGGAAAAATGCCAAAGATCTCAAGTGTCTTGAAGCCTGTCAAGCTTTTGCTTTTTCTGTTTCTTGTTGCAACAGATGAGAACACAGCAAGTCCTGAAGCAAACTGGATTAGGTAAGAAAGTTTTTAAATGTTTTCATCTGTGGCACCCTGGAGTAAAACTAAATGTGTTGTTCTGAATCACTTCCACAAAATAGACAAATCCTTGTGTCATTCTGCTAGCATGTCATATTTGTCTTAGAGATGTCAGCTGATAGCTGGGGATTGTTCCTGTACTTGGAGCTTTATATATATATATATATATATATATATATATTTTTTTTCTTTCTCATATAATGAAATGAAGCTATTGAGCTGGGAAAAATAGCTGATTCCTGATTTCATCTTAATGCCAAGAACACTGTGAAAGTTATGGAGAACATGTAATTAAATATAACAGTTACTGACAGTTGTTGCTTTGCAATGAGGCCTTCATACATTTCTGTAACAGCCCAGTTACACGTGATAGGTTGCACTAGAGGTGTAATTCCATTTGCAAACATTCCCTAAGGGCAGAACTGCCCTTGCAATTTTGGGCTTTTTCAGCCCCTTCTCTTTCTACAGCTGTTCAGAAACTACTTGCTGGAAAGAGACTTTTGAACTGATGAAATACAAATCTCTGTGATTAGTAAAATTCTTAGGTATATCTTTTAGTTAACTCTTTAGTCTCACCTCTGAAAGAAAAGTCAATGCTTAGCTTCTACATGCCTTACCTGTTGGCTTCCTTCCAAAGAGTGATTGTTATAAACTGCATCTTAAAGTCTGTTAGTTTTGACTTATGAGTTTGTAGTGTTGATAGTTATGATGTGGGGCAGTGCCTAGAGTATTGGAGGAAGAATAAGCTTTTGCAACATTGATACAATAAGAAAGGATGGATTGTGAAGAGTGCAGCCTGTACTGCTTTCATTATAACTCCTGTCTGAAGAATTGACTCATGGTATATCTTTTCCTGCTTGGGTTCTTTGCCAAAGAAATAAAACAGTAGCTTTCTTTCTCATCAGGATTCATGGTCCTGTCAGTGTCAACCTATTGTGAAATGAAATCTGGGGATTTCATTATCAAAAATTTAAAAAGGCATAATCAATTCATTGAAGATATTAATGCTGTAGATAGCAATTTTCAGCTAAGGATTTGCACCTTGTAAGTATTAGCTCTTTTTTAAAAAGCCTTGCATGGAATACTTATGTATGTGTATAGTAAAAAGAATAGCTCTCTTTCAGTCATTGTGATAATGGAGCTAATGACAAGACAGTTGGCACTGTTGGGCTAAGGTGATCTTCACCCTCGCAAGACAAAATAGAGTTAGATGAGCACAATTCTTGCAGAGATACACTGTTATCCATGTGTATAAAAGATTTGACTCCTGTTAGCTAGCAGATGCCTGTGTCCTTGACAAAGCTGATTTTGCAAGATACATATACATATACATATATATATATATATATATATATATATATATATATATATATGTAATGCACAATCATTTGTACTATATGCTTCTTCTCCACCATGCTTTGTGATTTAAAAACATATAGTTTTGGGGACTACATGGAGGATCTTGTGGAGTGCTGTGATGAAACCTTTACTGGTAAGGCTGCCCTAAACCCAAGGTGTATCAGACTATCATAGCATCAATTAAATCTACTCTATCCCTGACACAGTTCTGGCTTTACTAGGGAGGCTGTGCTGAACTTGTAGGTATGCAGTTGTGCCTTAGCTTTGCTGCCTTTCCAGCCTTTCCTCTTTCTTAGATTTGGACCCAGGTGTGCAGGTCTCAGATAGAGCTTTTGCACTGCAGCCCTGCATCTCCTTATTCCAGATGTTCTATTTTCTACCTGTGGCTTTAAGGAGATAGAAGTTTTTTGCAGAACAAATTTTTAGGGGTACTCTATGTCACTAATAATCAGTATAGTGTAAATGTTTTGGTAAAGACAAAAAAAACTTCCTACAGTGGATACAGAGGTATCTTGCAAAGGGAAGGCTGCTTGTTTTACCATGGGCAGTTTAAGTACAGCTGTAAACAGACAGTAAATAGAGATTTGAGGTTCATATGGAAATGATGTGTTGTATGTAAAAATAGGTACAAGAAGATAAAAGCACCTCTGGCACTTTTTTGTGGATAATAAAGGAAAATATAGAAATATTTAAGGAACATTTTCTCCTGGCACTGAAATCTGAAACAACAGAAAATGCTGCTTAAAACAGTTTGGAAGAGTGCTGTCTCCACTCCTTGTGATTTCCTGGGTAGGTATAGAACTTGAAGAGTGATCCTGATCCCAAAGGGAATCTTGTCTTTATATTTGACTACTTCTTGGAAAAAGAAAAATCCCATCCGTTGTTTTGTTTCCTAAATAGTTTCCTTCACAAACAGAATTTACTGAACTCTTCCAGGTGGAAAGTTTCCTGATTTCTAGTAGTGTTCTCTGCTACTTTTACCCCTCAGCTTAGGCATTGTGCAAATGTGACAGAAAGAGGGAAATGGTACCTGGTAGTTCACTTATGAATAATTTTTTCTATTAGTCTTAGGTGACCAATGCTGTTGAGAGTTCACATCTCTTCCATGGTCTTCTTTCTACTATTCTCTGTTACCCAGCCTACCATGAACAGGGTGGAAATGAACTGTGGTTAATTTGGGCCTGAAAGACAGACAGGACAAACATTTTCAATAACTCTCTCTCTTTCTCTCTCTCTTTCTCTCTCTCTTTCTCTCTCTCTTTTTCTCTCTCTCTCTTTCTCTTTTTCTCTTTCTCTTTTTCTCTTTCTCTTTTTCTCT